>CAJGYO010000001.1:102078780-102478780 GCA_904845875.1 Miscanthus lutarioriparius
GAACATAGGCCCTAAGCGTTTGGTCACTCTTCACGCCAGCGTCCGGTCATGAGACCGCACTCTCATTGCTGCCACTGACTGGACGCGCCGGTCCTACCAAGACCAGCGTCCGGTCACTCACAGTGACCCCTTCTTGACTCTATTTCATCACCAACTTGATCCACATAAACTCTAACTTCATCTCCTTTGTAAATGTGCCTACACCACCATGTGTATGTGTGTTAGCATTTTCACAATCATTTTCCAAAGGATTAGCCACTCAACTTGCCACGCCACTTGATCCTAGCGACGATGCAAAGTTAGATCACTCGAATGGCACTAGATGACCGATATGCAAACAAGTTTGCCCCCATTTGATAGTACAGCCATCTATCCTAAACCCGGTCATCAACTTCTTTACACACCTGACCGGTGAAATGAAATGCCCTAGGTTATACCTTTGCCTTGCGCATTCCATTCTATCTCCTCCATTGTTGATGCAACACATGCACCAACCAATTACCAAATGATATGATCCACTTCATATGATCACGTGACTATATTGGTTCATCGATCTTGACTTCACTTGCTTTTCACCATTGCCTTCATCCATTGGAGCCAAGTCTTGTTCAAGCTTCACCGCCACATGGTCCATCGCTCCAAAGCCTCCTACTTGCCCTTCACTCTTGCAACCGGTCCATCAAGCTAAGTCTTGTCTTGATCTTCTCCACCTTGATCACATGACCCAATGTCATGTCTCATGTGCAATGAGCTCCTTCTTCATCACATGTGTGAGCTTTGCAACATCTTCGAGCCATTTCCACCTTCATGGCATATGTTGCTCACACACACATGTACCTGTGGACTAATCACATATGTATCTCACATAAACACAATTCGTCCACCTAGGTTGTCACTCAATTACCAAAACCACACAAGGACCTTTCACCGGTGGAGGAGAGGCCAGATTGTGGTATTACCAAAGGTGCTCTCTTCTCTAAAGTTATCAAGACATTCACTGACTGTGAGCTCCAAAAGCAATCTAAAGGACTTTGTGATAGGCGATGAGAAGGCAAAGAGTAGTGCCTCTAAGAGTGCAACTGTTAACGAGCCGAACAGTGGCACTACTGTAGAAAAGAGTGCTTCAAAGGAGACTGATGTAGCATTGGAGTAGCCTAAGTCCATAACTGCTTTAGCTGACCCACCGACAAAATCGAAGAAGGCTAACTCCACAACTGCTCCAGCTAACCCACCAAAATAGCTTGCAGCAGTCAAGAGTGACAGCAAACTGGAGCAGCAGCAGAAGGTGGAGAAACCCACCAAATCATATAAGAGTGACCCTGGGGTTCTATATGGAACAGGGCCAACGCCAAGTTCAAATTTAGAGAGCGATTTCTAGCAGAAATAGAGCATGAGAAGGTAGGACCTAGGTGTGTTGCTCTTCATGCTTGGTACATGAAAGATGTGAAGAGAACAGGACAACCGGGATGGTTGCTGTGTTCAAGAAATAGCATTTTTGGCGTCTGGTAGACACTGAGTTTTTCGTTGTGGGATTAGAAGACTTGTTTGACCTCTTTAAACTTGATGGATTGGATGTAGGACATCTTCGCGTGTTGTCACTGTAAGTACAATTTCATCTATTTTCTGGGCTTGTTCATTTTTAGCTAGGGATGCTCTTCATATATTTGCTTGCTAAATTGCTTTTATATGCTTCTTTATTCCAAGATGCCTGATTGTAGAAGCTAGGGCCAAAGATGTGCCTGTTGGCATTATTGATCTAGATCCAGTGTCAATAAAGACTATGAACACTGATAGAGGCTATAGCGTGGATTATTTGGAATATTGCCTAAGGAAATATGCCAAGAAAAAGTTTGTGATGTTTGCACATAACTATGGTGGGCACTGGATTGCTGTCATCATCGCTCGAATGTGGCAGAAGGTGATATACCTCCACTCAATAGAGGCAAGAAGTCAGATTTGACTCCTATCAAATCTGTGATAGATGAGTGAGTATTGTCTAACCTAGTATTGATCTATATATTTCTTTCTTAATTATGTTAGCGAAAGTCAAAACAATTTGATAACAACTTATGTATTTGTAGGGCTTTTGGCAATTGCCAACCCAAGCCGAAGAAAGGGCAGAGAAAATTGAAGTTGACCCATTCATTCAAAATTCCAGTAAGTAGTGTTTCACTTCCAGTTGTAAAGTCATTTTGTCAATTCAATTATTAACTATGTATTTTCTATGTTCGTAGTGCCAGCAGCAAGGTCTAGACCACACATGTGGGTTCTTTGCGGGGCACCACTTGATGCTAGCGATGGCATAGGCCAATCTGACTGATCCTCAAGTACAACTGCAAATATATATGTATTTATTACTGCTCAGCTGCTGTGATCTACTTGGAATGCCTTGATCTCCTGTTGTCATATATACTGCTGCTGTCAATTTTTAAAACTGCTGCTGTGATCTAGAACAAGATAAAGTTGCTGCTGTGATCTGTTGTTATGACCCTTTTGTAGACTATGGCTGGCTTATATATATTTACTTGTAATTTTTGATACTGCTGCTGTCATGTATATATATTGTCATCTCTTGTTGTGCAGCTTCATTTTATGGATGATGGCTATACACATGTGCAACTTCATCTTATGACTACCTTTCTTTGTCTTATGATTTTGAAGTGCAGTTCACTTCAATCAACTTTGTGGACATTAGAGAGAAGCTCGCCTCATTTATTATGTCTCAGATCCTCGACGAAATAGGTGAGTTTCATTGTTCACATACAAAACCATGATGAAGTGCTTAGTATATATGTTCATTTGATCTGTGAACTATGTTTGGAGCCTGTGAGATACAATTGGAGTTGTGAGCTATATACATGTGAGAATAACCTGGTGATGAACAATCGATCTGTGAACTATGCGTGATATGTGTACTGTGAACAAATTAAGTTTTGAGACGAACAACTATGATCTTGTATGTATATGTCATTTCTGTGAGATCTGTGTATATATATCTATGATATGTGTATATCTGTGTTATTTGGGCTATGCTGTGGGCTATAGACGGGCCTAGGCTATAGACGCGTCTGTAGCATTTTTCTTACTACAGACTCGTCTGTAGCCTAGACTCGTCTGTGGTAAGGAAAGTACTATAGACGCGTGTAGAGAATACGAGTTTGTAGTATGCTACTTAATACAGACGCGTTTACAAACATCGTCTGTAGTAGTATCCTTACTACAAACGTGTGTATTATACACGCGTCGACACTATGTTTCTTCACACAGACGTGTTTACAAACATTGTTTGTAGTAGGATTCTTACTATAGACGCGTGTATTGTACACACGTCGGCACTATGTTTTTTCACACAGACACGTTTACAAATGTCATCTGTAGTACGATTTTTACTATAGACGCGTATAACAGACACGCGTCTGAGATATGGTTCTTCACACATACGTGTCTTAATCTTGTCGTGGACATGTGTTGGCTCCAGTAAGAGCTTATTGCAGACGCGTGTAGATACTCACTAGTCTATATTAAGGGCTTATCACAGACGCGTGATCGTTTTTGTCACAGTCACATATTGATAACACGTGTTTGTAGTATGTGCTTATTACAGACATGCTTTTTGCGTATCTGTAATAAGACTTATTATAGACGTGTTATGACGCGCGTCTGTGATGTGCCTGAATGTGCGTCTGTGATGTGCTTTGTTTTACGTAGTGAGATAGACTCGTTTTTTATTTTTTTAGGAGTATATTATTAAGAACGATCAGAGAGAAAGGCAATAACTAAGTTCCCTACTTATTTTAGCCTCTTGGAATACTCAGCTGATTTACCAAGTTTATGTTAGAACTCTTGAAGATGAGATAATAACACTGGTATTACTATACTTAATTTTTCTCATGTCACTACTTACTCCTCAAACTAGAACTTCAGTGTGTGTGGCGCAGGGGCGGTGGGCGGCCATGGGCTGGGACGTGGCGTGACCATGATGGATCTTGGCCTGGGGGCGGCGAACGGCCACGAGATGGAACATCGTGCGGGGCGGCCAGCGGCCAGCGGCCGTGGCTCGGAGCTTGGCATGAGAAAGGTGACCAGCCACGACGGAGCTTGGCGTGGGGCAGCCGGCCGAGCGCTCGTGGTGCGTGATGCATGGTGTGGCAGTGGTGCATGTGGCGTACCGCGGACGAAGATGGTGAACGTGGTGGCGGTGGTGCGTGTGAGTCGGCGGTGACCGTGCATGCGGCTAGCAGTAGAAGGGGAAAAAGATAAGTTTGGCTGGTGGGACCCACTGGGACATGTGAGACTCACATGCTGTAGATGACTGTGCTAAAATTCTATCCATCCTATTTTTCTTTATTACTCGTGCCAAACAGAAAACATGGTCATCCCTCAACCAAACTGACTTAATCTGGGTTAGATCCATCCCATCACACTAAGTCCCCAAACCAAACACACTCACGCATCTGTAAGGGAAAAACTGAAAAATTTCTAGATTGTGTTTATTCACTGGAAATGGGATCAACACACACTACAAACAGATGCGATTGCCAGTAGATCAAACTAACACCAACAAGCATGACGAGCAATTTGGCAAACTGAGGATATTTTCATGTCTGAACTATTATCTGGCATTTTACACACTTTCAGTATCTGTGGCACGAACAGGCAGACACATGCACAGATACATTTGCACAACTGCGATTCAGCCAGATTCCTGCCCAGAGGAACCGATGATTGCAACCTCGACTTCAACGCAGCACTTAGTTTTGACGAGATAACCATTTGACGAGTCCTTGAAATCCTCCAGCGAAATGAACTTACTCCATCCCCAGCTACGAGCCTTCCGTGAGAACTGGCACCGACCTACATTTTCCCCACAAAATAAGTTATTAAGACGCAATGATAATTTGGCATCTAGATTCTTGCGCATAAGAAAATCCTGCTAGGTATACGAACCTGTTCCTTTCCGGCGATTGTCAGCTTCCTTCTTTTTGATGGATAAAGTGAGTTCTACAAGGTTTCCAGTGTCATTGGGGAGATCATTGGTCTTTTTCAGGTTCAGATGCAAGGAGAGATGGTTCCCTTCACGAGATGGATACATACTGATATACCTGCGAATCAGATAGTATGTAACGATTCAGTTCATGATGTATAGAACAACTATAATAGCACTGAATGGACAAATTTTTTGGTAAGACAATTCAGATAAAATCAACAGTATTCAGTCATGTCAAGCATTCCAAGCTGAAGATGGCATCACCATTTGTATCCGCCGACTTCGAACTCCGGAGAATAGTCGGGGTTCTTCAGTGCAAAGAAGTCCTCAATGTCCCAAGTGTAAGTTTTGGGCGCGTTGGAGATGCTCGTCTTTTGAACAAACAGCGTTTCTGACGTCTTGTTGGCTTTCGAAGTGGTGACTTTGATGAACTCGACACCAAAGACGCAGTTGTTGTTGACGAGAAACCCAGAGGACTGTTTCTTCAGTTTCCTGAGGGAGGTCATGCACGAGACCCCATAGCTTTTGCTTGCAGTTTGGAAATTATGACTAACTGCACATACAATATCTCAAAGCTTAATCAGTTTCCTTTCCTGATGATGACCAGCAATTATGAATACTCTTGGAGAATAACAGAAACGCGGAAACAGAGAAACATTAGTGGGTATGAGTAATAGACTAGCTAATAGCTAAGAACCTAGCAGAACTAATTTGCCATTTTACCTAGATGCTTGCTGTGATTTCCGTGCGACTGGTTGTCGACGAAATATGGTCGGCAGTCTATCTAGGGGTATGCCCAAGGTAGTAGATTGTCGGCAGTCAGGTGCGTAAGCTACGAACAAGATGATGACGCAAGACACACGAGGTTTTATTCAGGTTCGGCCACCGTGAGGGCGTAATACATACGTCCTGCGTCTGATTGTATTGTTGTATGTCAATGAGATGTGTTTTCTAGAGGGGTCCCCTACCCGCCTTATATAGTCTGGGGGGCAGAGTTACAGATCTGGAAACTAATCCTAATCAGTTACAATTGCCATAGATGGCCGGATAAGGATTCCTATTCTAACCGACCAGGATCTTGCTTGATCTCCAAATCTGCCTTAATTCCTTACGCGGGACTCCAAACAGATTGGCTGGACCGCGCGTCATCTTCTAGTGAGCCAGATCCCCTAGTCCAGGCCAGCCCGAGCCTAGCCATAAGGGTATAGGGGTTAATACCCCCACAGCTAGTCCCCGAGCACCATGTATTATGCTGCGACACGCCGTTCGATCTCCTTCGACTAATGCAATCCGTCTTCATGTCATCTCCAACTGATTGAAACATTGTCCAACCGAATGTGCCAACATTCTAGTCAGAACAGAGAACAGTAAACCACGATTATAGCCGAAGATTCCGATTGTCCGAAGAATACATGGTGCTCTTAAAGAAAAAGAAAAATATTTCTTTCCTTATCAAGTGTGCTCACTTGTATTTCTGAAAAGAAATGTAAGTGCCTCTTGGACAATAGTAATTCTGGCAATCAGTCAAAGCGTAGGGGTCGATAAGATAAACACATTCACGGCAAGATGAAGTGTGCCCACTTAGTCCCCGAGTCTGGTAGTAGGTGACGTAGGCACGTGGTGCCAGGGTCTAAAAAAGAATTCCCAGTTAAGTTAAGAATCCAATCGTCGTACAGGCGATACAAGATGCACCGGCAGGTGCATCGTACCGATGTAGTCCCCAAGCTTGCTGGAAGGCGAGGTATGAGCCTTGTAGCAAGGTCCAAATAAATGCCTCTCGACTGTATATAAGTCCAAATCACATGTAGCCGAGGAGAGCGATCTTCAAGCAGTGGTCAGAACAATCCCCGAGCACCGCAGTGGTCGAAGCAGTCCCCGAGCACGGTAGCGGTCTGGACAGTCCCTGAGCACGGTAGTGGTCTGGACAGTCCCCGAGCACGGTAGTGGTCTGAACAGTCCCCGAGCACGGTAGTGGTCTGGGCAGTACCCGAGCACGGTAGTGGTCTGGGCCATCCCTGAGCACGAGACGTGCGGCGAAGAACCAAATGCCACTTGTATTATTATTTGGCGTATTTATTTATCTTCTTACTCTGTCCAGTCCAATATGACACGTCTAGTAAAAAAAGTAGACAAGTACAACACGTCATACTGCCTTCTTATCCTTTCAAGCAAACAGTCACTTGGCACTTGTAAGGAGGTGCGTCAATGTGGGCCCTCTCACACTGGAGAATAGTCGTGCGGTCGTAGAGTGTGATCACCTGAAGGAGGACAATAGGAAACTGGCGCACGACCAGTCGCAGCTTCGGGACCACACGACCAAAATGAAAGAGGAACTGAAAAGCAAGTGTTCCAGACCCTTTTGCTCACTGTTGTTGCCCGCCTTATCTTGTCGTGGTACGACGTTTTATTGTCTTGTGCGGTTTGTAGTTTTAAAAGTCAATGCCAAGAAGCATCTGGAGGCCGTGATAAAAGATCGTGACGGCTGGAAGGCACGGTGCCAAGAGATCTCCGAGGATCGGGACACGTGGAAAAACCGGTGCCAGGAAGTGGCAACGAGCATTCTGCCAGTCCTCAATCTTATTGATCTAGCGCTTACAGAGGATGTGCCAAGGACGCCACAGCTCGGACTGGTCGATAGATGCTGAAAGGCATGGGGATGGTTCCAAGAGTTCGTGAAGGAGGCGGGTGAGTACACAGGCGCACATGTGCTAAGCATGGTGCGTGCTCACTACCCCTTGATCGATCTTAAACGCCTAGAGGCTGGATACCCGAAGGAGGTAGATCCAGACAAGGCTGAGGAGCTTCGGATGACCTAGTTGGACTTGTCGGCAAAAATAATTGGCGACATTAACCTGTGTGGAGGCGGGACAACACCTGTATAGGGTACGCCATCAACAAGTCAGCTGGAAGCGCCATCAGTTTTGAGCCAACCGGCGAAGCCTGCGGTCTCGACCAGCCAGGCATCGGTGGGGCCATCTTCTTCAGCTCGACCAGTACAAGAGTCCCTGGGACTCGAGCACGATGTCAGGCCTGGCAAGTAGCAGGTGCCGCGTGACCCGACCAGCCAATAGTATAGGCTATAGCTGTGGAAGAAGATGTAGTTGTCTTATTGTAAACTTGGACCCTTTCAGGCAAGCTTGTAATAACGTAACTGTATATCTGCATAAGCTTGTTTGTTTTGTAGAAAACGTATTCAAGCTTGAATATCGTGTTGGTGTAACTAAGTGAGAACATGTTAGCGTTCTGTTTAGTTGTACCAGTTTAGTCGATACGTCATCCTGAAAGGTTTGTATGGCCCTGGTTTGCCCTGTGGTCGGAGTGTGAGGTGCGTAGCCTGTGCACATGTAGACGCACACAAGTCAAACCAGAGGGGACCTGCCGATCACCCGTAGCGTAGAGAGCAAATCCCATGCACGCGTTGGGAGGAACCAGAGACAAGGCCTGCTCCGAAAACCTGGGAAGGAATGGTGGCCGGTTTTGACTGATCGAGTTAGAATAACAATAGACTTCAAAGTGACACATTAGAGTGGTCGGAGAAATCATAGTAGCTTTATTGAATTAAATCGAAAGTACAAGAGGAGTACATATGTTAGTAGTTAAGCATAGAAATGCCTAAGCTTGTCGATGTGCCATCAATTGGGTATGTCTGTACCGTCCAGGTGAGCTAGCCTGTATGACGTTGGTCGTGTAACCTCATTGATCACGAAGGGCCCTTCCCATGGAGTTGCGAGTTTGTGGACACTAGCCTGATTCGTCTTCCACTTTAGGACCAGGTCCCCAACCACGAAGAATCACTCCTTAACGTTCTTGTTGTAGTACATGCGCAAAACAGCAAAGTATTTTGCCGTACGTATACAGGAATCGAGCCGCTTCTCTTCTGCACTATTCACTTATAACTCCCGTACTTCATTGGCCTTGTCTTCGTCGAAATTCTCTACTCGTGCTGATCTGAAGGCTATATCAGTTGGGAGCACTGCCTCAGTGCCATAAACCATAAAGTATGGTGATACGCCGGTATTGCGACTAGGCTGGGTTCTGAGACCCCAGACCATGGCTGGTAACTCTTTGAGCCATCTTTCGGGAGCTTTGTCATTTTCCCTGCACATCCTCTTCTTAAGTGCATCTAAGATCATGCCATTTGCTCACTCGACCTGTCCATTAGCTCTAGGGTGCGCCACCGAGACGTATTTCACTACTATGCTCCTTTCATCGCAGAAGTCCCAAAAAGCGTTCCCGGTGAACTGAGTACCCAGATCAGTGATGATGCTGTTGGGTATGCCAAAGCGGTGGATCACCTGGTCGATGAATGCGACAGCCTTTTCTGAAGATGCCTGGACCAGAGGCATGTACTCTATCCACTTGAAAAATTTGTCGATCAACACAAAGACGCATGTAAATTTCCTGGGGGCCAGCTTGAAGGGCCCGATCATATCCAGTCCCCAGCATGCGAAGGGCCAAGAGGCTGGTATTGTCTGAATCTCGTGTGCTGGTACGTGGATTCTCTTGGCAAAGAACTGACAACCCTCACAATGACGGACTAGCTTCTCTGCATCGGCTACAGCTGACGGCCAATAAAACCCTGCTCGAAAAGCCTTGCCAACCAGCGTTCTTGAGGCCGCGTGGTTGCCACAGGAGCCAGAGTGGATTTGGTCCAAGAGACGTTCACCGTCCTCCTGGGTTATACAGTTCATCAAGATTTCCTCCTTTGCGTTCTTGCGCCACAATTTGCCATCGACGAGCAGATACTGCTTACTGCGACGCATCAGGCGTTCATTTTCTATCCGATCGATGTAACTGCTATCATCTATCAGGTACTTGATGAAAGGTACTCTCCAGTCAGGCTCCTTAGTGGTCGGTGGTGGTTTGGTGGTGTTTGACGCCAGAATCGCAGCCACCAATAGCTGGTCTGGAGGCTTGTCGACCGTGGTATCTTCCTCTCCGATGGAAGGCGTGAGCAGGTCTTGAACAAATACGCCATGTGGGATTTTCGCTCGGGATGATCCTAACTTTGACAGCGCATCTGCTGCTTGATTTTTGTCCCAGACCACATGTGTGTACTCGATGCCATAGAACTTGCCTTCTAGCTTTCTGATCAATTTGCAGTATGCATCCATCTTTTCACTGGTCGTATCCTAGTCTTTATTGAGTTGGTTGATAACCAGAGTCGAGTCCCCGTAGACATAGAGACGTTTGACACCGAGCTCGACCGCAATGCGCAGACCATGTAGGCATGCTTCATACTCGGCAGCGTTATTAGACGCCGGGAAATAAATCCTGAGGACGTATCGGAGCTGCTCCTTAGATGGCGACACGAAGAGGACTCGTGCTCTTGCACCGTAGATGTTGAGAGAGCCATCGAAGTACATCTTCCAATACTCGGCGGGCCTCTAAGAGGCAGGTGTGCTTAAGTCTGTCCACTCGACGATGAAATCGACAAGTGCTTGAGACTTGATTGTAGTACGGCTTGCAAATTCCAAGGAGAAAGGGCATAGCTCCATTGCCCATTTGATGATACGCCCGTTCGCATCCTTGTTGCGAATGATGTCTCCTAGAGGGTACTCGGTCATGAACACCACACGATATCCGTCGAAGTAGTGTTTCAACTTTCAGGATGTAATCAGTATGGCGTAGATCAATTTCTGAATCTGTGGGTATCTGGTCTTAGATTCATTGAGTACCTCACTAATGAAGTAGATTGGTCGTTGTACCTTGTAGACGTGGCCGGGCTCGTCGCGTTTGACCACCATGGCAGTGGAGACCACTCGGTTAGTTGCCACAATGTAAAGCAGGAGAGTTTCGTCTTCTCTGGGAGCAGTGAGGACCGGAGGTGATGTAAGGTATTGTTTCAGCTGTGTAAAGGCAGCGTCTGCTTCCTCCGACCACTCAAATTTCTCGGTTGCTTTGAGCAGCTTGAAAAACGGTAGTCCCTTTTTGCCTAGTCTTGATATAAAACGACTGAGGGCAGCCATGCATCCGGTGAGCTTCTGAACATCCTTCACCTTTTTAGGTGGCTTCATGTCCAAGACAGCTTTTACCTTCTCTAGGTTAGGGCGTATGCCGTCATGACTGTTGACGTTGCCAAGCAATATACCAGATGGAACATCAAAGATACACTTCTTTGGGTTTAATTTCCACTGGAATTTGTTAAGAGCTGTAAAGGTACGTTCGAGATCATTAACAAGGGTGTACGCTTCCTTGGTTTTAACAACTACATCATCAACATAAGCCTCGACGAGGTCGTCTTTTATCTCGTCGTTGAGGCGGGCTTGTATGGCGCGTTGGTAGGTAGCCCCGGTGTTCTTTAGCCCGAACGACATGGTCATGTAGCAGTAAGCGCCAAAGGGCGTGATGGAGGATGTCTTAATCTGGTCGTCCTCTTTGAGAGCGATCTGGTGATAACCAGAGTAGCAAGAAAGGAAAGCAACTCACAACCGGCAGTTGAATCTACGACCTCGTCTATGCGAGGTAAGCCGAAGGGGTCTTTAGGGCAGTACTTGTTGAGATCAGTGTAATCAACGCACATTCTCCATTCATTATTCTTTTTGCGCACAAGGACCGGGTTGGCTAACCACTCCAGATGATACACTTCTTTGATAAATTCGGCTGCCAAAAGTTGTGTAACTTCTACCCTAATAGCCTCCTTTTTGTCGTGAGCGAACCGTCGTAGCTTCTGCTTGATAGGTTTGGCCTTGCCGTCGACATTTAAGGAGTGCTCGATCAAGTTCCAAGGTACACCGGGCATGTCAGCGGGTTTCCATGCGAACACGCTCACGTTGCTCCTTAAGAACCTGACGAGCGCGTCTTCCTATTTAGGATCCATGTTGGCCCCGATAAGGGCCGTTTTGCTGGGATCATCGTCGACCAGCTGGATCACTTTGTGCTCTTTGGACTTGACATTCTTGCGTGGGGCCTCGAGCTCTGGGATCTCTAGGTGGTCGGCTGGGGTCTTCTTGGCGTCGAGCATGGTCTCGGTCATGCGAATAGAGAGGTCATGAGCCTCTGCTATTTTGAAGCTGTCATCCTCGCAAGTGTAAGCTGCATACACGTTGCCCTTGAGAGTTAGAACCCCCTTCTCAGTAGGCATCTTGAGCACCAAATACCTGTAGTGAGGTATGGCCATGAACTTGGTGAGCGCTGGTCGACCAAGGATAGCATGGTAGGTGCCTTCGAAGTCGGCGACCATAAAGTTGACATAGTCGGTGCGGAAGTGGTCTGGGGTACCAAATTGCACAGGTAGCGTGATCTGCCCGAGAGGAGTAGAGCTCTATCTGGGGAGAACACCCTAGAACTGCGCCTCGTATGGCTTGAGATCAGCCTGGGTTATCTTCAGAGCTGGCAGACTGTTCTTGAATAGTATATCAATGGAGCTGCCGCCGTCAATCAGCACTCTGTCGAACTAGACCTTGTTGATACAAGGATCGAGGACTAGGGGAAAACGTCCTGGCTCAGGTATTGCGGCCCATTGGTCCTTTCTGCTGAAAGAGATCTCGCGGTGAGACCAAGGAGGGAGCCATGGATCGGCGATGAGGTTGTCGGTGTTGGCCACGTTCAAGCAAGCGCGGGCGAGCAGCTTGTGTTTTCGTTTGGTCTCGATGGACACTTTGCCTCCAATGATGGTGTGGATGCGATCGGTTGGCTTGACGTACTTGTGACGGGGATCTGCGTCTTCATCATCGTCGTCCTCGTTGCGCTATTCCCATGCGTCGTTAGGCTTGTGGGACGTATCCAGAGCCTGTTGATGCGTGTAGATAGACTTGAGAACGCGGCAATTCTCCATGGTATGGTTCGACTTGGGGTGGAGCTGGCAAGGTCCTTTCAATGCTTTGGCGTAGTCTTCTTCGTAGTTGCGACGTCCGCCACCTTTCTTAATGGTGTTGACCTCACCGTCGTCTTCCCGAGCACGCTTGCCCCTGTAATCGTCACGGCGATTACGCCGCTGATTACGCTGGTCGCGGTGGTCGTGGGGTTCGTTGTGCTGATTGTGGCGATCAAAATTGTCGTTCCGACCATGGTTGCCGCGGTAGTCGTCGCGGTGTGGAGGGTGGTCGGAGCGTGGAACCCTTGCTGCTTCTTCGATGATTATCTTTTTAGCATCGTTGGCATCCGCATATTTCTTGGCAGTGGCCAGGAGTGCTGTGACTGATTTAGGTCTCTTGCAGAGGAGCTTGTCCCGTAGGGCATTGTGGAAACGGAGACCAGTAATGAAAGCCTCAATTGCCTCATTGTCGGAGATTGACAGGACCTTGATGTGCATCTCTGAGAAACGCCGGACGTACTCGCGTAGTGGCTCATCTTTCCGATCTCGAATCCGCTGCAGATCATATTTGTTGCCGGGTTGCTCGCAAGTAGCAATGAAGTTGTCGATGAAAGCTTGATTGAGCTCTTGCCAAGAATCAAAGTAGTTCACCGGCAGGCTGACCAGCCATTGGTGGCCTGCATGGCCGACAGTGATTGGGAAGTAGTTAGACATGATGTGCTCGTCAGCCATGGCTGATCTGCACGTGGTTTCGTAGAGCATGACCCATAATTCAGGGTTCTCCTTGCCGTTGTACTTCTGAAGTTTTTCGAGCTTGAAGTTCTTGGGCCATATGACTTGGCGAAGGTGTGGAGTAAACTGCTTCAAACCCGAAGGGCCGTGGGTAGTATCATATTCCATACGGCGATAGCTTTCGTGGGATGCACGATCGTTGGCTCTTTGATTAATGCGATCGCGCAGATCGCGTTCTCCGAGGTAAAGACGGAGATCATTATTGCCATCACGGTGATCCCGGTTGCCACCCTGGATAACCCTGCGACCGCGGTTATCATGGCGATTATCGCGGTTTTCTCGGCGGTTGTCATCCCGGTAGCCGCGGAGATTGTCGTCCCGACCACCATCATGGCCACCGTTCCCGCCTTGACGGTTGTCTGATGGGTCATTGTTGCGTGAGCCACGTTGGTTGGGTGGCTGTGAGCGACTTAAGTACTGGCGACTGTGGCTTGATTCGACTGAGATGGATGGAGCCCGGGCTTGATTTACAATCTCTGCGGTCTGGGCCATAGCAGCCGTCAAGTAAGCTTGTATATCATCACGAACTGCCTGGGTTTCCGGGGTATTGGGTAGTCATTGCATCGTCGCCATAGCAACAGCTACGTTGGCGCTTGGGGTCCTGAAGACCTGCTTGTCCCCCACCCTATCAAAGGCATTGTTAAGGTCGCGCGGCTGGACCCTTATGCGTCGTGCCTCCTCTTCAGCCTTGGCTTCGATTTGTCGACGATTAAACCGGTCAATATTGCGTGCTTCGCGTGCTAGCCTTTCTTGTTCTGTTTCGCCGACAGCCGGTGGTTCGTCATTACTGACAATGTTGATCAAGTCTCCTCGCCTTGGTGGGAAGGATGGGAATCGTGGGAACCCCGGGGCGTGGTCTGGGATATCCAGATCATATTCAACGCCTTCGTCGTCATGATGCTGGAGCTCGGTGTGGATGGAGCCATTAGATGCGGTGCTGGACGTGGAGCTTGAGCCACCCTCTCGAACTATGTGGACCGATCCTTCTTGGAACTCCTCGATCTGGACCATGTTGACGAAGTTGCGTGGTCTTGGCCAAGATCGTTGCATACTGTACACATAGTTGGAAGCAGTGTTTCGCAGGCCGTAGGGCTGAGCCTAGTAATTCTCCATCGAGGTTTCGTATTCGGAGAGCCGGAGACCCGTCGCAGGGGCTGGCCGGCGACGAATGGAGCGCCCTTCAGGAGTAGATGTGACCACGAGATCTGTACCGAGTCGTGCAGGACGACTGGCCCGAGCTGGTCGGGTAGATCTGTTGTGGGTAGCGGTTACCTGCTCATTAGGTTGACTTTGAATTGAACTTACCAGAGCTAGGGTTTTGGCAAGTTTGGTGCCGACCCGATCGATGGAGTCGAGCAGGTCGGTGTTGTCGATATGCTTCCCTTTGTAGCGAGGAAGCGGACGACGGGTTGTCGGTGTGGCTGAAGGCGATGCGGATGTGGTCGGAGCTAGATCCACCGTGGTCGGAGCCGTAGCCGATGCAGGTGAAGCAGTGGTCGACGCGGATTGAGTCCGCACCTCCTCCGTGATCATGGCGATGAAGTCGTTGGAGCCAGTGGTCCAGGTGATCTGGCCGACGGTGAATGTGAGGCCGTTCGGCGTAGCCACGGAGCCGGGGATGATGATCATCCTGTTCGCTTGGAGAGCAGTACGCACACCCCCTACCTGGCGCGCCACTGTCGACGAAATATGGTCGGCAGTCTACCTAGGGGCATGCCCAAGGTAGTAGATTGTCGGCAGTCAGGTGCGTAAGCTACGAACAAGATGATGACGCAAGACAAACACGAGGTTTTATCCAGGTTCGACCGCCGTGAGGGAGTAATACCTACGTCCTGCGTCTGATTGTATTGTTGTATGTCAATGAGATGTGTTTTCTAGAGGGGTCCCCTGCCCGCCTTATATAGTCTAGGGGGCAGGGTTACAGATCTAGAAACTAATCCTAATCAGTTACAATTGCCATAGGTGGTCGGATAAGGATTCCTATTCTAACCGACCAGGATCTTGCTTGATCTCCAAATCTGCCTTGATTCCTTGCGCGGGACTCCAAACAGATTGGCTGGACCGCGCGTCGTCTTCTAGTAAGCCAGATCCCCTAGTCTGGGCCAGCCCGAGCGTAGCCATAATGGTATAGGGGTTAATACCCCCACACTGGTCATATATCAAGAGCTTGAAAGATGCATCTACAACAGTGTTATGTTTCACTGAGCTACTCGCTAGTTCAAGCTGAAGAGAGATATACTCCTCGTCGTCACCACTCTTCTTGTCCCTTGGATTCAGTTTCAGGTACCTGCAAACACGTCAAAGAGGGATCATTGACAATGTACCACTCCCTCTGTCCTAGAGAAAATACAATTCTAGCATGTTGCTAAGTCAAACTTAAATTTTACCAAATTTATATAAAATATATTAATATTTATCATACTAAATATGTATTGTTGGATAATTAGATTAGTCATGCCATATATTTTCATAATATGTGTATATCTGGAATCATAAATGTTGATAATATTTTTTATAAATTTAGTTAAATTTAAAATAGTTTGATTTAGACCAAATATATCCTTTCTGAGACGACCAAAGTATTAAAATTCTAAACACAGGGACTATGTGAAGCAATAAAACGTTAGTACCAGTTATGACCCATGATCTCAAACACACTTGAGTAGGTCTATTCTTCACCCTTGTCAAGGAGTGAGTAGAATCCATCGATGCTCCACTTGAGAGTAGTCTGCTGGCTCTGCTCAGCTGAACAAGAAGGCGCCACCTTGGATCCCTGGCCCTGCCCCAGCTTTGATCGGCCTGAAACACAGCAATCAGACGACAAAACAGAAGTATTAAAGATCACAGCAACAGCTAAACTCAGTACTGTACTACAGAAGAGAACTCCAAATACCGCTAGACGAAGAGTTGCCCATGATGTTCGCTCAGACGTCAGTGCAGCCTGGTATTGCTGATCCTTGTAGTTGAACAAGAAAGTGCACTATATGTAGTAGCTGGAGAACGATATTAGATGATGCCAAAATTACTCGGCAAATGAGATGAGGTTTTTCTTCCTTCCACGGAGACTTAGGAGTTTGGGTAAGCCTCGAGAATACAGAAAATAATGCAAGCAGATGGGTGCGTGGGAATTTCCGACCAAAGTGGCCAGGTCAGGTCGTCTTTGTTGTAAGACACGTCGTTAACGTCGGATCGACACTCGGCTCTCAATAGCAACACAAACACAGAAGAGAATACCAGAGAACAATTGTCGGACTATTCTTTCGGGAGATACTAGCGCCTGGATATCCGGACAGAAGTGCTCGTCCATACGCCCACGTCTCCTCCGTCACGCGGGCCCATGGATATCACGCCCTCCTTCTCCCTGACCCCTCCTCTCTCTCTGTGAGTTCGTGAAACATCCTCAATTTTCCTTGAAGGGAAAATCCACATAATGAATTTTAATATGATAAAACCAAGAACTGATTTCCATCATATTATCATATTTCAGTCAATGTCATAGTCATACATCGTAAGATTACAAGAATACAAGATATTACATTACTGGAGAACACACCTGTTACAGAGTTAATCTAGCGGAAGACTATCGAGTGAAGGCTCCTCCTTCACGGGCATCATCAGAGTTGGCGTAGTGCAGCGTAGATTCCATCTCCGAACCAAACTTGAGCGTAGGCACGAGACCTCCTAATCCTTCTAAAGTCAGCATCTCTGAGAAGCAGGAAATCTGCACACCGCCAGATGTGTGCAGGCCATGGTCAGCACCGATGAGCTTTAGTGGAAAAAGATAAACAAGGGATCTGGCGATCCTAATATTTGGCTGTGGTTTGCATTCTTAGCGCATGAGAAGTAAATAACAATTGTATCATAATAATAATATCCAATTTTTAACACATTCACCACCACACCATCCATATCCATCCACCAACCATCCATCCCAAACCTTCTCCATACCACCACACCTTATCCCATCTCACACACTCAGGTCGACAGGCCAACTCCCTCTCGGCCTTGTCTCAACGGCCCGCAGCCCCAAGGCTCACGACCGGAAAATACCCCAACCCTGGAGGGAGGAAAGGACTCATCTCCTATCTAGTTTAAGCGAAACCCAGGAAAGGTCCATAGCCGACGAGTCGGCATATGTATCGATCGATCAACCATACACTCTTTAGAGGTTTCACATACCCACAAGATAGCCATCCTCGACGGTGCCCCGTCTAGGCAGATTCCGGCCGCTTGCTAGCCTAGAACGATGCCACCCTACCTCTCAGCCCTGGAACACCCCAAGTCTAGTCTGGGATGGCTGATACTGTGAGTCGTAGACAGAGCCGGGGCCCTCCGGATGTCAAGAGCCGGGTCCACAAGGCCTCCTGAAGTCTCGGAAGGGTGTGGGGGAAAACCGCGCGCCCCGTACCTCCTTGCACACGTTTGCCTAGCAGTAGTGGCATCGCTCTACCAAGTAGTCTGACCGTCCTGCATCATATAGGGCGCGTGGGATGTAAAGGATTCCCGGTGAATCTGAGTACTAGTAAGTCCTTAGGGGTGACCAAGCCAGAATATCTTCATCAGGGTTTCCATTTTACGTGCCACCACAGCACCTCCACCCTGGGCTCCTCCCATCACAGGTTCATACCCAAGGCCACCTCCAATTACCATTTACCCGCCATAGGTATTCCATATCCAAGTGCCCAGGTAGCACCACATGGCAAGACTCGGCCCAGGCTCGTCGTTATTCCAGCTCGGTCGACACAACCCTCACTCTCCAGACACAACCCTCACTCTCCACGCACCCAAGACTCACGCAGCACGCTCACGCACCACCAAGTCCGGCACCCCTAGCCAAACCATTCCCAGGGGGTTCACCACCAGCATCACATCCCCGATATAATGCGAAGTGGAGTTAATAATAAGTATAGTGGTGTAATATGCAAGCAAGCAGGCAAGTATGCATATATAAGCGAGCGAATGCGCAAAGCAGGGTGACGTGGTAGAGTGGGTTGCATCAAGGTAATAATGGCTCAGGTAGTAGCATGCATCAAAGTACTAGCAAAGGAATAATTATAAAGCGCTAGCAGTTCTAGAATTTATGCAATGTCTAATAGGATTCTCTAAAAGAGGGTGCTGCCATGACACCTGCGATGTAGAGGTAGTAGTGGTACAATTCTCCATTCGTTGGTGTTCCATTAGCGGGGTCACCTCCTCTTGCATTGACTCCATTCCGCAGTCCTTGTCGTCATCCACGTTCTCTTGGTCCGATTGTCAGCTACTCCATGAAGCGACACGCAAGGCAAGAGAGCACTCAACACTCGAAAAGATGACAAGATGCGGGAAAATCCAATAACATTAGCGAGGCAATAAGAAATACACGGCTTAGCCCTCTCGACGGTTGTCCAATTTCCTCGGGCCAAAGAATCACAAGTGGTGGTTTGCTAAGCACAAGCTTAAGTCATGGCCAAGCCAGTATGGCTTTAGGATAGATGGTTTAAGCCAAAGCTTATCCATAGCAACACCACGGCTCACGACCTTCGATCCGAGCATCATGGAAAGGACAGGGAATCGGGGGACGGGCCCAACGAAGGAAGAACGACGGGGTTTGGCCCTTATAGTCTTATCCCATAAGTCACTATTGGATACAAGAAGCAGACAAGAACGAATAACACTATTGTGACTTGGCTCTAATGTACTACGGCTTGTCCGCTATGGTAGAAAGTGGTAGCGCAAAGAGATTGGACAGCAACGGGTTCTCTCGATCCACACGACACAATAACGTCGGGAGCCGAGAAGAGAGTCGCTCAACACGGCAAAAGATGCGGGGGTTAGCTAGGCACATCCATGTCATGTTCTCAGACACATCTTCGAGCAAGATGGTTTTAGATGGTCGATCGGGTCGACACGCACGGGTCCAAGGTATGACATAGACCATAGCTTCGCTAACCCAAAGGGAATAGTCTAGTCTTTGATCCAATCGTCATGGGCAAGATGGAATCGAATAGAGCGGGCTAACGGTGCAACAAGAGCAAGAACAACAAGAGACAAGGTCTACTTCTTCCATCACTCGCGCCACGACGAAAGACGGGGCATTGGAAGGAAGCGACAAACACCAAGTACGCAAACCACTCGTAGGGTACCCGGCTTAGGTGCACTGGCACTAATACATATCTCTAATTCATAGCGGTGCGGTTGTCACCGCGGGAATCAAAGAAATGCAATGGTCATACAAGGTACAAGCATACGGGGGTTTGTGCACGAAGAGGCAAGTAAAAGCAAATGAGTGGCGTAGCTCCATGGTCATGGCGAGGCGAACTCACGGCCACAAGCTATACCAACATGTGTTGGCATCCATCGTTCCACGATTGTTATCTCCCATGTCATCTCCCACAGGCTAAGTCACGAAAGGCTCAATGTGAGTGGGTGATATCCGCATCGATATCGATATCGATATCGAAGCCATCGCGACCATGTTCTAGGGCCAAAGGCAGGAGCTAACACTCGTGGTACTATGAAGTCAACTAAAAAGCGAGGGGTCGAGTTACACTCGGAATCACGGTCATGGCGAGACGGATCCTGCGATCATAACGTCCGAACGAGGTACGATCCCTCAGCTGGCTCGAAGGCTCGGCACACAGGCAACAACACCAACAACCAGCGATAAGAACCAAACACGACCGAAAGACGCAACAACTAGACACGACTGTGGAGTAGCACATTCCATAGCTGGGTGATGGATAGATCCTTTGTTCCATCGCCGCCTGCTCAGTTTACGCTATGTCAACTTTGTCTGGCGAGTCCTCTAGAGATGGCTGTGAATTCAAGGATGGCTAGGGAACATGATAGGCACAAGGTGGCTTAGGTCATGGCTAGGGGGCCATGGTGGAATTTGGTTCAGCCTGGTCATACGATTGGTGGTGACTTGGACTCTCATGACTACATGGGCTGAACATGCTGATGCTGTGTTGAGTTAGAATTGGGTATCCAAGAGGTCAACAAGTGGAGGTCCACCTATGCCTTTGCTCGGTTTAGGTAGGTCCTGGTATTACCATGTTCTAAGCCGAAAGCAGGTTACACAGCTATAGGATGGGGATTCACTCGGTCGTGCTGTGGCTGAGTCATGGTGGTGCACACGCAGGGTTCGAGCGAAGCTAGAACACGGCTGTATACATGCCACCCAAGTGAGAAAGCGAGGGTTGGTCAGCATAGGTTAGCGAGGGCGGCCTAAGTATCATGGATGTCCTTCGAGAGTTTGGTCACTACCATGGCTAGGTTGTTGTGTCCTCGGAGCACGCATGTACGTTACGGTTGTGACACCCATAGCCATTTAACAAGGGTCGTGCCAAGCTGATGTCGGTGGTGTGGCGTGTCAAGCAGTGCCGCAGGCTACGTGAGTTCAAGTGAAGTGTGCACGAGTGCAGGTGATCGCGGTCATGGGCGATCGGCGGACCGGCGGTGGTGCTCCGAGGCTCGCATGGCATCATTGGTGTGCGTGTTCGCGCGTGTGGCCATGTGGTAAGGCTGAGCGGCTGCGGTGGCTTGCTATCGACACCACGAGGCCTGGAAGGTGCGGGGATGGCTCAGGTGAGCAGCTCGCGACCGTGCCCAGTGGTGCTTGACCGAAGAGCCTGAGGGCACGGACACTGTGCGCGCTCGGCTCGCCGTGACACTGCTTGGTGCATGAGCGCCAGCGTGGCTAAGGTCGGGCTTTGGGTCTGTGTGTGCGTGCGTCCGAGCGGTGGCCATGGTCGCGAGTGTGGCGGCAAGGTCTGGGGTCACGGAGGTGTAGGGGTCGGCTGAGCTCACAATGGTGAGGCCGCGATGGCGGTGCCATGCTGTGGACGTGAGGGCGAGGTGGTATGTGCGCGGGCGTGGTCATGGCCACGACGAGGTTCGCCGACGGCGTTGTGCCGAGGCAAGGTAGGGCCTTGTCAGGCGATGGCAGTGGCTAGTGTGGGTGCTAGTGCGGTGTGCTAGCGACATGGGCAAGTGGTGTGCGGTGCTCCTGGCCGAGAGCTCGAAGGAGCTGGCCACGTGCGTGTGCGTCCATGGGCGCGTGCACATGTTCACGAGTACTCGTGAGCAGACACCGGGACGGGGCTCATGCGGGAGCGCGCTGCTGCGGTCATGGGTGACAAGCGGTGGCGGCCCTGTGTCGCCGTGCATGATGTGCCTGTGCAAGTGTGCTATTCGCGTGTGTGATGGCGATTGGCCACGCGACGGCCGTCAGTGGCCTCCGGTGCGGCACCGTGACCCTTGCAAGAAGGCACGCTGGCACCAAGGCTGGGACAGGCATGGGTAGTCCACTAATGCAAAAAATAGGGGCCTTGGGCACTCAGAGTTCACCGGTGGGCTTGATGGAGGTAGGCCGCCTGGTGCAGGAAGGGCTCGGTGCGGGCAGATCGCGTCAAGGTGGTGGCATTTCTGATCGTGGCCACGACGTCGTGGTGTCCCGATGAGGCCATGCCCAGGCTCATGGCAAGGTGGTGGCTGGGCTCGAGGTGAAGGCGTTCCAGGGTGGCTCGATGTTCCTCGGCGCAGGTTGCTGGAAGACGGCAGAAGCAACTTGCCGACGTCGAGGGCTGGGGTAGGTTAGGCATGGGGTAACAGCGCTATCACGAGAAAGGAGGCGCCTTTGGCGAGGAAGGGCTCACCAGTGGTTTCGTAGGGGCAAAGGCCATGATGTTGTCATGGCTGCGTGGACCTGTGTAGAACCGTGGTAGGACGAGCAGGCGTGGGCGCGCTGCGGCTTGACGACGTGGCTGACGTCGCGTGGCGTCTCGCCATGCAGGAAGTCGTGGTGTGGTTGTCCGGGCTTGGTGGATGGAGGTGGCACCGGTGGCTCTTGGCTGTGGTTCAGGGCGACACCGTCGTGGTCGGGGTGCAGGGCGAGGCGCTGCGGACGAAGAGACAGACGCGCGGTGCAGCAGTCCCGGCAGCGGAGTGGACCGGCGAGGCGCGCTGGTGGCATTGTTGGGTACGCAGGCTCGGGCGACGTCGCGGATGGCGTCGAGGTCAGCGTTCGAGTGGCCATGGCGCTCGGCTGGGAGCGGCCACGCGGCGAGGCTGTGGAGGGCCACGGCCAGTGATGGCTGACCGGCATGGCTGTGCAGCAGGGCAGGGCGGAGCAAGGAGGGAGGGAGAGGGATGGAGCGGCGGTGGCTATAGGTAGTGGTCGAGGGTGACGGTTGTGGCGCTATTTAAGGGCGTGGACGGCTAGGGTTCCTGAGGTGCTGTCCATCCTCGATGTCCATGCTAGGGAGAGGAGCACGCGGTGCGAATCGCGGGCACCAAAGCCAAGGGGCGCGGTCGGGACGTGGGTGTAGGGGCGCTGAGCGGCGGCGGCACCTGGGAGCGTCTGCTCTCGTCTAGGGTTGGCAAGGGGCGCCTGGAGGCAAGGCTAGGCCAAGGCACCGGTGGGCCGCGCGGCTTGCGAGCTGGACTTGTGGGGTGCGAGACAGGCCGGTGGGGCAAGGAGAGGGGGGCTTGGTTGGGCTTCTGCTGCTTGCTGGGGGCAGCTGGACCTTTTTGGCCATGCGCACGCGAACGGGCCGAAGGGGAGGAGTCGGGCCAGGCTTGCTGCTTGCATGGGCCAGAGAGGATGGGGTGATGGGTTGGGCCTCCAGCGCAAGTGGGAGAGGCCGGCTGGGAGGTGAGGTGGTCACAGGCCGAGGAGGCGAGCTGGGCCGATTCTGTTGCTTGGGCTGGTTTGGCCATTTCCTTTTTCTCCTTACCATTTCCTTCCTTTTCTATTTCTATTTCCTATTTTATAAATAAATCAAGGCTCGTGTGTTCTATACATGTGTCGCCAACATGTACACCTCCTAGTGGGGTCCGCTAGAGGTCAACTAGGGGTAGTGGGGTCCATGTCAAGGGTTGGCATCGATGGGCATTGATTTACAAGGAAGGTCGATTGACTTTATGAATTAGATCAAGGGATTCGAATGAGGTTCAAAAGCAAGAAGATGAATTGAGAAAGAGGAAAAGGGATTCATAAGATATTCTAGAAGGGATCAAAAGGATTTGCTATGGACTTGTGCTCTCCAACACAAAACCCTAACCCAAATAAGGAACTCTGGCAAGCTCCTACAAGCATCACTATATGTATGCAACAATTTATTTATAAATTGTTCTTTGTTTGACCTAGCATCTACATGCTTCACATATTGCAGGTAAAATTTTAAAAAAGTTCATATTTTTGGCTTCTCCAAAAACCCGGGTTATTGCAGTTCGGACGCCCGCGCCTCCTCTGTCACGCACGCCCGCGAGAAACACCGTGCTCGCCGCTCATTCCCCCTGACCCCCTCCTCTCTAGCGCGAGCGGGACCCAGGAGCCGGGATGAGGACGAGCATACCCCGTCCGCATGACCCCAGTGCGCCCCATCTGCCGACCCCTGGCTCGCTACGCCCCATCCCCCGGTGTCCAGGCCATGCCCCCATGACTCTCTAGACATACCTTTGAAACATGAAACACTTAACGCATCATACGTCTGAAGCAGATGAAACACTTGAAACATACACTTACAATATATATGTGAAACATATGCAACATCCAGATAAAACACTAGCAACATAAAAACACTTACAGCAACCAAAGACCAAAACAGTTGAAACATTTGGAACATACTCTCGCAACATATGTATGAAACATATGCAACATCCAAATCAAAACATTTGCAATAACAGATGAAACATTTTGAACAAACTTTTGCAATATGCCTCTGAAACACTTGCAACATATGCAACATTCCGATGTACTTTTTCCAACATCCATATGAAACACTTACAACATACCTCCGAAACATCTAAAATACTTGAAACATACGCTTGAAACATATGTTTTCAGCACATCGCAACATCTCCTTACTGCTTGGAAGAATAGAGGCTCGTCGGCATATGGAGTTCGCCGGAGGTGTGGCAGAACCTCCTAAATTATAGGACCCACATGCACCTGTCACTGTCCAACGACCTCTGACGACTATGCATATGTTCCTAGTAACTTAAGAAGACTGTGGGGTATCCCCGTGGAACCCCGAATCATCTACGATTTCCGAGCAGGATCACATTACAGAGTCATTATAGTATTACAACAGTTTATTCAAATAGACACATCAGAGTAAAAGTAGCGGAAGACTTACAATAACATAGTTTACAAACCATTTGTTTCAAACCATATAACTAAGTTCGATAATAAAACAAACCAAAGTAGTGGAGTGGCATTATAATATATTACAAAACACACAACATAAGCTGCCCTGCCCAAGGGCCACACATTTAATTATCGTCATCGCACTGAACAACAGTCATGCAGCACGATCCAAAACAGATCTGCTCATGAGCCTCACCTACAACAAGGGTCAACAAACCCTGAGTACAAAAGTACTCAACAAGACTTAACCGAAATAAGAATTTAAAAGAACGCAGGAATGCAGGCTCATGGGATTCAAGGTATGGTTTTAGCAATAATCAAGGTTCTTTTTGCGTAAAAGCATTTTAAAAAAATTCTTTATATCAACATTTAAAACTTCATAAAGATCATATACAAAGCTGACATGATCCGCATTGAGATCATGAAACTTCATAACCAACACTTTCTCAAACCATCCTCAAGCTCCAGTTATTAATTACTACGATGATGAACAGTGAGTTGAGTCTCCATAATCGAGGAGCAACGACGATTCGAACCGATTATAACCCAGCTAGGAATTCCAGACCACACGACATATGTAGGTCCCCGACCTACATATACCACCCTACCCTCGGATCCTCTAAAACAAGAACGGGTCCGCGCCACCCGAGAATACAGTACTCCACCAATCCAGCCCATTGCCACGTGGGTACACGCTATTCCCGCCATCTCTCCACTCCTAGTGCGCGAGTAGCCATTCCCGTAATAGAATAGCCAAGTTAAGGCTTATCGGAGTACGTGGTTAGTACTACAAAGTCTCACCTCATGCAATTCAACAATGGACGGACCTTAACCGACACAGGCGGAAAGAACCTGCTCACAAGACCTCCATGTCTTGTGGCTCCCACACACCGAGTCCGCCCGGTCTAGATTTATTACTCCACATTCCCATATCACATGTTAACATAATTAACCAAAGCTCCATTTAAAACTTACAGATGACAGGTAATCACCCGACTTTCACCGTTCTAAGCATAGCTAAGCAAAACTGGCATATACGAATTTAAAACTGGTAATATGGTAAATATGGAATAACAAGGTTGGTAAGGTACCAATTTGGTTTTCACTTGACTCCTAATCACTTAATGCAGTAAAAAGAAGCAAAAGTGAAATTAATTTGTAAAATACAAGGTAGGGTTGTATGCATCCGGGGCTTGCCTTCGTTGACGGAAAAGTCCGGGTCCGGAGTCGCTCCACCGATATCAACACCAACCTCCACAGACGGATCAAAATCCTCAACTACTTGATTAACTACCATGTGCTCACCTTCGTTCACTACACGTAGTAACAATGCCATGCTTAACATGATGCGGATACAAAATATGATGCTCGATGATGGATGCAAAACTTAACAACTTGAATACAACTTTCCTTCGCGGTACAGTTACAAGTTAAACCAACTAAACCATTTTCGCAATACTCACAACAATTGCCAAGGATCATTACCAACTAATGAACCAAGGACATCACTTAATCAAAAACTCAAACAAAACCTAAATCACTAAAGGTTACTATTTGCTTTTATGAATTAATTAATTAATTAATAATTATGAAACAAATCAACTTGTTCCAATTGACCTCAAAATTTTTGTATATGTTCATCACATGATAACTAAGTGACAAAACAATTTTCATAATTTTTGGATACATAAATAAGTCTAGAAAAATCCTGGAAACTCATTTATTAATTAATTGAGCAATTTTTATCACATTCAAACAGTACTGAAAATCAACATTTCATATTTTTTCTAAATAATACACATCACAGAGAAGTCACACAAAAATTTTCATAATTTTTGGAGCTCTAAATAAATCTACACAAAAATAACAAAAACAGACACTATTCACTTATTTCAGAAAAATAGAAAATCCATTTTGAACGCTGAGTCACTGACAACCGGGTCCCACTTGTCATCTTCAACCTCCGACGTTGACCACGGCAGCGACGGCTCTGACCGGCGATTCCTCGCCGACGGTGAGTCCAACGGCGACGGCCAAAGTACCAAAACGATCACCAAGACTAGGTGCATCGATTGACGTCCCTATCTGTACTGATTACGGCCCTATACTAGCTCGACGGCGGCCATGGCGGACACGGCAGCGCGGCTGCGCTACGCCGGCGATAGGAACTCAGTAACGATGAAACAAACAACTCGGGTAGAACCAGGAGCTCACCCCAAACACACTGGAGTCACTGGCCGAGCCTGAGAAGCAACGGAGACACGGTTCGACGGTCACAGCGATCACGGCGGAGCAAATTTCAACGACGGCGATGCTCCGGTGACTGCGGTGGAAGAAATGGTCAATCAACAGAGCACAAAGCACCACGGCATCGAGGCGAAGCTGAAGCAAGAGTCAGAAATAGCAGAGGCTCACCGTAACGCGCTGGCCACGGCGACGCACACACCACGGTGGTGCTGCCGGCCGCGAGGAAGAAAACGATGAATGGCGAGTTCACGGCGAAATCAAGCGACTAGAGCTAGCTGGCTGGGTGCGCAAGGAACTAGCGGAGCTGGGACACGCATCGCTGCGATGGCTCAAACGCTGGTTCGACGCCAAGGGCTCAACGGAGAATGGCGGTGGCGGCAGGAGAAAACAGAGGAGAGGAAAGAATGACGACGACGGCGCCTCGGTCCAAATAACACGGCTCAGAAGCTCAAGGAAGCTGCGCTGTGGCCTTCACCGCGCCAGCGCGACGCCAAAAACGGCCACGACCGCGCCTAGAAGCAAACCGAAGATCGCCGGCGATGAGTTGGCTTCCGCGGTTACTGTTCATCGAAATTACAGAATTGCCATCCGCCAAAATTCCCAAATTACTCCCAAATTTTCATAACAACTCAAAAATCTCCAAAAACAAAAGTTGTTCAAAATCAAAAGTTCTACAACTTTGCTTTTGAAACCATACCCAAATTCGGCCTACATTTTGAAATGAACTTTTGAATTTAAAGCGGGGATATTTAAGGAATTTCGCCTTTTTAAATAACTTCAAATTTTACTAAACAACTTGAAAAACTCCAAAAATAAACTTTGTATAACTCGACAAGCTCTACAACTTGGCTTTAAGACTCAACCCCAAAATGTGCTTTGATTTTGAAATGGATTTTCAGGGTCGGATTTAAATATTGAAAATCAGGGTTTTCGGAATTTCAAATCAATACTAAGATTTCAAACTTAATTCAAACAATACCAAGCAATGCTTATAACATAAATGTAAACTTTTTTTAGTGAATGCATATCAAAGTTTACAATATAACCAATGCCTTGCAATGCATATGATGATATGTCCGGTTTTTAATATTTAAACACCCGAGGTGTTACAATCCTTCCCCCTAAAAGAAATCTCGCCCCGAGATTCAAAGCCATAGGGTAAGTAATGGAAAAGGAAATGTGTCAATCCAAAAACATCCAATTCTCATCCATAAAACAACTGAGGTTCCTTTACAAAACACAATTTGTAACAACCGAGCTTAACTAACAGTACTCTATTCTATAATGACGCAAGAAACTCTGGAAACTTTTCTAACAAGTAATCTTCTGATTCCCAAGTAGCTTCCTCTTCTGAATGTTGATTCCATTATATCTTGTAGAACTTTATAGTTCTCCTCCGAGTAACACGATCTTTCTGATCCAACACTCGGATAGGATATTCTGAATAAGTCAGATCTGATTCAAGTTCCACTCCTTCAACTTCAACATTCTGCTCAGGCACTCGGAGACACTTCTTCAACTGAGACACATGGAACACATCATGTACAGCTGATAAATGTTCTGGTAATTTCAAGCGATAGGCCACTTTTCCATATCTCTCCTAAATTTGAAATGGTCCAATATATCGAGGTGCCAACTTGCCTTTAACACCAAAACGGGTAACTCCCTTCATTGGTGATACTTTCAGATATACAAAATCTCCTTTGTTAAACACTAATGGTCTCCGTCGTCTATCCGCATAACTCTTTTGGCGGGACTGAGCTATTTTCAAATTACTCCGTATTTGCCTAACCTTGTCTTCCGTTTCTTTCACAAGGTCAACTCCAAAGAATCTTCTTTCTTCGGGCTCCGACCAACTCAGTGATGTTCTGCATCTACGACCATAGAGTGCTTCAAATGGAGCCATTCTAATGCTTTCCTGATAACTATTGTTATATGAGAACTCGGCCAAAGGTAAGCATTCGTCCCACTTGTTGGAATAATTAAGGACACAACACCTTAACATATCTTCAAGCACTTGATTGACTCTTTCAGTCTGTCCATCAGTCTGCGGATGATAAGCTGTACTATACAGGAGCTTGGTATCCAATGAAGAATGCAATTGTTTCCAAAAACTGGAGACA
Source organism: Miscanthus lutarioriparius (assembly GCA_904845875.1). Lineage (NCBI taxonomy): Eukaryota > Viridiplantae > Streptophyta > Magnoliopsida > Poales > Poaceae > Miscanthus > Miscanthus lutarioriparius. Next base: position 102,107,817 of record CAJGYO010000001.1, read on the forward strand.
AACTGTGTACCCCGATCGGACACTATGGTCTTTGGTATTCCATAGAGACTCATAATTCTTGCTAAATATATCTTGGCGTATTGGACAGTGGGATATATAGTCTTGACAGGAAGAAAATGTGCTGACTTAGTGAGTCGATCTACAATAACTCATATTGAGTCAAATCCCTTTGATGTCTTGGGTAGACCAACAATAAAGTCCATACTTATGTCCTCCCACTTCCAAGCTGAAATAGGTAATGGTTGTAGTTCTCCAGCAGACCTCAAATGTATAGCTTTCACCTTCTGACAAGTATCACACTTTGCTATATATCTCGCAATTTCTATCTTCATTTTTGTCCACCAAAACCTTTGTTTTAAGTCATGGTACATCTTGTTGCTTCCCAAATGGATAGATAACCTAGTAGCATGTGCTTCTTCAAGAATTGACTGCCGCAACTCAGGAACTTTTGGTACTACCAAACGATCCTTGAACCATAGCACACCTTCATTATCTATACTGAAACATTCCGCCTTTCCATTCCTGACTCTTTCCTTGATATGGGCTACACCCTTGTTTTCCTTCTGAGCAGCAATAACTTGATCTCGAATAGTGGCTTCAACAATTATGTTGGTCAAACTACCTTGTTGAATTACTTCTACATTTAACTTCTCCATCTCTTGATATAAAGTCAAACACATTGTTCTTACTATCAGGCAATTGCAATAACTTTTGCGACTGAGAGCATCTGCCACCATATTTGCTTTACCAGGGTGATAATGTACTTCCAAGTCATAATCTTTAATCAACTCTAACCATCTTCTTTGTCGCATATTCAACTCTGACTGAGTAAAGATATATTTTAAGCTCTTGTGGTCTATATAAATATGGCACATATTACCAAGTAGGTAATGCCGCCAAATCTTCAGAGCATGGACCACAGCTGCTAACTCCAGATCATGAGTTGGATAGTGTTCTTCATGTTGCTTAAGTTGCCTGGATGCATAAGCAATAACTCGGCCTTCTTGCATCAACACACATCCAATACCAATACCTGAAGCATCACAATAAACATCAAACGGCTTCTCGATATCAGGTTGGGCTAATACTGGTGCAGTGGTCAACAGTCTCTTCAAAGTCTGGAAAGCCTCTTCACAATCAGATGACCAGGCAAACTTGACTTGGTTCTTCAGTAACTCAGTTATGGACTTTGATACTTTAGAGAAATCTGGAATAAACCGACGATAATACCCCGCCAATCCTAGAAAACTCCGAACTTGATGAACTGTGGTTGGTGGTTTCCAATCAAGCACATCCTTCACTTTGCTTGGATCAACAGCAACTCCTTCCACTGACAAGATGTGTCCAAGAAATTGTACTTCCTTAAGCCAAAAATCACACTTGCTGAACTTGGCATATAGTTGATGTTCCCTTAAGCGAGTCAGAACAATTCTGAGATGTTTCGCATGTTCTTCCTTATTCTTGGAATATACTAGAATATCATCAATAAACACCACTACAAATTTGTCTAGCTCAGATATGAATACTGAATTCATCAAATACATGAAATGAGCTGGAGCATTGGTTAAACCAAAAGACATTACGAAATATTCATATAGTCCATATCTTGTGGTAAATGCTGTTTTGGGAATATCTTCAGGCTTTATCTTAATTTGATGATATCCTGACCTCAAATCTATCTTGGAGAAAACCTTGGCTCCGGCCAATTGATCAAAAAGCAAATCTATCCAAGGTAATGGATATTTATTCTTGATGGTCACTTCATTCAACGGACGATAATCAACACATAACCTCAGAGTCTCATCTTTCTTTTTCACAAAAATTGCCGGACACCCCCAAGGCGATGAACTAGGTTGTATAAACCCCTTCTCAATCAATTCTTACAACTGAGTTTTCAACTCGACTAACTCCTTAGGTGGCATCCTATAAGCTCTACGAGAAATCGAAGCTGTTCTAGGTTGCAATTCTATGTTAAACTGGACATCCCTATCAGGTGGTAGACCGGGTAAATCCTCAGGAAACACATCAGGAAATTCACATACTATCGGGATATCTCTAATCTCTTTGACGGCAGTTGCACAAACTCTGCCCACTGATCTTCTTAAGGTTGGAAGTTGGATGAGAAGTTGAGAAGTTCTATCTGGCAAACTCACCCTTATAGTTCTATTCAAAGCATCTATAACAGCCTTATGCTGATACATCCAATTCATTCCTAAGATCACATCTATATCCTGATCCTTAAGGATAATCATGGTAGTGGAAAAAATATGCCCACCCAGGTTTATGGGCACCTGGTATACCATTTTCTTAGTACACAGACGTCCCCCGGGCGACTGTACAAAGAAATTTTCCTTTGTTGTCCCAATTGAAATTTCATACTTCACCACAAATGTTCTATTGATGAATGAATGCGATGCGCCAGAATCAAAAAGTATAACTACAGGATGATTGGCAACAGGAAACATACCCATCATCACTGGCTCTCCTTCAGGAATCTCCCCAGCTTGGATATAGAACACCCGTCCTGTCCTCCTTTCATCTTTGTCTTTCTGAGCATTCTGATTGTTATTCTTGTTTTGTGCCTGAGCCTGTTGTTGATTTGCAGGGGCCTTCGGATAATTGGGATTAGACTGCCTTGGATACGGACATTCTCTCGACAAATGACCAGGCTTGCCACAATTGAAACAGGGATACTTATGACCCTGGGGTGTTGAAGCAGAAACCCCAGAAGCATTTGTCGGTTGTGGATTCTGATAAGTTGTAGCAGGACGGACATTTGATTGTTGACCGGCTTGAAACTACGGCGGACGATAAGGAGGACGATTATGATTAACTGGATGATAAATCACCCTCTGCCTCTTCGGATTTCCCCCATAAGATCCAGACGGCATACTCTTTTTCTTTTTGAGCTCCTTATGCTGCCGATACTTTGCCTCTGAAGCAATAGCAATATTCACTGCCTCATGATAAGTGACATTGGTACATGTTGTCATCATAGTCTGTAATTTGGTATTCAGACCCCTCATGAACCATTTCTTTTTCTTGGCATCAGTATTGACATGTTCAGATGCATATTGTGACAGGTGATTGAATCTTCCCACATATTGCATCACGGTTTGGTCCCCTTGCCTCAAAGCAAGAAATTCATCCAGCTTTATAGCCATAACTCCCTCCGGGATATAATGGGCTCTGAAAGCAGTACGAAACTCCATCCAAGTTAATGGAACACCTGCGGGTTGCATGGCCGTAAGATTTGCATACCAAGCACCAGCTGCACCTCTAAGTTGCTGAGCAGCAAAGACTGGTTTCTGAAACTCTGTGCATGGTATAAGATCAAACTTCTGCTCCATGGTCCTAGCCAATCGTCAGCCTCCAATGGTTCATCTACCTTAGTGAACACTGGGGGTTTTGTATCTGTGAAGTCCACATATGTAGCCTCCTGCCTATTATGATGGCGACCACGGTTTCCATGCATCTGATTCTGATTACTTTGAGCCATCTCATGAAGCAAACGTGAATTTTCAACCGTCACATTGACAAGTGCGGCTATAGCATCCGCTAGATTTGTTGGAAGTGGTGGCGGATCTGGAATATCGTTCTCATTTTGTGAAGTACCAGGAATATACGAACCCTGTGTACGACCCATCTGTTCACAACAAACCAAACTTTACTTCACAAGCCTTTATTGATTGATAAAAGAGCGGACTGCAACTCATTACACTAGTTTCACTTATTTTAACACAAAACTGCATTTAAACAAGACTACTTAACTTAAACTAGAACTAACTATTTCACAACTCTACTCCTTTTTGTGATTACATCAAACTTCAGGCTCGGTGTCCATTCCGGAAATATTACCGCCTTCATTGTCACTTTCATCGATCATTACTAATTCTTCGGGATCTTCTTCTTCTTCCGATTCACTACCATCGGCAAGGATAACACCGGGGTCCATTTCATCAGCTTGGGGTTCATGATTTGGATCTAGGAGATTGCTTAGCCTATGAACTTCCTCATGCAGATAGGTATTATGCTCCTCTAAGTCTTCTACATAAAATTCTAACTCATGAGTTCTAGCTCTAGCTACATTTTCCCTATGCCAAGCTTCATTCCTTCCTTCCACCGTATGAACTAACATACGTTCACAGTTCCTGTGAGCGGTGGTGAGACATCTTAGTTGCTCCTGTAATCTGCCCACCTGAATGGCGTCCATAGCCCTATCTCTAGTAGCTTGGGCTAACTCTGCAGAAATCCTCTGTATCTCCGCCTTAGGATTAGGCCTAGAGCTGCTACTGCTAGCACCATCATTCCTAGGGGCTAGTTGGTACCGAGGAACTCCTTTGAGCCCAGTGGACTTGCGGGATGTCTTCTTGGTACGAGCCATACTGTAAAAGCAGTATTAATGCAAGTAAAACAATTTGACAATAGTCTCAAAAGCAGTAAGGATGGACTACACACTCAACCCATACACACTACTCACCCCAGACTCAGAGACGAAGGAAGTAACAAGTAACTTAATTATGATGCATGAATCGTTCTGATGAACAAAACCACCAAGACTTAAAACGAAAATAAACAACATTTGTTTTTATATAGGGCATAATAAGATTACTACTCCACCACACAAAACCTTTTTAATCAAATAAGGAATGGTGAGAAAGAAATAAGACATGTCAGAAGCAATTTGGACCAAATTAATCAAGTTAAATTTAGTCATCCCAAATCATTTTGAAGTTTTTGTAAACCAATACCACAAAAACTTTGTAACGATCTCTCTGATACCATTCTGTGGCAGAACCTCCTAAATTATAGGACCCACATGCACCTGTCACTGTCCAACGACCTCTGACGACTATGCATATGTTCCTAGTAACTTAAGAAGACTGTCGGGTGTCCCCGTGGAACCCTGAATCATCCACGATTTCCGAGCAGGATCACATTACAGAGTCATTGCAGTATTACAACAGTTTATTCAAATAGATACATCAGAGTAAAAGTAGAGGAAGACTTACAATAACATAGTTTACAAACCATTTGTTTCAAACCATATAACTAAGTTCGATAATAAAACAAACCAAAGTAGTGGAGTGGCATTATAATATATTACAAAACACACAACATAAGCTGCCCTGCCCAAGGGCCACACATTTAATTATCGTCATCGCACTGAACAACAGTCATGCAGCACGATCCAAAACAGATCTGCTCATGAGCCTCACCTGCAACAAGGGTCAACGAACCCTGAGTACAAAAGTACTCAACAAGACTTAACCGAAATAAGAATTTAAAAGAACGCAGGAATGCAGGCTCATGGGATTCAAGGTATGGTTTTAGCAATAATCAAGGTTCTTTTTGCGTAAAAGCATTTTAACAAAATTCTTTATATCAACATTTAAAACTTCATAAAGATCATATACAAAGCTGACATGATCCGCATTGAGATCATGAAACTTCGTAACCAACACTTTCTCAAACCATCCTCAAGCTCCAGTTATTAATTACTACAATGATGAACGGTGAGTTGAGTCTCCATAATCGAGGAGCAACGACGATTCGAACCGATTATAACCCAGCTGGGAATTCCAGACCACACGACATATGTAGGTCCCTGACCTACATATACCAACCTACCCTCGGATCCTCTAAAACAAGAATGGGTCCGCGCCACCCGAGAATACAGTACTCCACCAATCCAGCCCATTGCCACGTGGGTACACGCTATTCCCGCCATCTCTCCACTCCCAGTGCGCGAGTAGCCATTCTCGTAATAGAATAGCCAAGTTAAGGCTTACCGGAGTATGTGGTTAGTACTACAAAGTCTCACCTCATGCAATTCAACAACGGACGGACCTTAACCGACACAGGCGGAAAGAACCTGCTCACAAGACCTCCATGTCTTGTGGCTCCCACACACCGAGTCCGCCCGGTCTAGATTTATTACTCCACATTCCCATATCACATGTTAACATAATTAACCAAAGCTCCATTTAAAACTTACAGATGACAGGTAATCACCCGACTTTCACCGTTCTAAGCATAGCTAAGCAAAACTGGCATATACGAATTTAAAACTGGTAATATGGTAAATATGGAATAACAAGGTTGGTAAGGTACCAATTTGGTTTTCACTTGACTCCTAATCACTTAATATAGTAAAAAGAAGCAAAAGCGAAATCAACTTGTAAAATACAAGGTAGGGTTGTATGCATCCGGGGCTTGCCTTCGTTGACGGAAAAGTCCGGGTCCGGAGTCGCTCCACCGATATCAACACTAACCTCCACAGACGGATTAACCTCCTCAACTACTTGATTAACTACCACGTGCTCACCTTCGTTCACTACACGTAGTAACAATGCCATGCTTAACATGACGCGGATACAAAATATGATGCTCGATGATGGATGCAAAACTTAACAACTTGAATACAACTTTCCTTCGCGGTACAGTTACAAGTTAAACCAACTAAACCATTTTCGCAATACTCACAACAATTGCCAAGGATCATTACCAACTAATGACCCAAGGACATCACTTAATCAAAAACTCAAACAAAACCTAAATCACTAAAGGTTACTATTTGCTTTTATGAATTAATTAATTAATTAATAATTATGAAACAAATCAACTTGTTCCAATTGACCTCAAAATTTTTGTATATGTTCATCACATGATAACTAAGTGACAAAACAATTTTCATAATTTTTGGATACATAAATAAGTCTAGAAAAATCCTGGAAACTCATTTATTAATTAATTGAGCAATTTTTATCACATTCAAAAAGTACTGAAAATCAACATTTCATATTTTTCCTAAATAATACACATCACATAGAAGTCACACAAAAATTTTCATAATTTTTGGAGCTCTAAATAAATATACACAAAAATAACAAAAATAGACACTATTCACTTATTTCAGAAAAATAGAAAATCTATTTTGAACGCTGAGTCACTGACAACCGGGTCCCACTTGTCATCTTCAACCTCCGACGTTGACCACGGCAGCGACGGCTCTGATCGGCGATTCCTCGCCGACGGTGAGTCCAACGGCGACGGCCAAAGTACCAAAACGATCACCAAGACTAGGCGCATCGATTGACGTCCCTATCTGTACTGATTACGGCCCTATACTAGCTCGACGGCGGCCATGGCGGACACGGCAGCGCGGCTACGCTACGCCGGCGATAGGAACTCGGTAACGATGAAACAAACAACTCGGGTAGAACCAGGAGTTCACCCCAAACACACTGGAGTCGCTGGCCGAGCCTGAGAAGCAACGGAGACACGGTTCGACGGTCACAGCGATCACGGCGGAGCAAATTTCGACGACGGCGATGCTCCGGCGACTGCGGTGGAAGAAATGGTCAATCAACTGGGCACAAAGCACCATGGCATTGAGGCGAAGCTGAAGCAAGAGTCAGAAATAGCAGAGGCTCACCGTAACGCGTTGGCCACGGCGACACGCACACCACGGTGGTACTGCCGGCCGCGAGGAAGAAAACGATGAACGGCGAGTTCACGACGAAATCAAGCGACTAGAGCTAGCTGGCTGGGTGCGCAAGGAACTAGCGGAGCTGGGACATGCATCGCTGCGACGGCTCAGACGCTGGTTCGACGGCGAGGGCTCAACGGAGAATGGCGGTGGCGGCGGGAGAAAACAGAGGAGAGGAAAGAATGACGACGACGGCGCCTCGGTCCAAATAACACGGCTCAGAAGCTCAAGGAAGCTGCGCTGTGGCCTTCACCGCGCCAGCGCGATGCCAAAAACGGCCACGACCGCGCCTGGAAGCAAACCGAAGATCGCCGGCGATGAGTTGGCTTCCGCGGTTACTGTTCATCGAAATTATAGAATTGTCATCCGCCAAAATTCCCAAATTACTCCCAAATTTTCATAACAACTCAAAAATCTCCAAAAACAAAAGTTGTTCAACATCAAAAGTTCTACAACTTTGCTTTTGAAACCATACCCAAATTCGGCCTACATTTTGAAATGAACTTTTGAATTTAAAGCGGGGATATTTAAGGAATTTCGCCTTTTTAAATAACTTCAAATTTTACTAAACAACTTGAAAAACTCCAAAAATAAACTTTGTATAACTCGACAAGCTCTACAACTTTGCTTTAAGACTCAGCCCCAAAATGTGTTTTGATTTTGAAATGGATTTTCAGGGTCGGATTTAAATATTGAAAATCAGGGTTTTCGGAATTTCAAATCAATACTAAGATTTCAAAATTGATTCAAACAATACCAAGCAATGCTTATAACATAAATGTAAACTTGTTTTAGTGAATGCATATCAAAGTTTACAATATAACCAATGCCTTGCAATGCATATGATGATATGTCCAGTTTTTAATATTTAAACACCCGAGGTGTTACAGGAGGCAGTGGCGTGGTGACAGGAGGCAGTGGCCTGGTGACACTTGTTGGCAGCTGCTCAGCGGCGCTTGTAAGCGGCGGGCCGGCGGCGGCGGCGGCGCAATGCGGCATGACCAGCAGCCGAACGTCGAGACTGGGGAAGGGTAGCCATGCGCCACGCCTGATAGGGCTGGCAGTCGAGTGCCGCGTACTAGAGCTGAGCGAAGCAAGGCGTGCGTGAGTGATTGTTTTTAGAAACAGATGAGCAGATAATGGAGAGGGTCGTTGGCCGAGCAGCACGTGCGGGAGTGAGCAGAGCGAGGTGTCCTGATAGACAAGGGTCTTGTATCATTAAGGTATTCTTATTGCTTTAAGGATAATGACAATTACAGCGAAGGATCTCCCACGTGTATATATAGTCCAAATATGTCCTTGAGTTTGATAAATGTCTACATGACAAATGGACTAGGATTACGATTTCTCATTCTCCTCTTTCTATATTCCAAAGTTCGTATGTTTTACAGCAGTCTTAGCCACAATGCGAGAAAAGAATTCGTATGTATTTATATATATGTAATAAATTCATCTATTTGTCGTACTGTGTCACCATCTGAAGAGTCACCCTGATGATGCTATCTTGCAATCGATGAAGTCAAAATATTATAGAACTATCTAAATTTATAAAAGAGAACAATAAATGAGCATTATGAAAAAATATTTTCATAATTTAAAAATATATAAGTGACCGACCGTAGGATCGAGATGATGGACTAGAGGGAGGTGAATAGTCCTTTCTAAAAATAATCACGCCGGCTAACCGAAACAAATGCAAAAATTAACACTATCAGTCTAGCCAAGACTACACCCCTCTAAGTTCTCTAGCATCTTAGAAAAGATCCTAATTAAGCAACAAAGATGTCGGACTAGCTAGAGCTCACCTAAACAATTTTAGAAGTAAGGTCACACAAACATATGCCATTAGTACTTCAAGCACGGAGGAGCTTCTACACAACTAGTATGCAAAAGCGCAAAGACTAAGCTCACTAGCAATGCTTAATAACAAGGCAACTAATACCAAATTAGAGAGCGCACATTACTTAGCTACACAAACTAAGCAATGTGACTAGCAAGGCTATTCAAGCTAATTAGTCACGCAAGAGAGCTACTTCTATGCTACACAAGAAATAAGATAACTAGCAAGCTACACAAGCTACCTAATTACAAGAGCAACTACATAAGCACAATATATAAATAAGTAAATACAAGATTGTGTAAGGGGATTGCAAATCAACGGGATGAACACGGTTGACATGATAGTTTTTATCCCAAGGTTCACTTATTTGCCAACAAGCTAGTCTCCGTTGAGACAAGCTCTAAGGTTGCCACCGGTCCTCTTGCTAGTGGTGACCCGTAAGTCACACTCTCCCACGTGGAGTACTTACCACAAGCTCTAGCGCTTGACTTGGTCGGACCACTTGTCACCCTTCGTGTCTCGCTCAACTAGAGTTGCTCTTCGCGTCTCCCGTGGGACGAGCACAACACCCCTCACAATCACTTCTCAGGAGCACCATACAATCTTCATTGCGTGCTTTGACGGAGACCACCACTAAGCCATCTAGGAGGTGGCAACCTCAAAAAGTAACAAGCACCACCGACTTGCAACTCGGGTTGTGTTTGTTTCCTTTGGGCAAAAGTTTAGCCCTGTCATATCGAATCTTTGATACCAATTAAGAGTATTAAATATAGGTTAACCACAAAATTAATTTCATAGATTGAGGCTAATTTGTGAGACAAATCTATTAAGTCTAATTGATCCATGATTTGACAATGTGGTGCTATAGTAACCATTTGCTAATTATCAATTAATTAGGTTTAATAGATTCGTCTTGCTAATTAGTCTACTCCCGTGCAATTAGTTTTATAATTAGCTCATGTTTAGTCCTCCTAGTTAGCATCCGAATGGCCGATGCGACATGACCAAACTTTAGCCCCTGGATCTAGACACAGCCTCGATCACCTAATGCCACTCGATGCAATCTCTCAATATAATCACACTAGAATTACTCACTCGTAATCAATTCGCACTCTTGCAAAAACAAGTGAGTTAGAGGGCTCTCCTAGCACTCCCCAAGCATGGACATTAAGTTCCAAGGGTGCCAAGCATCAGCCAAGGCCGGCCACACACTTTTTTTATAGCCCCAAGGGCTAAAATAGCCGTTACCCCTTCACTGACACTTTTCGCGTTGACCGGACTTGCCTGTACCAGAGTCCGGTCACTAAGATGCAGCCACGTGGCCTCGCTGTTCGAATATGACCATTGCTCACCAACGGCTAGCTCCCACGCGTGCATACTCCTAACCGGATGCGCCTGGGTACAATGACCGGACGTGCCGATGCCGAGTCCGCTCATTACCGTACCTCTGCACAACTGACCGGACTCTACTTTCTCCTGTGACTGGACTCGACTCTCCCAGAGTCCGGTCACTTCCAGAGAGGTTCTAGAGAGCTCTTTTGATAATCGTACACGACCTGTCACTACGGACCGGATCCTGCCAGCATCCTGTCACAGAGTGTTCATCGCTAGAACGACTATAACTCTTAGCTCTGAAATTCAATTTCGATGATCTTAGACATTTTGGAAAGCTTATGAAGAGGGCTACACATCCCACATGCATATTTGATCCAAAGCATAATGGATCAACATAGAAGTCCAATCCAAGAACCATCACTTCTCTTTTACAACTCAAGTTTCTCCAAAACTTCTCCAACTTCTTCTCCTTTGTAAATGTGCCAACACCATCAAGTGTACACAATCATGTACAAGTGTGTTAACATTTTCACAAATATTTTTCAAAGGATTAGTCACTCAATTCACCATGCCACTTGATCCTAGCAACGATGCAAAGTTAGATCACTCGAGTGACACTAGATGACCGATATGCAAATAAATTTGCTCCTCTTAATAGTACGGCCATCTAAACCCGGTCATAAACTTCTCTACACACCTATGACTGGTGAAATGAAATGCCCTATAGTTATACCTTTACCTTACACATTCCATTCTATCTCCTCTATTGTTGATGCAACACATGCAACAACCATATCACAAATGATATGATCCACTTCATATCATCACGTGACCGCTTGTTGGTTCATCGATCTTGACCTCACTTGCTTTTTACCATTGCCTTCGTCCATCGACGCCAAGTCTTACTCAAGCTTCACCGCCACGTGGTCCATCGCTCCAAAGAATCCAACTTGCCCTTCATGCTTGCAACCGGTCCATCAAACCAAGTCATGTGTTGATCTTCTCTACCTTAGTCACATGACTCAATGTCATGTCTCATATGCAATGAGCTCCTTCATCACATGTGTGAGCCTTGCAACAAATCCAAGCCATCTTCACCGTCATGGCATGAGTTGCTCACACAATTGTACCTATGGACTAATTACCTGTGTATCTCATATTTAAACACATTAGTCCACCTGGGTTGTCACTCAATTATCAAAATCAAACAAGGACCTTTCACCGGTCTATAGATTTCCAGGCTCATCCTCTCAAGGCCCACGCACGTTTTTTTGCCATAGCTTCTGAAGTGTTGGGGCTAGGCTGAGCCTGACTCGACACCAATATTGGGTCAAAAAAATTGGACAGTCAGAGTATTTCATGAGATTTTTAACATTTTTGCATGGAAAAAGTCCACATCATCTTCCTCAATTTTTGTGAAAGACTACTTTTCCTTCCTAAACTCCAAAACCGGCCAAACCACCTCCCTGAACTTTTAAAACCGTTCGTTTTACCTCCCTAACCGGTTTAAGTGGTTTTCAAAGACGGTTTTGTCTTTTTGTTTTTTATTTATTTTTGACTGAATCTTTGAAAAATCATAGTAAATCACAAAAAAATCATAAAATAAAAAATCCAATTTTGTTGGACTCCGCGTGAGTAGATCTACACAGTGAACATATAATATGGTATGTTTTAGTGTAATTTTTTTATTGTAGCTTTAGATCTATGTTTTTCTATAATTAATTCATAGCTACAGTTTTTATGGTCCAATTGTGGTGAAATTTTTATGGTGGTCTAATTATTGTATGCTTGAACTGTAGTAAAAATCTCATACTCATTGGATTATGTATAACTTAGTTATAGATTTATAAATACTTTTTAACAAGCATACACCTAAATAAAGTGGGTTCTACAAGGTTTGCAGTGTCATTTGGGAGATCATTGGTCTTTTCAGGTTCAGATGCAAGGAGAGATGGTTCCCTTCACGAGATGGATACATACTGATATACCTGTGAATCAGATAGTATGTAACGATTCAGTTCATGATGTATAGAACAACTATAATAGCACTGAATGGACAATTTTTTTGGTAATACAATTCAGATAAAATCAACAGTATTCAGTCATGTTAAGGCCCTGTTCACTTGGAGAAATCTGGATGAATCTGTGAAAGCGTGAACAGTGTTTTTCATCAGTGCATAGTGAAATCCGGCTGGTTTTTCAACCAGCCGAACGAGCCCTAAGCATTCCAAGCTGAAGATGGCATCACCATTTGTATCCGCCGACTTCTAACTCCAGAGAATAGTCGGGGTTCTTCAGTGCAAAGAAGTCCTCAGTGTCCCAAGTGTAAGTTTTGGCCTCGTTGAAGATGCTCGTCTTTGGGACAAACAGCATTTCTGACGTCGTGTTGGCTTTCGAAGTGGTGACTTGGATGAACTCGACACCAAAGACGCAGTTGTTGTTGACGAGAAACCCAGAGGACTGTTTCTTCAGTTTCCTGAGGGAGGTCATGCACGAGACGCCAGAGCTTTTGCTTGCAGTTTGGAAATTATGACTAACTGCACATACAATATCTCAAAGCTTAATCAGTTTCCTTTCTTGATGATGACCAGCAACATGTATATGAAATCATATGAAACATCAGTGGGTGTAAGACTATAGCCGAGAACCTAGCAGAACAAATTGACCATTTTACCTAGATGCTTTCTGTGCTTTTCGTGCGACTGGTCATATCATATATCATGAGGTTGAAAGATGCATCTACAACAGTGTTGGGTTTCACTGAGCTACTCGCTTGTTCAAGCTGTAGAGACATACTCCTCGTCGCCACTCTTCTTGTCCCTTGGATTCAGTTTCAGGTACCTGCAAACACGTCAAATAAGAGAGATCATTAAGAATGTACTACTGCCTCATGTGTAGAGAATGCAATTCTAGCATAGTGCGAAGTCAAGCCATCTTAAATTTAACTAAATTTATATAAAATATACTAATATTTATCATACTAAATATGTATTTTTTATGAGACATACTAAATATGTATAGTTAGATAATTGGATTAGTCATGTCATATATTTTCACAATGTCTATTTAGAGTCATAAACGTTGATAATATTTTGTATAAACTTAGTCAAATTTAGAATAATTTGGTTTAGATCAAACATAAATGCATCCTTTTTTATACGACGAAAGTAGTAAAATTCTAGACACAGGAACTATGTGAAGCAATACAACGATTAAAAGGAGCTGTTAGTCTGCTAATACCAGTTATGACCCATGATCTCAAACACTCTTGAGCAGGTCCATCCTTCACCCTTGTCAAGGAGTGAGTAGAATCCATCAATGCTCCACTTGAAAGTGGTCTGCTGGCTCTGCTCAGCTGAAGAAGAAGGCGCCACCTTGGATCCATGGACCTGCCCCGTCTTTGATCGGCCTGAAACACAGCAATCACACGACAAAACAGAAGTATGGAAGATCACAGCAACAGCTAAACTCAGTACTGTACTACAGAAGCAAATTCCAAATACCGCTAGACGAAGAGTTGCCCATGATGTTCTTTCAGACTTCAGTGCAGCCTGGTATTGCTGATCCTTCTACTTGAACAAGAATGTGCACTATATGTAGTAGCTGGAGAACGATATTTGCGAACACAAGGTTGATATGTGTCCTTGTGGTTCGGATTTGTGATAAGTGATTGTCAACGTGATTCGCGTCTTGGGTTGAGTTTGTGAACTAACCATGGCGTGAGTTGGGTTTTGCAACATGTCTCTTAGCTTGTGGTGCGCAGGTGTGGAGCTCGGAGGCGGTGGTCGACGGCGAGGTAAAGGTCAAGTAGGGACGTGCCGTGCCGATGGACCGGGAGCGGTGAAGGACGGACTTGAGGCTTGGACTGAGGGACCAGGAGGCCAGGTGACTAGCCACGGTGGCTGACACTTAGGGATATCGACAAGCGCAAGTGTATATGGAGGAGTGACCGTGTTGACCGAGTCAAGACGACAGACGTGCAAGTCGAGCAGAGGCTCTGGAAGACTTGGCGGCCGGGCGGTCGAGGACGGAGGTGACACGCATCGAGTTGCGGGGTACGCGTATGGAGTATGCTACTCGCGGGCGGTTTGATGGTTTGGGCCTCAAAACCATCGGTGGACGGTTTACGGGTTTGGACCACAAAACCCGGACGGAGGTTCCGAGGAGGAACGGGGCGGCACGTGGCGGAATCACAGAGGTTGCGTCGAGGCGAAGCAAATCTGTGCAGGAAGCATGGCCGTCCGATCGAAAAAAGAGTTCGGCTCAAAATATCTAAGGGCATTAGTAGAATTTTGTAATAGGCCTATAAATAAGATGGGGCTACCTCCACTCCACCCTATCACTTCAGTTAGCATTTTCTTTCTTCCTTGCTAGGGTTTTCTCCCTCTAGACTGCTGTGATCCACAGATGAACTGATCGAAATCTGTGTACTCCAAACCTAAGTGGGAAGTGAGGCCTTTACCTCATCTTGTCCTCCGGGATTCAGATCATGGTTTGTGTCTTGTTATTTTCGTTTTGTGTTCTTCGTGTTCTTGTTTCTCCCCTCTCCCGTTTTGCTTCGATTCGTTGATTTTGGTGGGTTTTGAGTTGTCCCGGTTGTTTCTAGATGGGCAAGGACATGTGTTGAAGTGTTTCACCAAAGGAAATCCTCAGATTCTACACGAGCTCATAGATCAGGGTTGATTTTGTTTTGGGGGAGAAAACTTGCTCTTGCACCGATTTTCGTCGATTCATGGAGTTTTGGTTTGTCTTGGGCCATGATCCTTTAGAGGTAGCCTACCTACTCCCTGGTGAATCCTTGTGCAAAGTTTTAGGTCAATCTGAGTTGGTTTGGTTGAGTTTTGGTCTTGAAATCGATTTTTCCTAAAGTCTGCTCGTGCATACCAGACATGTCCAGTGGGTATATTGGACATGAAAGGTAGACAAACTTTTGATTTTGGAGGTGAAATTTGGTGCAGACCTACCTCAAGGTGTCTAGAGGCTGTGGTTAAATTTTAGTGATTTTTGGACACCGTTTGGAAGGCTTTTCAATTTTTCTTCCGAAGTTGCTCTGTGCTGTTCAGTGCAACTCGGACATGTCCAGTTGGCACACAGGACATGTACGGTAGGAGCTATGGGTCTGAGTTTTGTTTTGATTCTTTGCAAGCTTTCCAGACAAGTTTGGTAGGCGCACCAGACATGTCCGGTAGGAGGGCCTGAACGATGAATCTTGTTGTTTTGTTCGCTTCTTGATCATTTGAGCTCCGAATTACGTTTTGTCTTTTGCGTTGGCTTTCTACCATTCCAAGGAACCTATCTAGGTACTCTCGTCACTAGTTGGCTTGGGTATTTTAGATTTGTTAACTCACTTCTTCTCTATAGGAGTTGGGTATCTCATTTTGTCCTTCGGTTTGGGAAGCGTTTCTTGCCGTGTGTGATTGTTTGTGGTTGTTGACGGTCATTAACATCAATTATAAACCATCAACATATCTTACATATATACTTAATTCCATCACCACACATAGGCATAGGGATTTAAACTAATAAATTCTATGACTTTTGGTGAATCTATGAATACAGGAGGGTTTATCCAGAAAACCATCAAGGAGGATCTAATCGTCATATTTAATCATGTTTATCCGTAACGAAAACAACTCCAAAAGACACCAGAAGGCAACCCACGGAAGCAGACCCTGAGAGCATGACATGTGGGTCCGGCCAGCCCCACCTATAGGCCGGCTGGCCCAGTGGCCCCACCTGTCAGCCTTTCTTTGCTATGATGGTTCTCCACCACCTTAAGGATTAAATCTACGATGTTGCTTTAAGTCGGTTCATCCAACGATGATCGAGGGAGTTGACGCGGATCAATGACGTGGCAATGCCTTGCCCCCCTACTCTATCTCTCCTATATATTGCAGCCCCTACCCCCCTCCCTGAGGCATAAGTCAGAGCAGAAGATAGAGACCAAACCCTAATCCTCAAAGCTCCACAATAATCTAGGGTGTAGCTAGCTAGGTTAGATCTAGAGAGAGGCAAGCTTCGCTTGGATTCCCGATCATGTTAAGAGCATGGCTTGGTATAACCTTTGTACCCCCTCTTTTTTTTATCTCTCATTATTTTATATGTTTGCTACAATTGTTATGACATTGTTCTTAATATCATTCATGTTTCTAGTTATTATGTTCATCGTCTACTTTTATTATATACTTAGTATTGCTAGATTATCATCATATTCAAGCATAAGTTCTTATAGCTCTCACTCTAATGATCACGGGGTGAGTGGTCGACATTGTGTAAGCATGGTGCTTATACGTTGTTTACCTATGAATACACCCTATATTCTGAGCCATCTGGTAGATCGCTGATGTGACACTCCGATTGAGTCCTTTGTAGTCCACTCCCCAAATATAGGTCAACAAGTAGGATCTAGTTACGAAGGAAGACATGCTATGTTCTTAATCTTCCTTAGTAATATCCCTTATGTGTAGATATAGAGTTGATCTCAGCCATGACTACTAAGTGTAATTGCACTAATCATCGTATGGTTTGACTTGTAATTAAGAATGACTTAGGAATTATCTCTCTAATATCTACTTAGTCATGCTAATGTCATAGAAAGGAGTACTCTGAGTGATTAACCATTCATTATCAATGGTCAATTATCATGTACTTATCATATATATTGTTGACACTGAAATTTGGTGCGAGATGGAAAGTGCACAAGGATAGGAGATTATCAAGGAAAGCCGAAATATTCAAACAGGTCGGCTAACTAAATTGCCAGCAAGATTAGGATGACGTCATCATTCCAAGGGGATGGACCCTATTCGGCAGAAGTAGCAAGACATAAAGCGAGAAGGCGCGTCGGACTCCATAGAAAGGAAAGATAGGAGTCCAAGTTATCCTAAATTAGGAAGTTCTTTTTTCTTTTCCAAATTTTGTGATCGGTCTTGTTTGACTAGGACTCAAAGTCAAGCCTCGACTATAAATACTACCCCGGCTATTGTAATAGACATCTCTCATCGATTAACCAAATCAAGTACCTTTACTTTTCGGCTTAGTCCACCCTTCAGGAGTAGGAGTAGAGTAGATTTCGACGAGTTCTTTGGGCAAGCAGGGCTGCATCGGACGACCTAACCTCCGGCTTGTTTGTGAGCATCTGTCATGACTTATATTGTTACTTGCAAAGCTACAACAGACGACTAATCTCTTGTGAGTCGCGGTATAAGTTAGTTCTCAATCTATATTATTATTTGTAAGGCTGCAACAGACGACTGATCTCTTACAAATCACGGTATAGATTAGTTATCGATTCATATCAACCTTTACAAGGCTGCAACAGATGACTGATCTCTTATAAACGTTGGTATTGATCAAAATTATCGATATTGTGTTAAATAGTTTACTGTTTAATATAATATCACCAATTGCACGATCTAGAATGAGATTTGTTAGTCTTACTATTTTGATCTATCATCTGATGATTACCATCATAGTGAATTTGATTATTGATGTTAGATCCTGTTTGATGACTAATCTATCTCAATCCTGATCGTACATGGCGGGTGTTTGAAGTCATGTTCTATTAAGAGATGGAGTCATTGATCGTCAGTATCCGGTATGATACCGCTATCAATGCTTCATCAGCCGACTCGATTTGTTGATAGCGTGTCAGATTGGATATTGTCGATTAATAGATCTATCTATTAAGAAGAACATGGCATCAGGCAACCGCTATACCCCCATCAGCTACTTAGCCGATGGTTTGAGCTTCCATGTGCATAACATGCTTTCATGATTCCTTTGTGATATAAGTAGATCTATCGACCGCTGGTCTCTAATCTAGGGTCCTACTATTAATGCTGCATCAGACAACTCTACATGTTGATGGTACAATAGATTGAGCCTAGTTGTTTGTATATTTATTTGATCCAACGGATGAGTGATCGTATACCGTGCGACACGATCACTGGAATCGACTATTATAGCCGATAGCCTATTTTGTTGAGGATGTACTGGCTATCTATATTCTTTTACTTGTTTTTATCCTAGTTAAAAGCTAGTATGTATCTCACATGTATGCTTACACATCTACCCTTATATCTTTCACATGTTTTCATGATGATTGGCTAAGTTAGATTCATGCAACTGAGTAAATAATGATTGCCGATATGCTTGTTTTGTTTACATTATATCATGAACATGCTGGATATCGACTCTCTAGTCGATAGCCTTATTGTGCTAGCCACTTGGCCGTATATTTGGAACTGTCTAGACTAACACAGGCATGTTTCACCTAAAATTACTGATCAATTTTCTCTCCTTGTCAATTGCAGGGTCAAATTGACTGGCACGCCCTTGGTCATGACCATCTGGTCAGGCGCCCTTCCTAAGTCCAGAGAGAGCTCGAGATCTGCTCCGCACGGTTTCTCTCAGCTTACTGCATGTGCCGATGACTACTTGCCGCTTTTTGCCATCGACATATATCTTATCCTGACTTACCCCTAGTTAAGTTAGATTGTAGTTAATCTCACACGTTTCCCTATGGATACGATACTTGGAATACATCCAGGTGAAAGCTACAGCGGTATCCATGCGCTTACGGATTTATCTGTGTGCGTCTAAAATATACCAATAGTGGTGTCCCGTTGTGTTCCTAGGGAACATCCACCCATTCTTTTGGGTCCTGGACATCATGGTGCTTGGTTTACGTGTTTGGCAGTGATTTTGGGACAGTGGTCGAAAAGTTTCAAAATAAATTTACGGCTCCCATTCACCCCCCCCTCTGGTCGCCGTTTTTAGTCCTTCAATTGGTATCGGAGCCAGTTAAGGATCGTTCCACCTTAATCAGTCCGTGATCCACGAAGGCGACATGGAGCGTGGTTCTGGCAAGCCGCCCTACTTCGATGGAACAAACTACCCCTACTAGAAGATCTGCATGTCTGCGCATCTTCAGGGCATTGATTGGTGAGTTTGGGAGATTTGTGAGGATCCTAACTGTGAGGTGCTTGCTGCTCATGTTAGTCAGGAGCAGATTGACCAACACAACACAAATAGCAAGGCTCGTAGTGTTCTCTTTTCGAGTCCTTGGCTTTCTAAGTTTAAGAGTCTCTGATTGTACTACTGCTCAAGAGATCTATGTGAGGTTTCAGAGCTATCATGAGGGAACCGCATATGGCAAAACCAGACTCTTTAACACGTACAGGCATGAGTATGAGAACTTCTCTCAGTTAGATGGAGAGTCTGACGATGCCATGTTTTCTTGCTTTCTATCGATTGTGAACAAGAAGCCGGCAAACAAACCGTAGCTGCCTTATGATGATCATGAGAGGGCTCTCAAGTTACTTTATGCCCTATATCGAAAGGTTTGGGATGTGAAGGTGTTCACTATCATTGAGTTCACTAACTAAGACACCCTCACCGTGGATGAACTTTTCAGCAAGCTCAAGTCCACCGAGATCGATTACCAGACCCAAGCCAAAATCAAGAATCCCACTACACCGACTATGGCTTTGGTCTCAGGTAATGGTTCAATTTCTTTAGCTAACCCTTCATAGATCACCTTTGCCTTGTCTTCTTTGATGTCTATTATAGAGGAGCGGATGGAGGCACATGGGGACGATGAGCTAGCACTAGTCATCAGCTGGTTCTCATGGTTTCACAACAACCGCATGAATTGCTAACGCGGTGGTGGTCTGAAGGATGGTTACTATGGATGTGGAGATCCCGACCACTTCATCGCCCACTGCCCCAAGAAGAACAAGAACTTCTCCAGCAAGCATGACTCTGGCAAGCACAAGGACAAGCGCAAGTACACCTTTGACTAGCACAAGTCGAAGGGAGGATTCGACAAGAAGGAGCTCAAGAAGATGTACCTCAAGAAGTCCAAGGCCTAGGAGCATGCCTTCCTTGCCTCCCTTAGTGACCTTGACAATGACATCGATAATGATCGCACTTCTTCCCCATCGAGCTACGATGAGTCCGAAGGGAAGTGTGAGGACAAGCTGACTGGGCTCTGCTTCATCGTCAGTACCACACACGGAGGGTTTTGCACCATGGCTGTTGATGCCTAGGTGATGGCTAGCAAGGACGAGGTTCATGTCGATGACAACACTTCTGAGGTAACCCTTTCCATCGACAATCTTGTTGCTGAGCCTGATATCATGAACAACACCTTGATTAGCCAAGATAAGCTGCTAAAGCGTGCTGCCCATGAGAGGAAAGAATATAAGGACAAGCTAGAAATTAAGCTGAAGGAGCTTGAGACTACTAAGAAGTGTGCTATGGTAGTGTCTAATGAGGTTGAGTGTGATGAGTATGTTGTTCACATGTTGAAAGCTCTAGTTTGGTTTTGGTGAATTGATGAAACCCTAAGTGTTAACCTAATTTATCTAAGTAATCATGGGATAGGTAGCACTATTCCAAGTGGCGGAGCAACGATGAAGATCATGATGATGGTGTGACCATGGTGATAATCAAGTGCTTGGACTTGGAAAAGAAGAAAGAGAAAAACAAAAAGCTCAATGCAAAGGTGAAATTTGATAGGAGCATTTTGGTTTGGTGATCAAGACACTTAGTGAGTGTGATCACATTTATGATCGATAGCCGTACTATTAAGAGGGGTGAAACTCATATCGAAATGCGGTTATCAAAGTGACACTAGATGGTCTAACTCATTGCATATGCATTTAGATATAGCGGAGTGCTAACACCCTTGAAAATGTTTGTGAAAATATGCTAACACATCTGCACAAGGTGATACACTTGGTGGTTGGCACATTTGAGCAAGGGTGAAGAAGTTAGTCAAGTAAAGGAGGTGATTGTCACTGAATTTCAGTGACCGGATGCTGCTCTCGCAGTGACCGAACGTAGGCTTGTGAGTTTGGTCAGTAGAGGCCAAGGTAGTGTAACCTAGGGTATTACACCGGACGCTGTGAAGGGTCCGGTCGAGATGCACCGGATGCGTCCGATCATGATTTGGCTGCTCTAGAACCTCTCTGGAAGTGACCAGACTCTAGGCGTAGACGCATCCGGTCATCTCAGCAGAGCGCTCGATCACGGCATAGCAGTGGCGCGTGTGCATGACTAACTTGTCACCTGCGCATCCAGTCTGCACGACGGCGCGTCCAGTCGTGACTTACAGCGCACGAGAACGGCTACTAGCCATTGGCATTGCGCGGCTAGCATTTGAAATGGGTGTGACATGTGGACGGCATCGGATAACCGGACGATGAGGCATGCATCCGATCACATCTGATCGATGCGTCTGGTCGCCTCGAGTTGGGCTACAATGAGAGCCCAATGGCTCTATTTCGTGGGGGCTTCTATTTAAGCCCCATGGCTAGCTAAGCTCACTCTCTTGGCCATTTGCATTGATATAGCAACCTTGTGAGCTTAGCCAAAGCTCTCCCACTCATCTCCATCATAGATTGATCATCTTTGTGAGATTAGGAGTGAATCCAAGTGCATTGCTTGAGTGATTGCATCTAGAGGCACTTGGTATTCGTGTTTCACTATGGATTTTGCTTGTTACTCTAGGTGGTTGCCACCACCTAGACAGCTTGGTGCAGCAAGGATCGTCGAGCAGAGGAAGGTGCTTGTCTCTGGCTCCAATCATGGTGATTATGAGGGGTGCTTGAGTGATTGCTCGTGGCCTGTGTGATCCTCATCTTGTGTTGGTTGTGCGGCATCCTATTGAGGGTTTGGCATGTGATGCCAATTAGCGCGTGAACCTCCAAGTGAGTGTATCACCACAACAGGGAGTAGCTTGCCGGCAAGCAAGTGAACCTCGGTGAAAAATCATTATGTCACCTCTTGTCATCGGGACTCTATTGTAATTGATTGGCTCCATTTTGTGATTGGCACACCTCTCTACACGGTGATATAAAAATCTCAACCACTTGTGTATTTACATTCATAGTGTAGCTAAGCTCTTTAGTGTAATTAGTTTTGAGAGCTAGCTTGTGTCATATCTAGTGGTTAGTGAGTCTCTTTAGTTAGTCATTGAGAGCTCACTAACTTAGTGTAGTGACATAGCCTTTGTGTGCCTAGAGATCATAGAGACTAGAATTGTGGTAGGTGGCTTACATTTTAGTAGGCTAGCGTAACATTTGTTTCACCTCATAATTGTCTAACCATTTTGTTTAGTGTTGTTGTAGAAATTTTTATAGGCTATTCACCCCTCCTCTAGCCATTAGGACCTTTCAAGTGGTATCGGAGCCGTGGTCACCATGATTTGGGGATTTACAACCTTCGGTGTCAAAATGGCTCAAATAAATAATACCAAGAAGCCACCCCAATTTGATGGCACAAACTATCCTTATTAGAAGGCTAAGATGACAACATATATCAAGTCAATCAATAGAAGAGTGTGGAAGGTGGTGGAGACCAAAATTGAGATAGCCAATCCGGAGAATCCCACCACCGCTGAAGAAGTGCTTCTCCAAAACAATGACATTTCTCTTAGTGCCATTCATGATGCTATTGATGAGAGAACATTTGAGAAAATCAAGAACATTGAGATGGCTCATGAAGCTTGGAAGAAGTTGGAAGAATCATTTGAGGGCACTCAAGCCATGAAGGGTGCCAAGGCATACATCCTGAAGGAGAAGTTTGCTAGTTTCAAGATGAAGGATGATGAAAGTGTGCCGGAGATGTTCCATAGGCTTCAAGTGCTTGTCAATGATCTCAAAGCACTTGGAGAAGAAGTAATGGACAAGGACTTCTCCCATAAGTTCTTGAGATGCTTACCCACAAGGTTTGGCATGTTGGTCACCTTGCTAGTGAGCAGTGGTTTGGATACCATGACACCAAACCAAGTGTTGGGAGATGTGATGACCGATGACACTTATAGAGATGATGATGATGAGTAGGAAGAAAAGAAGGAGAAGAAAGATGAGAACAAGGATGAAAAGAAGAAGAGTGTGGCATTCAAAGCCACATCATCTAAGGGGAAGGTGAAGCAAGATACATTAAGTGAAGATGATGGCTCATGGGATGATGATGAGAAGATGTGTCGGGTTCATAAACCCGGGGTCCCCAATGGACCCGTTCCCTACAATACTTGGCCCAGCAGACGGCGTAGCTACAACACGCGTCTGGGCCAGCCTAGATACACAATAACAGGCCGAGACCATAATTCGGTCCCTAACCGGCACCTCCAGCCAGGAGACCTAGTGGAGCCTCGACTAGAAGGCCTAACCGAGGTGGGACCACAGTCCGACTCTAACCTCGTTCCTTCAACTGAGGATATGTCGGACCTTTGCTCGCCTCTCTTTCCTGACTGACATGATCGGGGCCGACTGGGAACGACCGAACAGGACGCCTGCTCAATGTGGGCCCAGGGAGCAGGCGGAGCAGATAAGGTAAGGCACTCAAGTCAACCGCAATACTGAGGACCATACCCTACCATGCCCTGCGCACCTACAGGATGGTGCCGCTAGGCTATGTTAGACGGACACTATACAGCCTTCTAGACGCGTCAGAACACAAATAGTATTGTGGGCGCCGTCGTTTGCCGTCCCTGGTGAACACTGTGCAGCCTACCAGGTCATGAACAGTAAGGTGGGTGAACACTGTGTAGCCTGTCAGATACAGTAGGTTATGAACAGTAAGGTGGCGATGGCGTGGGCAACAAGACTAGGTAGCACACGTACACATTCTCTCCCTTTCTGTCTTTGACTTGTAAGGCCATCCCCTTCATCTATAAAAGGGGATGCGCTCTCTCCTAAAAGGAGGGTGGCTAAAAACATCTCATCTTGTGTTGGTTGTGCGGCACCCTATTGAGGGTTTGGCGTGTGATGCCAATTAGTGCGTGAACCTCCAAGTGAGTGTATCACCACAACGGGGAGTAGCTTGCCGGCAAGCAAGTGAACCTCGGTGAAAAATCATTGTGTCACCTCTTGTCACCAGGACTCTATTGTAATTGATTGGCTTCATCTTGTGATTGGCACACCTCTCTACATGGCGGTATAAACATCTCAACCACTTGTGTATTTACATTCATAGTGTAGCTAAGCTCTTTAGTGTAATTAGTTTTGAGAGCTAGCTTGTGTCGTATCTAGTGGTTAGTGAGTCTCTTAGGACCTTTCACATGTCCAGTCTTACTTTCATGCAATCCAAATATGTTACTTTGCTTGATGAAAATGATGAGTTGAAGTCTACGTCTGGTTTGTTGGGTGCGTGCAAGTCCTGCTCGGGCTTGCAATCTGAGCTGGCAGAGAAGGTTCCTAGGATCTCTTTGCTTGAGAAGGCCTGTTCAGATAGCACTGGTGCTAAGTGTGTATGTTTTGAGGGTTTGGAGCTAGAGATTGTGTCCTGCAGGCATGACAAGATGAGAATCGAGGAAGAAAACACATACCTTTGATCCATCTTGAGCTAGATGTCCTACAGTTACCATAGTTGGGCATGATGATGAGCCAGTTCAGGCAGGGGACTTGTGCATCGGGTGTAGGCTTTGCTTTAGGTGGGAAGGGTGAAATTATCTATGGCAAAGATGGGGTGTTTGAAGAACCTCCAAAAGCTCCATCCCAGAAATAAGTTTGGGTTCCAAAACCTAACCATCTCAAGAACTCACTTGACACTCTACCAAACACCTTTGGGGATCCCCTTCCTAAAGCCAAACAGCCACCAAGAATGAACCATACCCACAAGAGAGTGAACCACCAACCACCAAAGAGAGAGGTGAGGTGTCACTATGACTATTGCCATAGGGATGGTCACCTTGTTGAGTTCTTCTTTAGGAGGAAGAGAGATGAGTGGCGAGAGTATGAGTTGAACAACCGGAACATGTACCACCCGCCCCATGGCGTACATGTGCCGCCTGTTTAGAGGCGCAGTGCTAGGCCTAGAGGTGCAATGCCTCAAGGTGCTAGGCCTCAGGTTGTGAGACCATGCGGTGGTCGTGCCTGGCTTGATTCAGGTCGTGATCAATATGACTTTGGACCTCACGGCAGTGGCTTTCAGTCCTACAGCTCTAACGGACCACGTTTTCCCCCACGTGGTGATAGCTTCCCTCAAATGGGACATGGCATGTTTGGTGTTTTTCCTAACACTTTTCTAGGGCAAATGTGCCAACACTAG
This sequence comes from Miscanthus lutarioriparius, assembly GCA_904845875.1. Classification (NCBI taxonomy): domain Eukaryota; kingdom Viridiplantae; phylum Streptophyta; class Magnoliopsida; order Poales; family Poaceae; genus Miscanthus; species Miscanthus lutarioriparius. The sequence goes on from CAJGYO010000001.1 coordinate 102,133,544, forward strand.
TATCCTTCATAGTTTACTAACCCCCAATGTTCCGCCACTTGCTCATCCCTTGCCTTTCTATTGATGTAGGTTGGAGGCCTAGAGTACACGTGGCTCATTAATTCCGGCTATTTGCGCCTCATGACCGAAAGTTTAGAGTGGTTCTCCAGCCTCGATCCCATGCAATGTAAGGAGTACATCACAATCGGGGACAATAGCAAAGGTAATGTGCTTTCTCGTGGGACCATTCGGGTCAACGAGAGTTTTGTTCTGAAGGATGTTGCTTTGGCTTCGAATTTGCATTTCAATTTGCTCTTTGGTTTGCAACTCCTTTAGGACAGCTTTGAAGTGCACATTAAGACCGGCTTGTCTCGAGTTCTTGATTCTCAGGGAAATCTTGTTTGTCAGATTGTTCCTTTTGGCCGTGTCTTTCGAGCTGATTTTTTCACTCCTTTGCCTCTTCTCGATGTTTGATGGATGGATCCTCCTCTGAGCTTTGGAAGTGGCATAGGAGACTTGCGCACTTGAGCTTTGACTTACTAGCTAGGTTGAGCTCACTTGATCTAATCCGAGGATTGCGAAAGTTGAAATTTAAGAAGGATTTGGTTTGCCACCCTTGTCATCACGGGAAGATGGTTGCCGCTTCTCACCCCCTGTGAACCAAGTCATGACCAAGGAACCGGCAAGCTACTTCGCACGGACATAGTTGGTCCAGCTTGGGTTCGGTCAGATGGTGGGAAGTGGTATGTTCTAGTGATCGTGGATGATTTTTCTCGCTGCTCTTGGGTGTTTTTCATGGAGAGTAAGGATGAGGCTTTTTCACATGCTCATGATTTGATTCTTCGGTTGCAAAATGAGTTCCCTAAGAATGCCATGAGAGCGATTCATAGTGACAATGGCATATAATTCAAGAATACTCATTTTGAAACCTTTTGTGCTTCTTTGGGCCTCGAGCATCAGTTTTCCTCTCCTTATGTCCCCCAGTAAAATAGTGTTGTTGAGCGCAAGAATCGGACCCTTGTTGAGATGGCTAGGATGATGCTCGATGAGCACAGGACTCCTAGGAGATATTGGGCCAAAGCGATCAACACAGCGTGCCATGTTTTCAATCGTATTTTTCCTTCGAGCTTTCATGAAGAATACTTCTTATGAGTTGCGATTCTCGGATGACCACCCAAGGTAAGACACTTCAGGGTGTTTGGATGCAAGTGCTTCATCCTAAAACAAGGTAATTTGGATAAGTTTGAGTCCAGGTTTTGTGATGGTATTTTTCTTGATTATGCTTCTCACTCTCATGCATATCGTGTTCTTAACCTTGAAACTAACCGAGTTGTGGAGATCTGTGAGGTCACATTTGATGAAACCATGCCATGTTCCACTCCTGTCTTTGTGCAGGTGATCAGGAGATTGGTGAGAGCATCTTTGTGGAGGAGGAGCAGTAAGATGCCGATTGGGGTGATCCCGAGCCGACTCCACCGGCTGCCCCTCTCGAGCCTGTGACGTCTACTTCAGCTCATGGCCCTAATCCCTCTTCTTCCGCTACTTGGGGTCCATTTGAGCAGCCTCATCAGCCTGTGCCAGTTGCACCTGAGGAGGCCCCAGCTACTATTGAGGGGGAGGTGACTTCTTCAAGGGAGGCACCACGACACATTCAGCATCGCCATCCACCTTAGACCATGATCGGTGACATCGACCAGTGAGTCACACAGTCCAAGTCATATCACATATCACACTTCATTCACTCTTCATTCGTTGCTTCTTTTGAGCCTCGAGATGTTGGACATGCTCTATCTAATTTTGATTGGGTCAATGCGATGCACGAGGAGTTAGAGAACTTTGAGCGAAATCAAGTGTGGGTTTTAGTACCACCTCCACCAGATTGCCACCCCATAGGTACAAAGTGGGTTTTCAAGAACAAATAGAGTGAGGATGGGGTGGTAGTGAGAAATAAGGCTGGATTGGCAACTCAGGGGTTTTGCCAGAAAGAGGGGATAGACTATGAGGAAACCTTTGCTCTTGTTGCTCATTTAGAAGCCATTAGGATCCTTTTAGCGTTTGCAGCTTCGAAAGGGTTTAAGTTGTATCAGATGGATGTGAAGAGTGCTTTCTTGAACGGGTACATATAGGAAGAAGTTTTTGTTAGGCAACCCCCTGGCTTTGAAAATCCCAAAATTTCTAACCATGTTTTTAAACTCCACAAAGCCTTGTATGGTTTGAAACAAGCCCTGAGAGCCTAGTATGAGTGTTTGAAAGCCTTCTTGCTTGAAAAGGGTTTTAAAATGGGTTCTATTGATAAAACCTTGTTTCTCCTCAAGCAAGGCACTGACATTCTCTTGGTTCAGATATACCTGGATGATATCATTTTTGGTGGCTCTTCGCATGCACTTGTTGCCAAGTTTGTAGATACTAGGCTCTTCTCAGAGCATGATTAAAGCGACCCCGATTTCCATGAAGGGAAATCCACAGTGTCGAAGTGTAATGAGACCGTTGTAGATCATATTACCCAAATTCCAGTCGAATATCACATCCATACAACGATAATATCAGAGTACAAATAGTGCGGAATTACATAAATTATTACATCGCCGCATTGGTGGAATCAAAAGTAGCATTCATTCATAACAGCTTGAAGATAAGATAGCCAAACTCGAGCGTAGGAACGAACCCCTCAACCGTCCAACTCCTCGGAGCTATACTCCTCAGCAGAACCTATGTGCCAAAATTTATTAGTACGATTTGTACTGGCCACTCCCACCCTATGAGCATTGCTTTGTGGAAATTGGATGCAAGTTGGATATAATCAAAAGGAACCTATAAGGCTGGGGTTTCCTATGTATTAGCATTTCAGGTATATATTATCAGTTGATCAAGTTTTAACACCATTCCCACACCCATTCCACCCCACTCCCATTCCAGACCCAGGTTTTGATCCTGGGATCGATATACCACCATCTCCACACCATCTTCATACCACACCCATACCATCGCTCAGTCGACAGGCCAACTCCCTCTCGGCACTGTCTCAAGGCCCGTAGCCCCTGGCTACGTCCGAACACTCACTCCCAGGGGGGAGAAAAGAAGGACTCATCTCACTATCTAGTTTAAGCGAAACCCAGGAAAGGTCCATAGCCGACAAGTCGGCATATGTATCGATCGATCAACCATACACTCTGCAGAGGTTTTACATAACCACAAGATCCGCCTTCCTCGCTGACCGTCGTCAACTGGGCTGGTTCCGGCCGCTTGCTAGCCTAGGATAATGCCACTCTACCATTCAGCCTTGGTACACCCCAAGTCTAGTCTAGGGTGGCTGAAACTGTGAGTCATGAGCCGGGTCCACAAGGTCTCCATGAAGTCTCAGAAGGGTGTGGGGGAATCCTCCGCACCCCGTACCTCCCTCGCACTGTCCGCTATCAACCTAGCAGTAGTGGCAATATCCTACCCAGTAGTCTGGCCGTCCCGCACCATATAGGGCGAGTGGTACGTAAGGCTTCCCGGTGAATCTGAGTACTAGTAAGTCCTTAGGGATGACCAAGCCAGAATGTCTTCATCAGGGTTTCCATTTATCGTGCCACCACAACACCTCCACCCTGGGCTCCTCCCATCACAGGATCACACCTAGGGCCACCTCATATACCATTTACCCACCACAGGTATCCATTCCAGGGGTGCCCAGGTAGCACCCCACGGCAAGACTTGCCCTAGGCTCGTCGTATACTCCAACTTGGTCGACACAACCCTCACCCTCCACGCACCCGAGTCACACACGCAGCACTCTCCCCATAGTTCAGATAACACCAGTTTCCACCACGCATCAATGTAGTGCAAGCGTAGTAGAACTAATAAGCAATGAAATATAGTAGCAAGTGTGTGACTAGCCTAACAGCTGGGTGAGCAGGGGTAAGGTTGCATCAAGGTAAAGGCCTTCAAGAAAGCATACTACCATGCAAGTCCTATCATAGTGTGATCATAACAATAATGTAAAACACTAGCATTTTCTATTTTAGCCAAGCGTAATAGGTGCTACGAGATTGGGTGGGATGTGGCACCTTCAGTGTAGTCGTCTCCGAACTCCTCATGGTACTCACGATCCTCGTCCGTCCGGTTCTCCTCCGAGTCTGCAAACGATCGTATTATAGTCGCGTTAGCGACGTCTATAGAATAGCACAAAGAAACAATGAAAATTCAAAAGAGCCAAATGCACTCAAACATGGGTTTATTGCGTAGAGTTTGATTTTAGATGAATTTTGGTCCTGGTTTCGTATTTTTCTGAGGTCGTATGAATTAGTTATGAATTTCCGAAGCTTAAATCATTTCTGAAAATGGAAAAGGCTGAATTAATCCTGGGCTGACACGTGTCACACTATGACTGGTCCACGTGGCTTGCTGATGTCAGCATGACGTCATTGCCTCGGTTCCGAACTGATAGGTGGGGTCCAGCTGACGTCATCATGACGTCATCAACGTCATCTAGTCCGACAGGTGGGTCCAGGGCTTTCGGGTCACTGACAGGTGGGTCCGGTCAAAGTCAACGTCAGTCAACAGCGAGTCAACGGTCAACGGTCTATGGTCAACGGTCAGGGTCACTGACGTGTGGGGCCAGGGCTGCTGATGTCAGCAGCTGACATCACCGTGACGTCAGCATGACGTCACTTCAGCTGTGTTGCTACTGACATGTGGGTCCCGCGTGGCGTCAGCATGACGTCAGCATCTGACGTGTGGGTCCAGTGTGTCTGTGCCACTGACATGTGGGGCAGGTCAATGGTCAACGTTGACCGGTCAACGGTCAACGTTGACCGGTCAACGGTCAACACGGACCGGGTCCGAACGGGCTTTGGTGGGCTCGGGTTGGGCCGGTCTGGGCCGGGTCGGCCCGGACATGTGGCAGGCTGCGATGCTGCCACATCACGGCCATGGGCCTCTACTGTGCATGAGTTACTCATGGCTCCAGCGAACAAGACGGGCGAGACAAGGAGACACCAAGCGCTCCCAGCGGACCTGGCCACGGTGGAGTCGACGCGGTGGCGGCGGTGCTCCGGCCGTGGCGCGGTGTGGCCTCCGGGGTTCTCCAATGACCTACGTCTACACTGATCATGAGCGTGGCATCTTCCACGGTGAGAAGGAACCAGCCAAGGTGGTGGCGTCACTTCTACTACGGTGATGCGGCCGCGGTGGCTTCGCCATGGCCGTGCGCGTGTCTACGGTATGCGCCCGTGCGTGCTCGTGTCCATGGGACTTAGGAGGAGGTCTCAGCGGCGTATGGCTCACCATCGGTGTTGAGGGTGAGAGGATGGCGGTGCAGTGAAGAGTCGTGGCCGTGAAGCTTCGAAAGCAGTGCCGTGCAGTGTCGTCCGCTCTGGCTCCGGTGATCTCCCGGTCCTCCTCCCGGCAGCGGCTCCGCCCTCTTTGTTCTTCTCCTCCCCTTGGCCCTTGTGCTGGGTGGTCTGGTGGATGGCCACAAGTGGCAACGGGGCGATGGAAGGGCGCTAGGGCAACCGAGGGCCGTGGCTTTATAGCCTGAGCTCCGAGCTCCAATGGCGGACGGCTAGGGATTGCGCCGAGCGCATCGAGCGGCATCGCGGGGCGTGGGTGGTTAGCGTGGAGATTGCGTGGGCGCGGCACAAGGGGGATAGGGCCATGCCCCGGGCGTGACCCCCTGGCCCGCTCCTGCCAGCGCTGTCGGGCGCTGGTCGCGTAGGCGGTTGAGCGTGGCATGGAGAAGATGAACAGGGGAAAACTGACGGGTGGGGCTCAGCAGGCAGTGACGGCAGGCAAAGCGGAGGGCGCACGGGCGTGCGGCTGGCTGCTGGGCCTGCACGAGCTCATGGGCCGGCCTGCTGCTACGCGCTGGCGGGGCTGGTCGGTTGCTGGCTGGGCCATGAAGCCGAGCAGGCCGAGCCGGCTGCGAGGCCCTCTTCCTCATTTCCTTTTTCTGTTTTCTTTTTCTTCTTCCTTGATTTGAATTCAAATTTGGTTTGGGTATTTGAATTCAAAATGGGTGCACCAAATTCATTGGAGTTTTAGATATGAGGCCCACCACATACTTATATAAATATTAGGAATTTATTTAGCTATTTTGTATAACAAAAATAGGTGTAGTTTTGCTATACAAAAAAATAGAATTTGTTTTCTCTTTAAACCTTTATTCCCTGGTTTGAGTATTAATTACTTTATGGTGTATTTCTTTAAAGAAGTTGTTAAGCATAACATAAAGCAATTGGAAATCCAAATCACCATTTTAGTTAACAATGTATGCAACACTTTGTTTGTTGGAAATTAAATAAACAAAACTAACAAATGACATGCCATGCTTATCTGTTGACTTGGGTTGGGGTTAGACCTAATGCATCTCTTAGGTTGGGTTTCTATACATGACACTCATCATCACATGGGGTTTTGAAGAAAAAATTTTGTAGTTGTGATTTTTGGTGTGTAGATTTTTGGGTTGTTACAGTCCTACCCCCTTAATAGAATCTCGTCCTCGAGATTAAAGCATAATGTACTCTTTGAAGAGGTAAGGATATCGTAGCCGGAGGTCAGACTCTTTCTCCCATGTTGCTTCTCTCTCAGTGTGATTACTCCATTGGATCTTACACATAGGAATATTCTTGCTTCGGGTCTCTTTGGTATCTCTGCCCAGAATTCTAATAGGATGTTCTTTATACTCAAGTGTATCTTAAATGTCAAGTGTCTCAGTTGGAACTACTTCATCGGGCACTCTCAAACACTTGTGTAGCTGAGAGACATGGAATACGGGATGTACTCCCACCAATTCCTCAGGTAGCTCAAGTTTGTAGGCGAGCCTTCCAATTCTCTTGCAAATCTTGTATGGGCCAACAAATCTAGGGGCAAGCTTCCCTTTCACATGGAATCTGACAGTCCCACATAGCGGGGATACCTTGAGATAGATGAAGTCTCCCACATTAAACTCAAGTTCTCTTCTCCTTTTATCAGCATAGCTCTTGTATCGACTTTGTGCAATTCTCAAATTCTCCTTCACTTGAGCAACTCCTTCTGCATCTTGTATTTTAGCGGAATCAAAGAATGATCTTTCACCCAATTGAGACCACATCAAAGGTGTCTTACAAGGTCTACCATACAGAGCTTCAAACGACGACATCTTGATACTGGCTTGGTAGCTGTTGTTATAAGAGAACTCTGCATAGGGTAAGCATTTCTCCTAATTAGAGCCATAATTCAGTACACTAGCGCGTAGCATGTCTTCTAAGATCTGATTTACTCGTTCTGTCTGTCCATCTGTCTGTGGGTGATAAGCGGTACTAAAATCAAGTTTGGTTCCAATGGACTTGTGCAGGGCTTCCTAGAATCGGGACACAAACTGAGGACCACAATCAGATACAATACTAGAGGGAGCTCCATGCAACCTGAGAATATGCTCAATATATAGATCTGCTAATTTTTCTGCATTGGTCTTGGTCTTCACTGGTACAAAGTGAGCAATCTTGGTCAAACGATCAACAATCACCTAGATGGAATCATTGCCTTTCTATGAACAGGGTAATCCAACTATGAAACCCATGAATATGCTCTCCCATTTCCACTCAGGAACGTCAAGAGGCTTTGGCAATCCTGCAGGCCTTTGATGTTCAGCCTTGACTCTATTATAGGTGTCACATCGTGCCACATGTCCTGCAATGTCTGTCTTCATGCCTTTCCACCAAAAGTGTTTCTTCAAGTCTTGATACATCTTTGAACCTCCAGGGTGAATACAATACTTAGAATCATGAGCTTCTAACAGAATTTCCTCTCGTAGGGCTGGATCAGAAGGTACACAGATTCAGTCCTTGAAGCAGATGGTCCCTTGTTCATCTTCATGGTGGTTGGTCTTGTAGCCTAGTTTCATCAGACCAAGGAGATATTCGATCTCTTCACAATTTTTCTGAGCTTGACGGATGCGATCTGTGAGGTCATACTGTATGCGGAGCTCATTCAATAAGCCATGCGGTAGTATCTCAAGTTAGAAATCATCAATCTCTTCCTTGAGCTCAGGTGGTGCGGATTCAGTGATCAAAATGTGACAGTAACTCTTGCGGCTGAGAGCATCTACGACTACATTAGCTTTTCCCAGATGATAGTGAATTTCTAGGTCATAGTCCTTGATCAACTCTAGCCATCGGCGTTGCCTCATATTCAGATCTTCCTGAGTGAAAAAGTACTTCAAGCTCTTGTGATCGGTGTAGATATCACACTTGTTGCCTATCAAGTAGTGCCTCTAGATCTTTAAAGCATGAACAACTGCTGCTAACTCAAGATCATGAGTAGGGTAACGGTTCTCGTGTTCTTTCAACTGTCGAGAAGCATAAGCTATCACCCTTCCATCTTTCATCAATACACAACCAAGTCCTTGACGGGATGCATCACAATAGACCACGAAATCTTTGCTGATATCAGGCAATGCTAACACAGGAGTTGTGGTAAGCTTCGGTTTCAATTCCTGGAAGCTTTGTTCACACTCGGGCATCCATTCAAACTCCTTAGTCTTCTTTAGAAGGTTGGTCATCGAATGGGCTATCTTGGAAAAGTTCTCAATGAATCGGCGATAATATCCAGCCAATCCTAAGAAACTTCTGACTTCTGTCACATTACGGGGTTGTTCCCATTCTTTCACAGCCTCAATCTTAGCTGGATCAACTACAACACCTTCAGCTGATAGTACATGGCCTAGGAAGGCAACTTCCTGTAGCCAAAACTCACATTTGCTGAACTTTGCGTAGAGCTGATGTTGGGCTAGTTTCTCAAGTACAGTTCTTAGATGATGTTCGTGTTCTTCAGCGGTGGATGAATAGACAAGGATGTCATCAATGAATACTACCATGAACTTATCCAGATCATCCATGAAAACCTTATTCATCATGTTCATGAAGTATGCGGGTGCATTCATGAGTCCAAAGGATACCATAGTGAACTCAAACTGCCCATACCTAGTCACGAAAGCTGTCTTCGGGATGTCACTCTCTCGAATCTTCATCTGATGATAGCCAGATCTGAGATCAATCTTAGAGAAATACTTGGCACCTCTAAGCTGATCAAGTAAATCATCAATCCTTGGAAGGGGGTACTTGTTCTTAATGGTGACTGCGTTCAAGTTCCGGTAATCAATGCACATTCTCATCGAGCCATCCTTCTTCTTAACAAACAGAACAGAGGATCCCCAGGGTGAAGCACTGGGTCTGATATATCCCTTCGAGATGAGCTCATCAAGCTATTTCTTGAGCTCGGCCAGTTCATCAACTGACATGCGATAGGGTCTCTTAGAAATGGGTCCTGTTCCCGGCATAAGATCAATGATGAACTCTACATCACAGTCTGGTGGCATACCCGGTAATTCTTCAGGGAATACATCGGGATAGTCTCTGACCACAGGCACATCATGAACTGTCTTTTCCTCTTTTTGTGATTCTGAACTGGCTTTAAGGGCACATAGGATAGAGGTGGACTTTCCAGACTAGGGTTCACATCTAATGACTTGGCCCAATGGGTGGGTCACTTGGACATATCTAGGTGAACATGATATGATGCCTCGGTGAATGGTTAACCAATCCATGCCTAAGATGACATCTAGGTTAGTGGAAGGTAACAGGGTTAGGTCAGCTTTAAAGATAAGACCCTCAATGGTAAGACTCACTCCCTTACAGATGTGGGTGCATTTTAGGTCTCCTAAAGGTGAACTTGTGATGATAGGCTTTTTACGTGGGGTTACAGGCAGGTCAAGCTCTCGTGCAAACTTGGATGATATGTATGAACAAGTTGCTCCAGAGTCAAATAGAACTAATGCAGTATTGCCATTAACTAAAAACATACCATACACAACGTCAGGGGCAGCCTGTGCTTCCTCGATGTCCAGATGGTTGAGACATCCATGGGTAGCAGATCCCTTGAACTGAGACTTCTGAGCAGCTGAGTTCTGAGGACATTCAGCAGCTTTGTGACCCGGTTGGCCACAAGCGAAGCAGGTGAAAGGCGCACCACCTGTAGGGGTTGGCGCGGGTGCCTTCCAGTTTCCAGTGCTTGGTGCGGAGCAGTTCTGTGTTGGGCGTTCATTCACAGAATGGGAACGGTTGAAACGATCCTGAGTGTTGCGGTCCTGAGCATAACGGTCCCGGGTGTAACGATCCTGAGCAGGGTGGGAGTATTTGGTGGTGTAGCCTCCACTACCCCTACTCGATCCAGGGTTGTCATCCCTGTTGTGGTGAGAGCGTTCCCTAGATGGTGCATCTCTGCGGAACCTCTTGCGTTCACGGCCACGGAAAGACTCCTTAGGCTTATGCTTCCTTTCCCTATACTCCTCTCTAGCTTCAGCACGGTCCTTCTCAATCTGGATGCAGCGATCCACCAGAGCACGCAGTGTGTTACTCTCAATACCGCCAAACTTCAGCTTGATGTGCGGGTTAAGTCCCTTGTGGTAATAGTACAGCTTCTCCTTCTCAGAGTTCACAACATAGGAAGGTGCATAGCGCAGAAGGTTGGTGAAACGAGTAGTGTACTTAGTCACCTTGTCCTTTCCCATCTTGATGTTGCGGAACTCCTCGGCTTTGGTCTCCATGATACCCTTGGGAATGTGATACTCAGTGAATGCTTTAGCGAACTCATCCCACGAGATGTTGGCAGGGTCCTCATGGGAATCACTGAAACTATCCCACCAGGCGCATGCTGCACCTATGAGCTGGTGTGCGGCTGCTCTAACACACTCATCGTCGGTGAAAGTGGTGAGGTCCAGCTTCTTCTCCATCTCCTTGAGCTAGTCATTGGCTACAAGCGGGTCAGGGTCGGTGCCATCATAGGTAGGTGGCCTTAGCTTCAGAAATCCTTCCAGCTTCCTTTGAAAGTCATTCTGCTGACCTCCCTAGCGACGGTTTGCTCCGTCAACAAGGGCTGCAAGAAGCTAGGTCTGCTGCGCCATCACTTCTGCCAGGTTCGGTGGTGGTGGTGGTGGAATGTTCTCCTCAACAGGTGGCGGGGTAATCTCCAGGTTGAAGGGTATCCCTCCATGTCCACGACCACGGCCACGGCCACGGTTGTTGACACCACGGCCCCCGTTGGGTTCGGCTAGCTCGGGGATGGGCGCACATCCACGGTTCATTAGGTGAGCAGATCGGTGGTTCGGCATCTGCAACACGGATCATAGGGGTTTTAGTGCTTGTGCCATAAGTGCTTATAATTCAATATGATTACATGATTTTAACGATTTAAAGAAAAAACATTTATACTATCCAACACTCATTACAAAGAAGCAATAAGATCCATAAGATGCAATAAGATCCAAAATATTCATTACATGGGTTTTATTACATAGCATCATCTCCAGTAGCTACACTTGAAGACGTGCGAGAATCGTACTACGCATAGTGTCTCATAATACATCTCATAAGGGGTACATCATGGGGTACAACTAATGGAAGCTACTGACATAACTCATGACCACGCAGGGTCATCTACTCTAACTCGTACACCACAGCTGGAATACGACTGTTCTCGATCTCGATCTCCTCGTCAGACTTGTGAAGTCGGGACACATACTTCAAGGCCTCGGCGAGCTCCTCAGTAGGCTTGGCTCCAGGTAGGGTAGGGTAGGTGTCTAGGTTGAGGCGAGTTGGGGCTAACTCAAACTCCTCTATCCTCGGCTTCATCTTGCTATGAATCTCCTTGGGTAGCTGATCCCACATACCCTTCATCTCCCTGAGGTGCTTCTTGTCAGACTTCTACCAAGCCTGCCAAGTCCTCTCACATTTGTCCTGTAGGTACTCGTTCTGCCTGAGTGCCTCGATTAGGTGACCCTGGTTGCAAACGGCCTTCTTCCTGAACTCCTCTAGCTCCTGGGTCATGGTCTTGTTCTAGGATTGGATTTTCAGCATATCAATCCCCTTGGACCTCTCTCTGTCTCCTCTGGGGTGGAACTCGGCCTTCTTGTTGTCCAACTCCCTCTACAACTCCAAGACCTTGCTGTCGAGGTAGTAGTTCCTATTTCCTAGGTCGGCTGCTTTGCCCTATAAGTCAGTGACCTCGGCTCTATGGACTTCCTCACGACGGTTGAGCTCGTCCTGTAGCTTGGCAACTGCCTCAAGCAGACTAGCTTGCTTCTAAGCTCCCTGTGAGTCTCGCTCCTGGCACTCCCACAGAAGAGCCCGGTCCTGACGTCTCTTCTGCTCAAGCTGGGTCACGTACCTATCCTGCTCTAGTAGGTGGATAGCTAAGACACGAAGGCATCTATCCTCCTCTGCAAGGATAACTCTGCCGGCTGCGAAACTCTGCTCACTAGGGGTAAGGCTGAGGTCGAGGGCCTGGGGAAGTAGACGGAACTCTATCATCTTCAGGTGCTCATAGTGGTCCCTCATCACTCTGCGAAGTGCCTTGTGTGAGACAGCTCATAGTCCCTCCTCAACTATGTCCTCTATAGTCAACTCGGTGAAAGCTAGGACAGAAGGTAAGGTAGTGCTAGCTAGGAACTCAACTGAGGTGACAACTGGTCCTTCAATTCCTCCGTTCTGAGCTGTCTTCCCAGTGCAGGTGACCTTGACAAGCTCGTCAGGGACTCCTAACGTGACGAGAACTCGGCAGAGGGTCTGTGCAAAACCCCCGAGCTCACGTAGGTCGAAGGTAAGCTTGGCGTGGTCCAGAGGTAGCGGTCCTAGAGGTGGCCATTCGACGTTCGTTGCCATCTGCATGTTTTAAGGAACAGGAGTTAGCAGGTCAATAATAGATAAGCCTTGCATAGAAGTAAATGCAGGTCTAGTATATAACCAAAAGAAGGGATGTTCACGTCCTATTCTATCATCCATTTCTAAGGGTTTCGTCCTATGGTCAAGTATGGCTCTGATACCAACTGAAGTGACCCCGATTTCCGCGAAGGGAAATCCACAATGTCAAAGTGTAATAAGACCGTTGAAGATCATATTACCCAAATTCCAGTCGAATATCACATCCATACAACGATAATATCAGAGTACAAATAGTGTGGAATTACATAAATTATTACATCGCCGTATTGGCGGAATCAAAAGTAGCATTCATTCATAACAGCTTGAAGATAAGATCGCCAAACTCGAGCGTAGGAACGAACCCCTCAACCGTCCAACTCCTCAGAGCTATACTCCTCAGCAGAAACTGTGTGCCAAAATTTATCAGTACGATTTGTACTAGCCACTCCCACCCTATGAGCATTGCTTTGTGGAAATTGGATGCAAGTTGGATATAATCAAAAGGAACCTATAAGGCTGGGGTTTCCTATGTATTAGCATTTCAGGTATATATTATCAGTTGATCAAGTTTTAACACCATTCCCACACCCATTCCACCCCACTCCCATTCCAGAGCCAGGTTTCGATCTTGGGATCGATATACCACCATCTCCACACCATCTCCATACCACACCCATACCATCGCTCAGTCGACAGGCCAACTCCCTCTTGGCACTGTCTCAAGGCCCGTAGCCCCTGGCTATGTCTGAACACTCACTCCCAGGGGGAGAAAAGGACTCGTCTCACTATCTAGTTTAAGCGAAACCCAGGAAAGGTCCATAGCCGACAAGTCGGCAGATGTATCGATCGATCAACCATACACTCTGCAGACGTTTTACACAACTACAAGATCCGCCTTCCTCACTGACCGTCGTCAACTGGGCTGGTTCCGGCCGCTTGCTAGCCTAGGATAATGCCACTCTACCATTCAGCCCTGGTACACCCCAAGTCTAGTCTAGGGTGGCTGAAACTGTGAGTCATGAGCCGGGTCCACAAGGTCTCCATGAAGTCTCGGAAGGGTGTGGGGGAATCCTCCACACCCCGTACCTCCCTCGCACTGTCCGCTATCAACCTAGCAGTAGTGGCAATATCCTACCCAGTAGTCTGGCCGTCCCGCACCATATAGGGCGAGTGGTACGTAAGGCTTCCCGGTGAATCTGAGTACTAGTAAGTTCTTAGGGATGACCAAGCCAGAATGTTTTCATCAGGGTTTCCATTTACCGTGCCACCACAGCACCTCCACCCTGGGCTCCTCCCATCACAGGATCACACACAGGGCCACCTCATATACCATTTACCCACCACAGGTATCCATTCCAGGGGTGCCCAGGTAGCACCCCATGGCAAGACTTGCCCTAGGCTTGTCGTATACTCCAACTTGGTTGACACAACCCTCACCCTCCACGCACTCGAGTCACACACGCAGCACTCTCCCCATAGTTCAGATAACACCAGTTCCACCACGCATCAATGTAGTGCAAGCGTAGTAGAACTAATAAGCAATGAAATATAGTAGCAAGCGTGTGACTAGCCTAACAGCTGGGTGAGCAGGGGTAAGGTTGCATCAAGGTAAAGGCCTTCAAGAAAGCATACTACCATGCAAGTCCTATCATAGTGTGATCATAACAATAATGTAAAGCACTAGCATTTTCTATTTTAGCCATGCGTAATAGGTGCTACGAGATTGGGTGGGATGTGGCACCTTCAGTGTAGTCGTCTCCGTACTCCTCATGGTACTCACGATCCTCGTCCATCCGGTTCTCCTCCGAGTCTGCAAACGATCGCATTATAGTCGCATTAGCAACGTCTATAGAATAGCACAAAGAAGCAATGAAAATTCAAAAGAGCCAAATGCACTCAAACATTGGTTCATTGCGTAGAGCTTGATTTTAGATAAATTTTGGTCTTGGTTTTGTATTTTTTGAGGTCGTATGAATTAGTTATGAATTTCCGAAGCTTAAATCATTTCTAAAAATGGAAAAGGCTGAATTAATCCTGGGCTGACACGTGTCACGCTGTGACTGGTCCATGTGGCTTGCTGACGTCAGCATGACATCATCGCCTCGGTTCTGAACTGACAGGTGGGGTCCAGCTGACGTCAGCATGACGTCATCAACGTCATCCAGTCCGACAGGTGGGTCTAGGGCTTTCGGGTCACTGACAGGTGGGTCCGGTCAAAGTCAACGTCAATCAACAGCGAGTCAACGGTCTACGGTCAACAGTCAGGGTCACTGACATGTGGGTCCAGGGCTGCTGACGTCAGCAGCTAACATCATCGTGATGTCAGCATGACGTCACTTCAGCTGTGTTGCTACTGACATGTGGGTCCCGCGTGACGTCAGCATCTAACGTGTGGGTCCAGTGTGTCTGTGCACTGACATGTGGGGCCAGGCCAACGGTCAACGTTGACCGGTCAATGGTCGACACGGACCGGGTCCGAACGAGCTTTGGTGGGCTCAGGTTGGGCCGGTCTGGGCTGGGCCAGCCCGGACACGTGGCAGGCTGCAACGCTGCCACGTCACGGCCATGGGCCTCTATTGGGCTTCATCCACAGCGCTGGCTCACTGTGCATGCTTCATGGTGGACGCAGGTTCACGGTCCATGGACCTAAGACAGGGTCCATGGTGGACCAAGTCCTCCCTTCATCTCCTCTATTGCGGTCTTCGTGAACCGGGTGCACGTGCGTGTGGCCGGTGAGGGGAATTTTCCCCTGCTTCCTCCCGGCGTGTTCCCGCCGGCGGCGAGCCTCGTCGGTGAGCCTTGCCGTAGGCGCTGGCATCCAATTGAGGAGGGGAAAGCTCCCCTACACCATGGAGGCTGCTATGGTAGGGTCAGGGCATCGGCTAAGGATTCCTAAGGCCTTGGCCACGGTGATCGGTGGCTCAGCGGTGCTCGCCGGTGGCGAGGTCGCACGTGTGGGCTCCCTGGAGGCTCGGCGGGGCGGCTAAGAGCTTTTGTGGGTCTGTGGAAGCACAGTGAGGGCGTCTAGGGCTCAAGGCGGGGCTCGGGTTCTCCTATGGCCGGTGGGGGCTCCCCGACGGCCATGGCGACATGGTGACGACCGCGAGGCACGCGGGTGCACTACGGGCTCCAGCGGGGTGGTCACAGTGTGCGTGTGAGTTACTCGTGGCTCCAGCGAACAAGACGGGTGAGAAAAGGAGACGCCAGGCGCTCCCAGCGGACCTGGCCACGGTGGAGTCGACGCGGTGGCGGCGGTGCTCCGGCCGTGGCGCGGTGTGGCCTCCGGGGTCCTCCAGTGAACTACGTCTACACTGATCGTGAGCATGGCGTCTTCCACGGTGAGAAGGAACCAGCCAAGGCGGTGGCGTCACTTCTACTGTGGTGATGCAGCCGCGGTGGCTTCGCCACGGTAGTGCGCGTGTCTACGGTGTGCGCCCGTGCATGCTCGTGTCCATGGGACTTAGGAGGAGGTCTCAGCGGCGTACGGCTCACCGTCGGTGTTGAGGGCGAGAGGATGGCGGTGCAGTGAAGAGTCGTGGCCATGAAGCTCCGAAAGTAGTGTCGTGCAGTGTCGTCCGCTCTGGCTCCGGTGATCTCCCGATCCTCCTCCCGGCAGCGGCTCCGCCCTCTTTGTTCTTCTCCTCCCCTTGGCCCTCATGCTGGGTGGTCTGGTGGATGGCCACAAGTGGCGGCGAGGCGATGGAAGGGCGCTAGGGCAACCGAGGGCCGTGGCTTTATAGCCTGAGCTCCGAGCTCCAATGGCGGGCGGCTGGGATTGCGCGAAAGCGCGAGCGCATGACATCTTGGGCGTGGGTGGTTAGCGTGGAGATTGCGTGGGCGCGGCACAAGGGGGATAGGGCCATGCCGGCGTGACCAGCCCGCTCGCCCGGTGGCTGTCGGGGCTGGTCGCGAGGCGGTTGAGCGTGGCGGCGAGAAGATGAACAGGGAAAAGCGACGGGTGGGGGCTCGGCAAAGTGATGGCAAAGCGAAGCGGGCGGGCGCAGGCGTGCGGGGTGGGCTCTTGGCCTGCACGAGCTCGTGGGCGACTTCTTCTTCTGTGCATTGGCCGAAGGGCTGGTCGATTCTTTGGTGGGCCATGAAGCCGAAAGCGAGCGAGCCGGTCAGTGAGGCCCTCTTCCTCATTTCCTTTTTTTCATTTTCTTTTTCTTCTTCCTTGATTTGAATTCAAATTTGGTTTGGGTATTTGAATTCAAAATGGGTGCACCAAATTCATTGGAGTTTTAGATATGAGGCCCACCACATACTTATATAAATATTAGGAATTTATTTAGCTATTTTGTATAACAAAAATAGGTGTAGTTTTGTTATACAAAAAAAATAGAATTTGTTTTCTCTTTAAACCTTTATTCCCTGGTTTGAGTATTAATTACTTTATGGTGTATTTCTTTAAAGAAGTTGTTAAGCATAACATAAAGCAATTGGAAATCCAAATCACCATTTTAGTTAACAATGTATGCAACACTTTGTTTGTTGGAAATTAAATAAACAAAACTAACAAATGACATGCCATGCTTATCTGTTGACTTGGGTTGGGGTTAGACCTAATGCATCTCTTAGATTGGGTTTCTATACATGACACTCATCATCACATGGGGTTTTGAAGAAAAATTTTGTAGTTGTGATTTTTGGTGTGTGGATTTTTGGGTTGTTATAGTCCTACCCCCTTAACAGAATCTCATCCCCGAGATTAAAGCATAACGTACTCTTCGAAGAGGTAAGGATATCGTAGCCGGAGGTCAGACTCTTTCTCCCATGTTGCTTCTCTCTCAGTGTGATTACTCCATTGGATCTTGCACATAGGAATAGTCTTGCTTCGGGTCTCTTTGGTATCTCTACCCAGAATTCTGATAGGATGTTCTTTATACTCAAGTGTATCTTGAATGTCAAGTGTCTCAGTTGGAACTACTTCATCGGGCACTCTCAAACACTTGTGTAGCTGAGAGACATGGAATACGGGATGTACTCCCACCAATTCCTCAGGTAGCTCAAGTTTGTAGGTGAGCCTTCCAATCCTCTTGCAAATCTTGTATGGGCCAACAAATCTAGGGGCAAGCTTCCCTTTCACATGGAATCTGACAGTCCCACATAGTGGGGATACCTTGAGATAGACGAAGTCTCCCACATTAAACTCAAGTTCTCTTCTCCTTTTATCAGCATAGCTCTTGTATCGACTTTGTGCAATTCTCAAATTCTCCTTCACTTGAGCAACTCCTTCTTCTGCATCTTGTATTTTAGCGAAATCAAAGAATGATCTTTCACCCGATTGAGACCACATCAAAGGTGTCTTACAAGGTCTACCATACAGAGCTTCCAACGGCGACATCTTGATACTGGCTTGGTAGCTGTTGTTATAAGAGAACTCTACATAGGGTAAGCATTTCTCCTAATTAGAGCCATAATTCAGTACACTAGCGCGTAGCATGTCTTCTAAGATCTGATTTACTCGTTCTGTCTGTCCATCTGTTTGTGGGTGATAAGCGGTACTAAAATCAAGTTTGGTTCCAATGGACTTGTGCAGGGCTTCCTAGAATCGGGACACAAACTGAGGACCACAATCGGATACAATACTAGAGGGAGCTCCATGCAACCTGAGAATATGCTCAATATATAGATCTGCTAATTTTTCTGTATTGGTCTAGGTCTTCACTGGTACAAAGTGAGCAATCTTGGTCAAATGATCAACAATGTATGCAACACTTTGTTTGTTGGAAATTAAATAAACATAACTAACAAATGACATGACATGCTTATGTGTTGACTTGGGTTGGGGTTAGACCTAATGCATCTCTTAGGTTGGGTTTCTATACATGACACTCATCATCACATGGGGTTTTGAAGAAAAAATTTTGTAGTTGTGATTTTTGGTGTGGATTTTTGGGTTGTTACAATGATGGGAGAATTGACTTTCTTCCTCGGGTTACAAATCAAGTAAACCCGAGAAGGGACGTTCATGCACCAAGGCAAATACACCAAGGATCTACTGAAGAAGTTCGATATGGGTGAGCCTAAGCCTCTTTTGATGCCCATGTCGACCATGACGGCCCTAGACACTGATAAGGAAGGAGAAACCGTGGACCAAAAGAAGTACCACAGCAAGATTGGGTCACTACTGTACCTGACGGCGACAAAACCGGACATCTAGTTCGCAGTCTATCTATGTGCATGCTTTCAGTCTTCACCGCACACGTCTCATAGTCAAGCCGTCAAGCGGATCATGAGGTACCTTCATTGCACACCTAAATTTGGACTTTGGTTTTTGACCTCCTCCTCTCTTTCTCTTTGCGGGTATTCCAATGTGGATTATGCTAGTTGTCGCATTGAGAGAAAGTCAACGCCAGGGACTTGTCAATTTATTGGATCTTCTCTTGTGTCTTGGTCCTCTCGCAAGTAGTCCAGCATTGCCCAATCCACCACAGAAGCTGAATATGTCACTGTCGTTGCTTGCTGCTCCTAGCTGCTTTGGATGATAGCTACCCTAAGAGACTATGGCTTAGAGTTTAGACATGTGCCTCTGCTTTATGACAGCACCAGTGCCATAAGTGTAGCTAAGAATCCTGTTCTCCACTCAAAAACCAAACATATAGAGGTGCGCTTTCATTTCTTGCGTGACCACTATGAGAAGGGTGATATAGACCTATGCCACATTGACACCCAAAACCAGCCTGCAGATACCTTTACCAAACCCCTTGACCAAGCCTAGTTTGCACGTCTATGAGGGGAGCTTGGAGTTTGTTTCTCTTTTTAGAGGAGGGGAACGTATGGTTGTTGTATACTAGTTTTGTTTTCTTTGTAGCTTAGCTTCTATTTTTGACTTCTCTATCATATTGCATTGCATTACATCATATATATTAGAGCATTTTGAGCTTCATGATTATAACTGTTAGATTGAAACTATGTTGTATTTGGGATGTTCTGTATGTACATAATGGTGCTTGTGTCATAGGCTCCTTTTGATCAATTGATGCATGTTATGAGCTAAGCCATTTTTAAATTGTGAACATGATTAACAACTTTGAAACTTGAAATCTGTTCACCGCTGGGATTGGCAACTAGCATGTGTAGGATATGTTGAGATATCTATTGCTATCATTTATATGCTAGGTTGCTATGTCTCATGCTTTGAGTCATTCACTTGCTTGGACAATTTCAAGATTCTTGTGCTAAAATTTGAAAATCAAGCTAAGTGATGAGAAAAGATCGAGATGGGTCTGTACTGTCCCACGTCAAGGTATCAGGACGGCTTCCAATTGTACATTTGGATGAACTTGAGCCTTGTAGTGGATGCCAAAACCATTGTCTTAAGCTTCTAATTGTCTATGACATAGGCTTGGCATGGTTGCTAAGTTAGGCCTGACAGTACCGATAACCTCTCGCACACACATGTTTTGACTAATTCTTGTGTTAAGCTACGAACTCCGATAAAATTAAATTTGATGAAAACACAAGTCTTAGGTTCGTCTTTGACATGATGTGTGAACGCTGCTTGGGGTAGTTCACCTTGTATACATTTGTTAGCACTAGGTTGATTTCCTGCTTATACTTGCTATGTGTTATTTTCAAAGGTGAACCGCTTCTTCAATTACTTAAATTTGATCAAAATTGCTTAAGTGTCATATTTCATTTCACTTGATCAGTTTGAGCATTTGGTAGCACTTGTATTTGTTGCTATACATACATAACAGCACCAGTTAGAGCATCTCTTCAATCTGATTACTATACTCCTGAAGCTTTTGTATTTCTACATCCCTTGCATTCATAGCATATTTTGAGGGAGAGTGGAAGTTTTTTAGGGCTTGATGTGTGCATGTGTCAACAAGGGGGAGAGATAGATCACACAACTCCAAGGGGAGAGTTTATACATTCATCTTGTTGAGTGCATGCATTCATTTGGGAGATTGCATTTGTTCAGGGGAGTTGCATCTGAGTTGGTTTTGCTAGATGTGTTGAGCCTTTGCCTCTTCTGGAGGGTCTAGTAGTTTTTAGGCGTTTTGAGCTTTGCTAGTGGTGTTGAGCCCGTTGCCTCTTCTTGAGGGCTAGCTGTGTTTTGCTTGGTTGCGTTGAGCCATTGCCCATGTCTTTGGGGACCAAGTTTTTGCTCTTTGCTCATTTCAAATGACCTAGTTTTAGCTTTTCTTTGGCTTTTGGTCATTTGGGTGAGTTTTTAGTTTTTCCCTTCTTCTTGTTTTTCTTTCTCTCAGCTATTGTGCGTTGGTGTTGACAATGCTCATTGAGATTGCGAACATAAGGTTGATATGTGCCCTTGTGGTTTGGATTTGTGATGAGTGATTGTCAACGTGATTTGCGTCTTGGGTTGAGTTTGTGAACTAACCATGGCATGAGTTGGGTTATGCAACATGTCTCTTGGCTTGTGGTGCGCAGGTGTGGAGCTCGGAGGCGGTGGTCGACGGCGAGGTGAAGGTCAAGTAGAGACGTGCCGTGCTGATGGATCTGGAGCGGCGAAGGATGGATGTGAGGCTTGGACTAAGGGATCAGGAGGCCGGGTGACCAACCGCAGCGGTGGCTGACACTTGGGGACATCTACAAGTGCAAGTGTACATGGAGGAGTGACCGTGTTGACAGAGTTAAGACGGCGGACGTGCAAGTTGAGCAGAGGCTCTGGAAGACTTGGCAGCCGGGCGATCGAGGATGGAGGTGACACGCGTCGAGTTGCGAGGGATGCGTATGGAGTACACTACTCACAGGCGGTTTGATGGTTTGGGCCTCAAAACCATCGGTGGATGGTTTACGGGTTTGGGCCTCAAAACCCAGGCGGAGGTACCATGGAGGCATAGGGCGACACGTGGTGGAATCACATAGGTTGCATCGAGGCAAAGCAAATCTGTGCTGGAAGCGTGGCCGTCCGATTGACAGAAAAAGCGTTCGACCATTACGCCCACAGGTCAAAGTGGTTCGGCTCAAAATATCTAAGGGCATTAGTGAAATTGTGTAATGGGCCTATAAATAAGATGAGGCTGCCTCCACTCCACCCTATCACTTCAGTCAGCATTTTCTTTCTTCGTTGCTAGGGTTTTCTTCCTCTAGACTATTGTGATCCACAGATGAACTGATCAAAAATCTGTGTACTCCAAACCTAAGTGGGAAGTGAGACCTTTACCTCACCTTGCCCTCCGAGATTCAAATCATGGTTTGTGTCTTGTGATTTCCGTTTTGCCTTCTTCGCGTTCTTGTTTCTCCCCTCTCCCGTTTTGCTTTGATTCATTGATTTTAGTGGGTTTCGAGTCATCTCGGTTGTTTCTAGATGGGCAAGGATGTGTGTTGAAGTGTTTCGCCAAAGGAAATCCTCAGATTCCACACGAGCTCATAGATCGGGGTTGATATTGTTTTGGGGAGAAAACTTGCTCTTGCACCGATTTTCTTCGATTCACGGAGTTTTGGTTTGTCTTGGGCCATGATCCTTTAGAGGTAGCCTACCTACTCCCTGGTGAATCCTTATGCAAAGTTTCAGGTCAATCCAAGTTGGTTTGTTTGAGTTTTGGTCTTGGAATCGGTTTTTCCCAAAGTCTGCTCGTGCATACTAGACATGTCCGATGGGTATATCGGACATATCCGGTAGACACTTTCGAGTTTGGAGCTGAAATTTGGTGCAGACCTACCTTAAGGTGTCTAGAGGCTGTGGTTAAATTTTCGTGATTTTTGGACACCGTTTAGTAGGCTTTTCAATTTTTCTTCAGAAGTTGCTCTGTGCTGTTCAGTGCAACCCGGACATGCGCGGTTGGCACACCGGACATGTCCGGTAGGAGCTACGGGTTTGAGTTTTGTTCTGGTTCTTTGCAAGCTTTCTAGACAAGTCCGTTAGGCATACCAGACTTGTCCGGTAGGTGGGCTTGAACGCTGAATCTTGCTTTTTTGTTCGCTTCTTGATCGTTTGAGCTCCGAATTGCGTCCCATCTTTTGCGTTGGCTTTCTACCGTTCCAAGGAGCCTATCAAGGTACTCTTGTCACCAGTTGGCTTGGGTATTTTAGATTCACGAACTCACTTCTTCTATAGGAGTTGGGTATCTCGTTTTCTATCCTTTGGTTCGGGAAGCGTTTCTTGCCGTGTGTGGTTGTTTGTGGTGTCCCGATGTGTTCCTATGGAACATCCACTCATTCTTTTGGGTCGTGGACATCACGGTGCATGGTTTACGTGTTTGGCGGTGATTTGGCACAGTGATTGAAAAGTTTCGAAAGAAATTTACGGCTCCCATTCACCCCTCTCTGGTCGCCGTTTTCAGTCCTTCAATATTAGATGGTGCCAACATTTCTCGGCAAATGAGATGAGGTTTCTTCCTTCCAAGGAGACTTTGGAGTTTGGATAAGCCTTGGATAAGCCTCAAGTACACACAAGATAATGCAAGCAGATGGGTGCGTACGTCACCGGGGAATTTCCAACCAAAGTGGCCAGGCCAGGTCGTCTTTGCTGTAAAACACGTCAACGACGTCAGATCGGCCCTGGCTCTGAACAGCAACACAAACACAGAAGAGAATACAAGAGAATAATTATGGGACTATTCTTTAATGCTTTCTAAATATTGATCATTAAAAGGGTAAAGTACATTTTTCAACCTCCAAATCGCATTGAAGTTCTATTTTTAACCTTCAACTATAAAACTGGGTAACAGACACCCTCCAACTATCAAAACCAGACAAATTCGGTCGTCGGCTGAATTCAAAAACAGTTTTCTATTTTCTAATAATAATAAAAATTCAATTCGATCTCTAGAAGTTTGTAATTGATTTATTTTAAATTACAAAAATACGAAACTAGTTCATGTTTTCATCTAAAAATGTTATATATATATGTTGATGCTATATTTCAAATTATTTAGACCTTACTTGTTTTAAATAAATAACAAGCATGACAACGAGCAATAAAGCAATAGGAACATAAATAATCCAACTCCAAATACCTATATATAGATCATAAACAAGTAGAGAACATTTTAAGAAAAAAAGAAGTAGTTTCATATTTTTCTGATCTAAAATAAATACCGGCGGGGGATAGCAATGCTATTGTATACATTAATACAAGGCTTGGCGCTCCTGGCCCGCCTCTCGAGTTGTTTTGGGCCAAAAGCAAGGTGGTGTGCGCGGAGACGAAGGCAGCGCACTGTCATGTAAAAGAATGGAAAGCAAACAATTTAATTGCGTGCAAAATTAAATTCCGTGCAAAATTTAACTCCATACGAAATTTAAAACAACTTTAAATATAGCATAAACATATATATAACATCTTTAGAAGAAAACATGAACTAGTTTCATATTTTTATAATTTAAAATAAATTAATTACGAACTTCTAGAGATCGAACCGGATTTTTATTATTATTAGAAAATAAAAAACTGCTTTTGAAACCAGCCGAGGACCAAATTTATCCAGTTTTGACAGTTGGAGGGTATTTGTTACCCGGTTTCATAGTTGAAGGTTAAAAATCGAACTTCAATGCGAGTTGGAGGTTGAAAATGTACTTTATCCTAATTAAAACGAAGCATCTCCCATGTATATATATAGTCTAAATATATTCTAGAGTTTGGTAAACTAGGATTAACATTCCTCCTCCTCCTACATTTCAAAGTAGGTATATATTTTACAACGGTCTTGAGCCGCAATGCGAGAAAAGAATTTGTATGTGTTTATGTATATGTCTTCGATTCGTCAAGTTGTCGTATTGTATCGCCGTCTGAGGAGTCGCCTTGATGATGCTATCTTGCAATCGATGAAGTCAAACTATTATAAAATTGTCTAAATTTATAAAAGAGAACAACAAATAAGCATTATTAAAAATATTTTCATAATTGTGGGGTCACTCCTAGCCTCTCGCCCTCGCTGAGGGACACAGGGGAAGAGGCCGAGGGTTTCCCACAGGTGAATAACTAAACTGTCGTGAAGGGATGAGCGAGGGTACCGGAAAGCGAGGAGATGGAAAAATGCGGATTAAATGCCAATTAATTTGTCTGAGAAAAGTTCAACCTGTTTCTTATACGAGCGCTCCGGGCATTTATGGGCCATACACGGAGACGTCAGTGAAATTACATTAGGGTTAGACCCTAGCAGGTAAATGCTATACAAGAGCTAGGGGTACGGCGGTAACCTCCTTTCTCAGCCAACCACTCCTGGGCCCAATTGCTGACGCGATGGCCCCTTCCCGTGGTTGGCAGCGACCTTCGCGCGCCCCTAGCGAGGGTTCGTTCGCTGTCACCGTCTTGCGACCTTCTCGCCACGCTCCTCCAGCGCAGTTGACCTTCGGGCACGCCACCTAAACACACAAATGAAATAAGCCGATCAAGGGCACCCTCGTCGCTAGCTTTGGGCACGCATGGATACCTAACTTGCGGCCCTGGTCTAGCGATGCCCCTATCGTGCTCGACCGGAGCTGGGCCTTTGTTTGATTTGAGTGAATGGGCCCAGTGTGGAGTTGGATGGGACGTAGGATTGTTGGGTGTTTTCTGTTCGTGTTTTTCTCGGGGAGTGGTTTATGATTTTTCGGGATGTGCGTCGGCTTTTTCCTTAGGTTGGGGTGCTTGGTGCCTATAAATAGTTGCGGTAGGTTAGGGTTTTTCATTGTTGCGCCTTCTTTGTGTTAGTTGGTTGCTGTTGCTGAACTTGTTGAGCGAGGGTTCGATTGTTGCGAGGGTTGTCTTTTTCGAGGGTCCGTGCTTTTGCTGACTTCTTCCACGTCGCCGTGCTCGTTGAGGTACTTTCTGGTCACTTGAGTTTTAGTTTCATTTGTTGCTTTAGTTGTACTGATGAGTCTGTTGTTTGCTTTGGTTTGTAGATCAATGGCTCGTGTGAAGAAGACGGCGAGGCCTGTTGAAGGATATGATGTTGCTGACTCTAGCTCGGATGTTGTGTTGAGCTTTGACTTTGGACTATCGAGGGTCACGTCGAGTGATTTGGATGACTATGCAAAGGCTACTTGGTTCGCTCATGAGTCTACTAGGCCATCTAAGGGTGAGACCGTTCCTGACCCTGAAGATGATGAGGTTGTCGTTTTAAGGAGTTTTTTGAGGCTAGGCTGAGGTTTCCACCGCATCCGCTTGTCATTGGTGTTTTGAAGAGGTTCAATCTCAAGTTCCACTAGTTGAACCCATCTAGTTTTGTGAAGCTAAGTATCTATGTTTAGGGATGCAAGTCATAGGGAGTTGAGCCAGATCTGTAGGGGTTTCATTCCACTTCACCGAGTTCATCCCTAGCCTCGAAAGTCGACGGTGGAGGGCAAGACTATATTGGGGCAGTTTGGGGTGTATACCTTCATTTATCGATACGGTGCGGATGTTCCTGTTCAGGCTAAGAAGAATAAGTAGGCTTCGCCATGGACGGAGAACTGGTTCTATGTGAAATTGGAGGGCGAGCCCGATCTTTGTGGTAAGTTATCAAAGCTTGAAAGTGTGACTTCTGAGGGTGTCATGATCGGCGCCTATGCCGCTGCTGTGGATGCGCTCAGAATTCTATCGCGCCATCAATGTGCACGTGACTTGGTTGAGGAGTTTGTTTGTGCGAAGGTTGTGCCTTTGAGGGCTGACCAGGCTTGGTTCGCGGTTAAGGACGATGAATGGTATCGGAGGCGAGGGTTGAAGGGGCTCAGTTTCAATGTTAAGTAGGCTTGGTTGAAGGTTTTCTAGAAGAGCAATAGCTCTACGGGCGGTGTTAAGACTATGTATAAGAAGGTTGCCAAGGCCATTGAGGGTCTCATTGGGGCTCTTGGCACTTAGGAGAACAAGGCGATGTGGATGCGCTCAGAATTCTGTCGTGCCATCAATGTGCACGTGACTTGGTTGAGGAGTTTGTTTGTGCAAAGGTTGTGTCTTTGAGGGCTGACCAGGCTTGGTTCGCGGTTAAGGATGATGAACGGTATCAGAGGCGAGGGTTGAAGGGGCTCAGTGTCAATGTTAAGCAGGCTTGGTCGAAGGTTTTCTAGAAGAGCAATAGCTCTACGACCAGTGTTAAGACTGTGTATAAGAAGGTTGCCGAGGCCGTTGAGGGTCTCATTAGGGCTCTTGGCACTCAGGAGAACAAGGCAATTAAGGTTGCCTTGGCTAATCGTCAATGTGTTAATCGATGCTTCGACTTGTTGGGATTGACTTACCCAGACTGGCCGTCTATGGAGTTGAAAGATGCCAAGGGTAGCAAGAAGAGGAAGAGGGCTGAGGGGGGAGGCAAGCTTGTAAGTACGTCCAAGGGAGGTGGGCATGGTCACGGGCGTTGGGGGATCTAAGGTTGATCGTGTTGCCGTGGCGAAGGTTGCTGCTTCGTCGGCTGCTTCGCCTGTGGTTGCGGCATAGCTAGAGTTTGCGATTTCACTAGGGCCTTGG
Source organism: Miscanthus lutarioriparius (assembly GCA_904845875.1). NCBI lineage: Eukaryota > Viridiplantae > Streptophyta > Magnoliopsida > Poales > Poaceae > Miscanthus > Miscanthus lutarioriparius. The sequence continues at coordinate 102,160,571 of CAJGYO010000001.1, forward strand.
CTGAGTGTGGTTGGTGGGCCTCTATTTGGCTGCAAAATACCAAGCATTTCTAGACTGCCAATCTTGCAAATAATTTTGGATGACGAGGGTGATGATGAAGAGGGGAAAGAGGTGAGCGAGGGTTCTGAGGAGGTGAAGGTTGATGGTTCTAGTTCCTCTAGCAGTAGCAGTGAATCTAGCGCGAGTGGTGATGAAGGCAATGCCAACTATGACGAGCATGATGAGTTGGGTGACCCTCGGCCCATTGGGTTTGATGAGCTCAAGTTTCAGGGTCATGGATCTAAGGAGGAGAGGGAAATTGAGTCTCACCCGACTAGGGCTGGGTCGATGCCTCGCCTTCACTACATGCATATCCTGCAAGAGGGACGCGAAGTTGCTACAGATGTGGATGAGCCTAGAGCTAGCTCTAGAAAGCATGCTCTTGGCGAGGCTAGCCGTAGTGGCTTACGACATTTCACTGCCTCGTGCAACGCTGATGAGCCAGAGATTGATTTGTTTACCAGCCCAGACCTCCGTGATTGCCATCTTGTTGGGACTATAGAGGAGTGTCGCTTCATGGTGGGGACGTATCGCCGGATTTGTATGCCGGAGGTGGAGTTTTTGATGTCCCATGAGACAGTGGATGATTTGACTGAGGATGTCGAGGTTGCTGGTGTTAGAACTTTTATGCTTGCTTGGGCCGACGCGTCGGTGCCATGGTTATGTCAAGACTGAATTGAAGGAGCAGCTAGCGTCATTAGAGAAGGAGAAGGTTGACCTAAAGGCTAGGAATCAGGAGCTGTTTGGGCAAGTTGGGTCGCTTGAGGCCTCGATTGCGAAGAATAAAGCTTTGGCTGAGAATGTGGAGGCGTGTTTGAGTTGTAATGTTGACCTTAATGCAGAGTTGAAAAGAAAGGACGAAGATCTAAGGAAGGCTGAGGATTCTCGCAAGAAGGCTGAGGGTTTGGCAGATAAGAATGCTAAGAAATTGGAAGACTCACGTGCTGCTTGGCTTGCCTGTATGCAGGAGGCAAAGGTTGCCATCAATTCCGCCTTTGTTAAAGGCGGCGCAGAGTCAAGCGGGGTGTTGCCTGAAGCTAATCCTACTACGTTTTCCGCGTGGCTTCAGGCAGAGCTAGGCCAGTTTTCTCAACTGTTGGATAGTGTTGATAATTTTGGGGCTTATGGGGCTGCCCTCGCCTTTGCGCGGTCTTTCTAGGCCGCTGGGTGTGATCATTTGAAGAGTCTTGGGCAGGTTAACCACAGCTTTCCCAGTCTAGAGGATGTGCGAGGTGCTACTAATGATGGCTTTGTAAAAATGTTGTCGCGCGCTTCTTGATGAAGTTTTGGATAGAAGGTGAGGGTCGGGCTCTGGCTTTTGATGAGGCGGCAGCTGGAACTCACAAGGTACGTTGTGGCTTTAGTCTTGGTGGTTTTTCTTCCTTTTTTCTTTCTCTTTTTATGTTGCTTATGATTTTGTTTATTTTGTTAGCTGACGCTGCCCTGGGATGCTCCGGCTTCTGCTGCCGGGACTAGTGGGGCCGGGACCTCTTTGACAAGCACGAGGGTCACGGTGTCTGCTGCTGGCAAGGCGTCCGCCAGTGAGGTCGCTGCTGGGGTTTGTCACGAAGGTGCTAAAGCAGGCCTTGCGATCGAGGAACGACGAGCTGAAGCAGCGCCGGCCATAGAAGCCATGGGTGTCGATACTATAGGGCAGGTTTGACGCTTGTGTGCATCTTAGTTAGGATGGCGGTGTCTTTTGGAAAACAGTTGGAGTGCCCTCCTCGGGGGTCTATTTTTGGTTGGTGATTAATTGTTGCCTTTATTGTGTAGGTTCCTGCGGGGCCTGCGCGTGAAGTGTCGGATGTTTTGCCCCTAATGTTAAATCATCAGGATACCTTTATTTCTGGCATGTCATGGGCGTGTGCTAAGTCTAAGTTTCCCTCATTGTCATTCGATCGTTTTTGGTGGGTGAAGCTTGGTTTATATGATAGGAAGAATCAGGAGGCGAGTAGGTTTTGGCGGAACGCGAATCTTACGAATCGTTAGTTCGAGCGCTTGCTTTTTGGTTCAGGGTCTTTTTCGGGGCTGTTGGATGATGTTGATGATGAGGATGCTATAGACTTTATTTTTGGGCGAGGGCGCCTGAGTCTGGATGCCGAGAGGGAGTTGAAGGTGCCGAAGCCGTTGGATCTTGATGAGCAAGACCATCGACGTATGTATCGCGCGGAGGTTTTGGAAGGTGATTTGCCTTTGGTTCTGCGACACCCGTTCTTTGGGGGCCAATTGTAAAGGGTGAGGGGTCAGGCGGGGGTGAGGGTTTGCAGGTGGTTGTGGATGATGTAGCTGAGTTTTGGAGAGTGTAGCAGGTGAACTGGTTGAAAGTGTGCTTGAGAATACAGTTATGGAGATGGCGAGGGAGGTGGCATGTGAGGTGTGTTTTGAAGAGGATCCTCCCGCTGTCTAGGAGTTCTGGCGCCAAGAGTTGACTTGAAGTCTATTTTTTATCGATGTAACAATTATTGTTGTACTTTTTGCAATTTTGACGTGTTATTGGGAGCCCCGTAGAGGGTATCAATTGTTGTAAACATTATTTGGTGCTGTTTAACTGACGAGTCAGGATACGGTGCGATTTTGTTGTCGGTTTTCATTTTTTTGCGCTTTGGTTCGTGGCGACGCCTCCTTTTCTTTTTAGGCGAGGCTCGCTACTTTTTGTTTTCTGAAACTTGACGTGCAGCGACGCCCCCTTTTCTTTTAGGCGAGGCTCACTGTTTTTTGTTTCTAAAACTTGACGTGCAATGATGCCCCCTTTTTTTAGGGGAGGCTTGCTGTTTTTCGTGATGCCCAACTTTCTTTTAGGCGAGGCTCGCTGTTTACCATTTTCTAAAACTTGAACGCGCAGTGACGCCCCCTTTTGTTTTAGGAGAGGCTCGCTGTTTTTCATTTTCTAAAGCTTGACGCATAGTGACGCCCCCTTTTCTTTAGGCGAGGCTCGCTGTTTTTTGTTTTCTAAAGCTTGACACGCAGCGACGCCCCCTTTTCTTTTAGGCGAGGCTCGCTGTTTTTTGTTTTTTAAAACTTGACGTGCAGCGACGCCCCCTTTTCGTTCAGACGAGGCTCGCTTTTTTTGAAACTTGGCGCGCTTTGTGTGAAAATAGAATGAGAAAAGGATGCTAGGTTTGACTTTATTTTCTTTGACGGGGGTTACATAGCAGTGCTAGTTCTAAATACATCGGGGGTTTGTCGTGGTGAACTTTTTTTATTGTCGTCTATGTGGAAGATGATGCTATAGTTTCGTTGCTACTCGCCGATTGATGATGAACCTTGGTGAGCCCTCGGTGATTTGTTGTCGCCTTTGTGATGAAGGTACCGGTTGATGCTGTCTTGGTTGGCCACGGGGGTCACATGTTTCCTTCTTGTGGAGCTTGGACCCCGCAAGGCTCCGTGTCGCTCTGAGCACAAGTTTCTCCTAGAGCGTCTTCATATTCTTGTTCTTAGCGAAGCTTATTTGGCGTGTGACTGATTGCCCACTTGTAGGACGGTGGGATTGAAACCACTCCTCTTAAATTACTGGTGGACGGTGCCGTAGCCCTTATCGACTTTGCTTCTGTTGAACCTTTGCCCGAGGGTTGCTAGATATATGCGATCCTCGGGACTTGTATAGTTGGGCGGAGGTGTCGGCTAGCGCGCACCAGCTTCCAATAGGAGGTGTTGGCGATCCTTTCGCTTCGGGGCTTGAGATTGGCGGCGAGGGAGCGCTCAGGGGATGTTACGTTTTTTCTTATGGTATCCCCTAAGTGCTCTAGGCTTTGCGACTTCATTGATTGGGATCACAGATGAGATTGTTCCAGCTGTCCCTAGCGTTACGTTTGTTCTTATGGTACCCTCGTTTGGATTGTCGAGGGTGGGGTCTGGTGGTTTTTTAGGCGGGGCTTTTCTCTTGCGAGGGTTTGGAGGTTTGAGAGGCATTTTTGAGTGTGGGGAGGTTGAGGATTGTGGCTGTTGCTGTGGTTGCTGATCGACCCATAGGGTGGATTGGGGTGGTATTTATAGGGTGAACCGACTGTTGGATTTTGGTGTGGTAGTTTGTTTTTAATGTTGATTGGGTGGGTGGTTTGTTTATGGAGCATTTAATCTCAGTCGATTTGTTTCTCGATGTAGTGGTGAATGCGGCTAGTTTATAAGAGATTGATGTTTTGTTGGTGAGGTTGGTGTGTGGAGTGAATGTGTCGTTTGAGGTGATTGGTCTTGTTTTTGAATTTTGATGATTGATTTAGTATTCTTGTGGGCCCCCTTTTGTTTTTGTGTTGTTGGATTTTGAGTCGGCGGTACGAGGATGCCCTTCGGTTAGAGTTGTTTTGCTTTACGAGGGTGTTCGCGTGCTTTGACCCTCATTTCCATCCTTTTGTTTTGAGGATGGGTGGCACTGTGTTCGTCTTTCTATCTTAGGAATGTGGGGGTTTACATTGTGAGCCCCTAGCGTTTTGCGAGGGTACTCACTTGTTTTTAACTTCGCGTCTGCCCCGTCTTAATAGCGGGTGAGGTTTGCTTTTGTGACCCCCTAGCGTTTTGCGAGGGTGCTCACTTGTTTTGACGTCTGCTTTTGTGAGCCCCTGGCGCTTTGCGAGGATGCTGAATTGTTTTGACCTCCGCGTCCGTCCTTGTCTTAAGGGCGGGTGGGGTTTGCTTTTTGTGAGCCCCTGGCACTTTGCGAGGGTGCTCACTTGTTTTGACCACCATGTTCATCCTTATCTTAAGGGCAGTTGGAGTTTGCTTTTTGTGAGCCCCTGGAGCTTTGCGAGGGTGCTCACTTGTTTTGACCACCGTGTCCGTCCTTATCTTAAGGGCGGGTGGGGTTTGCTTTTGTGAGCCCCTAGCGCTTTGCGAGGGTGTTCACTAGTTTTGACCTCCACATCCATCCTTATCTTATGGGCGGTTGGCATTTGCTTTTGTGAGCCCCTAGCGTTTTGCGAGGGTGCTCACTTGTTTTGACCTCTGCATCTGTCCTTATCTTAAGGGCGGGTAGGGTTTGCTTTTGTGAGGTTTGGAGTAATGTTTTGTACCAAGAGGGGGTGGGAGGTTGGAGCCCCTGCTTGGTACAAATGTTTACCTAAGCTTTTTCATCGATGAGGGTGGGTTGGCCATGATCCACCCATTTTGACGGAGGTTAGAGTTTTGGGGAATAAATATTACATTAGAGGGTAGAGCGACTGCCTCCTTAAAAAACCTTGCGCCCCTTCATAAGGAAAAAGAGTGCAGCGCTGAATTTTTACATTATTGAATGAAAAAAGGAAAATTACATTGTATGAGCGCACGCTAAGGCACCGCTAGGGATAGTATTTTTGAAGGTCATCTATGTTCCAAGTGTGAGGTAGTTGGTTACCCTCGCTGTCTTGGAGATTGTATGCTCCGAGTTTGCTTGCTTGAGTAGCCAAGTATGGGGCTACCCATTTTGGTTGGAGCTTGCCCGCCATCTTCGCGTTTTTTTTATTAGCACCATATCTCCGGTGTTAATTTGGCGAGGGTTCACTTTCTTGTCTTGCCACCGGACATTTTTAGCTTGATATAAGCGAAGGTTGTTGACTGCTTGGCATCTGAGTTCTTTTGCGAGGTCTTTTGTTAGCTATTCTTCGTCGAGGGTGCTTGTTCCATCTTTTGCGAAGATCACTCTTGGTGATTTGTGAGTGAGCTCTTATGGGAGGACAGCTTCTTCTCCGAAGAGGAGTTTGAATGGGGTGAATTTTGTTGCCCTCGACTCAGAGGTATTGTGTGACCATATGACTGAGGTGAGTTCCTCTGCCCATTTTCCCTTGGGTCTACCGTGTAATCTTTTGGAGATGCCTTGGAGGATTATACCATTCGCTCTTTTGACGAGACCATTGGGTTGAGGGCGTCTTACAGAGGTGAAGCACAGCTTTGTTCCTATCTGCATACAAAACTCCTTGAATACTTCGCTGTCGAATTGGGTTATGTTGTCTACTGTGAGTTCTCTTGGCACTCCGAAGCGGCACATGATTTGTTGCTAGAAGAATCTTTTGACAGTCTGCGAGGTTATTGTAGCCAGTGGCTTTGCTTCTATCCATTTGGTAAAGTACTCGACGGCGACCACCGTGTAGTGGAGGTTTCCTGGAGCTGTTGGCAATGGTCCGACTAGGTCCATTGCCCATCGCTGGAGAGGCCATATTGGGTAGATTAGGGTGGTTTGAGCCCCTAGTCTGTTTGAGTGCGTTGCTAAGAGTTGGCAACCTTCGCAATGCTGCACTAGCGAGGATGCATCGTTGATTGCTATTGGCCAGTAAAACCCTTGTATGAACGCTTTGCCCACTAGAGCCCTGGGTCCATTGTGGGAACCGCATGAACCCTCGTGTATCTCCTTTAACAGTTGTTTTCCCTCGCTGGATGCGACACACTTGAGCAGTGGTGCTATTTTTACATTAGACTTGTATAGTTCATCATTGATGATTTTGTACCCTCGTGTCCTCTGTTGCATCCTTTTTTCTTCCTCTTTGGCTTCTGGTTCATGATATCCTTTGGGATAAGCCATTATGGGCGCTCTCCAGTCTTCGCTATGTATTGCGTTGATGAGCTTTGGTGCTTTTATGTTTAGTTCTATCGAGGGTTGATTGATGACCTCATAGAAAACATCCGAGGGAAAGGTGATGCCTTGAGCTGTGGCTTTTGCTAGTTCATCAGCCTCGCTATTCTCTAATCTCGGGATTGGTTTGGTCGTGATTCCCAGGAAGAAACCCTCGATCTTGCGGACTGTGTGCAGGTACTTTTGTAATTCGGGATCTCTAGCTTTGAAGATTTTCTCAATGTGGCCAAACGTGACCTAGGAGTCGGTTTTGATGATTGCTCGCCTTACTAAGAGTGTGCGGAGCTTTGATAGAGCTAGTATGATTGCTTCATATTCTGCGCTGTATTCTGCGCTGTTATTTGTGCATTGGAATTCTAGCCTCGCTGCATATCTGAGTTTGATGCCGGATGGTGAGGTTAAGATTGCCGCTATTTTGGCTCCCGCTGATCCCCATGCTCTGTCTGTGTGCATTGTCCATATTGGTTCCATAACTTCAGCTGTATTATGAGTGTCGGGGGTCCAATCTACCAAGAAGTCTGCGAGGGCCTGAGATTTGATTGCGTTTCTCCCAATGAACTCTATTGCCAAGTCATTGATTTCGGTGGCCCATTTTCCAATTGGACCTATGGCCTCTGGGTTCTTGAAGATGTTGTCAAGTGGGAAACTCGAGGGAATAGTGATCTTCTGCGCCTGGAAATAGTGCTTTAGTTTTCTGGAGGCCATGATGACTGCGTATGCTACCTTCTCCATTTCTGTATAGAACTTTTTTGCTTTGTCGAGGGTTTCGGATACGTAATACACTGGTAGCTGCTTCTTCTAATGCTCTTCTTGATTTTCTTTTACTAGTACTACACTGACGACATGTGGCAAGGATGCGACATATAGGAGGAGCAGTTTGCCGGGTTGGGGGCTGGCGAGGGTTGTTAGGTTGTGCAGATAGACCTTCAAATCCTCGAAGGCCTTTTGTTGTTGGGGTCCCTAGCTATACGGATCTGTGTCTTTTAGTACTTCAAAGAAGGGGAGCCATCGCTTTGCGGACCTTGAAATGAATCTGTTTAGTGCCGCCAGTCTTCCTGCGAGCCTCTGTGCTAGCTTTCTTGAGGTCGGGGGTTCCATATTGAGGATTGTGTCGATTTTCTCTGGATTGGCCTCGATTCCTCTTGCTGAGATGAGGCAACCGAGCAGCTTTCCCTTGCTTACGCCAAATATGCATTTCTTTGGATTCAATTTGAGCCCTACGTTGCGGAGGTTGTTGAAGGCTCTACGAAGGTCCTCCATGTGTTCTTGTTTGAGCTTGCTCTGTACAACAATGTCGTTGACATAAGCTGAGATTGTTTTGTCCTCTTTGAATAGTTTTGCTATCACGCGGGCAAAGGTTGACCCTGCATAGCGTAACCCCTCTGCCATTCTTCTAAAGCAGTACATTCTGAAAGGAGTGATGAAGCTTGTTTTTTCCACATCTTCCTGGTACATCCAAATTTGATGGTAACCTGAAAAACAATCCAGGAGTGACAAGAGCTCGTAACCGGCTGCTGAATCAACGAGGGTGCTTATTCTTGGTAATGGGAAATCATCCTTAAGGTAGGCTTTGTTTTGGCTCGTGAAATCGACGCACATTCTCCACTTGCCATTTTTCTTTTTGATTAGCACAACATTTGATAGCCAAGTTGGGTATTTAACTGGTCGGATGACCCCCGCATCGAGCAATCTTTGGACCTCCGTCTTGGTTACCTGCTTTCTTTCTTTAGACATTTTGCGAAGCTTTTGCTTGATCGGGGGGTGATTTTTGTTGACGTCAAGGATGTGCTCCATGATGCACCTGTCTACCCCTCGGAGGTCCTCTGTGGACTATGCAAAGATGTTGTTGTTGTCGCGCAGGAAATGGATGAGCTCGGCCTCGGTTTTGCCATCCAGCATAGCGGAGATGATGACCTGCTTGCTGGTGTTACCTTCGAATAGTGGTACTTTCTTGGTTTCTTCTGCTGGCTTCGCCCTGACTTGTTGTTCTGGTTCATATGGCGAGGGTATCTTGACTTTTGGCTTTTCTTTGCCTAGGTTGTGTACATTTTTCTACCCTGAGGTGGTTGTTTCTTCTACTATTCTAGCAAGCTCTTGGTTGCCGTATATGGCAATGACGCCTCTAGCGGAGGTCAGTTTCATACAGAGATAGCCCGGGTGGAGGACTGCGCTGAAAATGTTTGTGACCCCTCGGCCAAAAATTGCATTGTAGTTGTATAGCATGTCAACCATATCGAAGGTTATGTGCTCTGTCTTGTTGTTGCTTTGGTCGCTAAAGGTTACTGGGAGCGTGATTTTGCCTATGGCTTTCACTTGTTTGCCCCCGAATCCGTATAGCGGACGTCCAGACGGCTAGAGAAGATTTCTATCTAATTTCATGTTGTCGAAGGTTGAAGCAAATAGGATGTCAGCGAAGCTGCCAGTGTCGACTAGGATCCTTATTACTGCCCAACTAGCCAGATTTTTCTTGATGACCATGGCATCGGTGTGAGGGTAGTCTTTTAGTTTGAGATCCATGTTGTCGAAGGTTATTGGGATGTGAGACCACTGTGAGTTCTTGTGTGGCCCTTTAGTGGCTAGGTGGTGTACACGCCTCATATGCTCTTTGTGTTGTCTCTTGTTGCCGTGATCACCGTTGGATCCTCCAGTGATTGTGAGTATTACACCGAAGGTTGCGGCTGGGTTGTTGATTGTTGTTTGAATGGGTTGGCTCGCGGGTTCTGGTTTTACTTGCTGTTGTTGCGGCTAGGTTGGTGGTGGCGGGGGTTGTGGTGGTAAAGCTGGGTGCTGGCTTTGTATTTGTGGTAGGTTGGGTGGGTGAGTAACCGTGTATGGTTGGCTGTTAGAGCGATTGTTGTGGTCGTATGATGGTTGGGGTTGTCGTAGGTGTTGTAATGGTGATAGGAGGGATTGTAGCCGGCGAAGGTTGGGTATTGCTGAGGATGTTGTTGCGAGGGGATGCCGTAGCTTACTGGTGTGTATTGGTATGGAGTGGTTGCGGGGTGGGTAGCCTCCTTGTGTAGTTAACAGGTTTTTGTGGGCCTAAAGCGGCGGCTTCTGTGCTTCTTGATATTCTTTTCCCTTCGCGAAACATGCACATTGCTTTGTCGAGTGCCCTTTGTCTAGTCTGCAGAAATGGTAGTATAGCTTCGCTGGATCTCTTTGGTTGGGTCTGCTTTGGGTATTGTCTCTGTTGTCATTCTAGCTGTTGGCAGGGGTCTATTGAGATCTTGGACTTGGTTGCTGTCTTTGGCGTTGTGGAGGTTTGGTCTCTATGGTATTCACGTTGACTGGTTCATCGCGGGAGTACCGGTTGCGTTCTGGTGGCCTCAGAGGCAGGCGCATTTGAGGTTTCAAAGCCTCAGTCTTCAAACGGAAGACAGTGTCTGATCTGATGTACTTTTCCATGACCTCGTGCAACTCTGCGATGGTTTTTGGTGGCTTCTGTGCGAACCTCGAGGAACATGGCCCTAGTCTTACCCCATTGACTACTGCTAGGATCACTGCATCATCCGTTATGTTTGGTGTCCTCGCTCTGAGCTGGACGAATCTTCACCAGAAGCCTCGGAGGGGTTCTCTTTTGGCTTGAGTGCAGGTGAATAATTCCATGGGATTGGTTGTCGAAGGGCTGATACCTTTGAAATTGTTGCATAGTTTTTCACTTTTCGTGGAGGCTCCCCCAGGAATCTATTGAGCCTGGCGGGAGGTTGCGGTACCAGCTTTGGGCAATGTCCCTTGCTATAATCATGAAGGACTTCGCCATGGTATACTCATCCCCGCCTGCTGCTGCCACTATCGCTTTGTAGCTCATTACAAATTGGCGAGGGTCTATGCTTCCGTCGTACCTTGGTAGGTTCTATGGTTTGTACTTGAGCGGCCAGTTTTTGGTTTGGAGTATCTCAGTCAATGGGGATTTCGGGTCGTATGGCATTGGCGGAGGTTGGTTTCTATGGTGGTGTTGTACGGCTGGGGGAATGTATTATGGGTAGATCTGGTGAAAACGAGGTGGGGGGTTCAATGGAGCGGAGGTGGATTTGGGTGGAGCGGAGGTGGTAAGTCATGCTGTTTGGGTAGATAGTTTGGGTTAGCTTCGATCGAAGCTAGGTACTCATCCATTTGCCTGAGTTGTTCCCTGGCTTCGTCTGCCTTCTGCCTTATCACTTGCAGGCGTGCCTGCCTCTGGTGGGCTTCGACTCAATGTCTTTTCTCCTAGAGCTCCTCATGCATTTGGTTTAGGGCCTCGAGGCCTCTCTCCCCTGCACCTTCGTCGTCGTCTTCCGGTATGTGGCTGGTTTCTTCCGTCCTGAACGGTTCGGGTTGGGGGTTGGCTCCGGCCTTGGCTGCCTCGGCCCCATCCAACTCAAGCTATGTTCTCGTCAGTTGAGCGGTGGGTTGGAGCACCGGAGTCCCGCTGGGTCTAACCCTCGCGGCGGGGGCGGGTCCCTTTGGGTGTTTCTTCTTGCTGTTGCCATTGTTTTCGAGGAGTGGCGTACTGGGCTCCCCACGGTCGGCGCCAACTGTGGGGTCACTCCTAGCCTCTCGCCCTCGCTGAGGGACACAGGAGAGAGGCTGAGGGTTTCCCACAGGTGAATGACTAAGGGCCTGTTTGGTTCGCGTACTAGTAGAGCCTGGCTCGTATCTGAGAGCCTGGCTCACATGTGACAGGCTGAGTGCATACGACCTTTCATGTTTGGTTGACTGCGTCGACTTAGCCTGGCTGAGAAGAGATGTTGTTTGGTTGCTTGTATGAAGATATATTGCATGAGATAAAAATATTACAAGGTTATGAATATGATTTTTTATTTTATGCAAATACACTCCTAAAGTACTTATTTTATCTAACTATGTCTTAAACATCTTTAAAATACATTAATATCACTTGATATTCACTAATCATACACTAATAGCGTCATTAGGTGTGAAAGCAGCTGCATCCAGCGAGCCAGGCCCGGCAGGAACGGCCGATTTGCTCGTTCCTGTAGAGCCTGGCCGCGGGGTGCCTCGTGCACGCGCAGAGCCTGGTTCAACCAGGTGAGCAGGCAACCAAACGGCCGGTCCCTGCATCCCGCCAGCCTGGTTCAGGTGGATGCAGGGAACCAAACAGGCCCTAAACTATCATGAAGGGATGAGTGAGGGTATTGGAAAGCGAGGAGATGGAAATACGGATTAAATGCCCATTAATTTGTTGGGAAAAGTTCAACCCGTTTCTTATACGAGCGCTCCGAGCATTTATAGGCCATACTCGGAGACGCGGTGGAATTATATTAGGGTTAGACCCTAGCAGGTAAACGCTATACAAGAGCCAGGGGTACGACGGTAATCTTCTTTCCTCTGCCAACCACTCCCGGGCCCGATTGTTGACGGGATGGCCCCTTCTCGTGGCTAGCAGCGACCTTCGCGCGCCCCCAGCGAGGGTTCGTTCGCCGTCACCGTCTTGCGACCTTCGACCTTCGGACGCGCCACCTGAACACACAGATGAAATAAACCGATCAAAGGCACCCTCATCGCGGGGTGGTACCCAGGACGAGGGCGGGTTAGTTGAGCCAGCGCTAGGTCGAGGGTTAGGGGAGGAGCAGTGCCAGGTACCTCCCCAACAATATTTTTTTATCAGGTACAACTAAATATTTTCATAATTGAACAATATATGTGACCGGCCCATAGATTTCCATGCACCTCGAGGCCCCTGAGTGCACACGCACGTCGTTTTTTTTTCTTTTTTGCCCATAGCTTCCGAAGGGTGGGGCTGGGCCGAGCCAGCCCGAGCCTGACTCGACACTGATATTAGGTCAATTTTTTTGGACAGTCAGACTATTTCTCGAGATTTTAGATTTTTGCACGGCGCACTTCCTGGCGGCGGACGGGGCGTGACGGGACTAATCCGCGCGCCCTGGGCCCGTGCCGTGCGGCCCGGTTTAGGTGCACCAGAAGACAGCGGCACCGCACCGAACCCAACCACCGCGTCCGTGCCGTGATCCACTCCCCATTTGCACCCCGACCCCCGTGCGTGCGCGAGCGATCAGCGCAGAAACGCAGGCAGCCCGCGCAGCCCAGCCCGCGCCGCGAGGAAGCCTGAGCCCGAGAGAGAGTGAGCAAGCGTCACGCGAGAGCTGGCTGGTGCTCCGGACCACCACGCGGATGGGCTCGGGCGACCCGGCGGCCGACCCCCTCTCTTCCTTCCTCCGCCACCCCGGCGCGTTCTCCCTCTCCCGCCGCGTCGCCATGGCACGCGATGCCACAGCCACCGCCGTGCCCGCGCTCCGCCCCTGGCTCGTCGACCTCCTCCCGCTCCTCGTCGTCCTCCTCATCGCCGCCCACGTCCTCGCCCTCGTGCGTCCTCCTCCCTCCCAACTATCCTCCGCTGCATCTCCTGTTATTGCCACCTGCTGGATGAGATTGGGGGTGTGAATTTGTCTTCCCGTCGCAGGGTTACTGGATCTACAGGCTCGCCACGGACGGGTCCAGGCAGCCCGCGCGGAGCAAGAAGCACTAAGGAGACGGCGCCCGCGGCCGGATGTAAGGCTATCTATCTTTCATTAGCTCTGATGCTGTCAGTGTTTATGTTAATTATCGGAGGACGAGGAATTCCTGTGTACGCCATTGCTGCCTGGTGCCTGCTAGGCTGAGGCAGGTGCTCGAGATGCTGGTTGCTGAAATGCTACGTTGAGAACAGGGAATTTGGTTGTTCTTAGCAATTGGCATGTTGAGTGCTAACTCTGATCCGCGCATTTTGCTGTTCTTTTACTTATGTATCACACCAGTAATATTTCGGTCATCTCAAAAGCAAAATTGTACTAGTTTTCTCAAGATTCTTTTGGTGGCAACTGGTTTGGGGCTTTAGTCCAATTTAACTTCCTTCTTTATTAGGGAAAATAGGGATGATTCATTTTAGGTTTGGTGCCTTGCTTGTTGAGCATTTATTGAATAAAAATGTAAGACTGAAGATATCTGATAGATATTTGGGGGTCCCTTGGATTTGGATATAGATGCAGCGTAGGACATTGGATGGTGATACTTTTGGGGATGGTACGGTTGGTGGATTAGGATTGCTTTCTTCGTTGCCACTTCAGTATGCAATTATTGAACCCTTTTAGGAGAACAATTATTGAACCCCACTCATTTTTGTATCTTCCTTCCTTTATCGGTAACTGATTTGTTAAGCTTTTTATCAAGTTATCCTGCTGAACTTGGGATTTGCTTGTCTAAATTGTGGAGGCATAAACATATTTCTTGTGGATTCATGTCTTGAAGAGAAGTCTTTGATCTTCTGTTCTGAGTGCTTCATATGCTCCTGCTCATTATTCTTGCATTTGTTATGCATTATGCTGTTGTAAGACAAGTTAATTTTCCTCTCTATCCTCAAATTTTTTATGTTTCTAATCAAATTTTGAACTGGTCTTGAGTGCATTAACTTTGTTTGTTGGATCATGGACTGGTGGTAAAAAACAAAATTTCCAAATGTTTTTATCTTCACATTTCAATATTTATTTTCTTTTCTGAACCATCTATCGGGCTGTGCTTACCTTATACTATATGTGCTTTGACTGAAGAGAAACAAACATATATGAAAGAAAGAGAAAGAAAGAAACATTACTCTAGCTGTATGCTCTCTGGAAAAAAGAGTAAATAGCCCTGTCCTTTGAAAAGCCTCTCTCAAAAAACAATGATTTCGAGCTCAGATGAAATCAGCAACTTGTATTTTGACCTAGACAAAACCTAATCTTTTGAAAACAATATGGTGTGCCCCCGAAATTGGTAATTTGCTAGTTCACTCTAAGCTACCATAAGGGATACGGATACCGTCTTTTCTGTTGTACATTAACTTTGAAAACGATTGATGAGTCAAGATTTAATGTATTTGTATGATGTGTCTATTTGTGAGCCTTCTGTGTGAGGATTTGGACAAAAAGTCTCCTCTGCAAAGTTTAATGTTTGGTCTGTTGCTTTCTTAGGCTTGATGACAGGCAAACCCATGGTTAACATCTATTTTAACTTTCTTACTTCTATGATGGAGTCATGTTGGTATTCAAATAATCTAACAGCACAAATCCCTGTTGTTTCCAACATTGTTACATTTACTTGACTGAGTACAACATCATTTGAGCAGTAACCAGGAGCACGTCCCATTGCCCATTTGCACCTTAATGCTAAAGTCACTGTATTCTGTTTCTGCATTTTGTCTTTAGAAGAGAAGGGGCTGACAAAACTATCTCTGCTTTTTTTTTTGTATTTATTAAGTTTGTAGTTCATTTGACCGTAAAACAGAAAATCGGCGTTTTGGTTTGCTCCAAATCTGCTTAGTGCTTGAGTAATATGCAATATCAGACAATCTCTCAAACACCACCAGTAACCTTTTGGGATTGACTGATTCCATCCATTTTGTTACAGGCTTGCGACCAGTTTGCTATTTCAGTCCTGCATCCTTTGCTTGTTGATCTCCGAGGCTTCCAACATCAGGTGATGGCGTGGCAAAGTTCCTGAGAGAACTAGGACAGGGAATCGATCTCATCCAGTGGTTTGTTCAGATGTTGGTATCAAAAGTGACGATACACTTCAAAAAACAAAAAGTGACGGTAGCTGATATGTGAAAGGTGGCCCTTTTGGGCAATAGTTTTAGGTTGCTGGATAGGTCTGTCATCTGTCGACGTCTCCGTGTAAAGAACAATAGCTAGACAGGTGTGCCGTTTCATATGTTGTGGGCTTTTGTAATCCATGAGCAGCATTTTATTCGGGCGACCCAAGAAACGGGAAATTTCAGGTTCGAAGCTTCTTGGGGGCCTGTTTGTATCCTGCTAAACTTAGCATGCTAACTCTTAGCACTTTTTAGCAATCTCTACCTTAAGAATACTCCCTTTGTTCCAAATTACAGTTCATTTTGATTTTATCCTAAGCCAAACTTTATTAGCTTTGCTCAAGTTTATACAAAAATGCACAGACATCTAGAATATCAGATTTGGTTTTGTTCGATTCTTCAAGAAATATATTTCAATATAGCATTTATGTTAACTTATCCATGTTGACATGGTCAAAATTAGAGAGTCTAATTTATGTTACTAGTTAGCTCACATATTTAGCAGGTGACATATTTGGATCTATAATTCTGCTAACTTTTACGTTCTCACTGTTAGCACATTGGATCCGAAAGCCTAGTACCACCTTGTCTGAACATAACATGTAGCAATGGTTATTATTCCTCGTCTTATCTTGCAGTTCCAGATGGTCGTCATATCCAGCCACCCTGTGCGGAGTGCGGTATGCCTGCTACTATCACGACGTGTGGCAGCCGTACAGTAGGAGCTTCTATCTGTTTCTCAGCCTGTTCACTTCGTCGTATTTGACTTATAAGCCATGGCTTATCAGTCAACGAACAGTACTTTTCTCTCACACCAAACCAGCCAACAGTATTTTCAATCATGACTTATAAGCCAAACCAGTCCAATCGAGTAGGGCTGGCTCAAGTAGTCAAGTGTGACAAAAGTGTCGGCAACGCGTTGTTGGATGACTGGATCATCAGTTCATCACACTCACACGGCAGCGGCTTCTCTTTGCGTTTCTTGCTCAAACAAATAGAGGATTCTTGTTCCGGCGTTGCGCCTTTCCGCTTTCGTCGTGGGGCGGCACGACAAACGGCACAAAAGCGCACGTCGCGGATTCGCAAAGCGTGTCGAGTCTGCCAGATCCCCTGAAAACATTTCTCGGGTCTCGAAGGATGCAGAATAACGGAAAGACATAAGAGCACAGCGTCGTCAAGAGTCCCTGGAAGTGGAATCCAATCCGACACGCGGGGTCGAAGCCTCTTTTAGGAAAAGAGAAGAAAAAGAAACAACGTATTATATAGAGCTACAGGGATGTTTGAATTTGGTGACTAAAATTTAGGAAGTGTCACATGAGGGTGTTGCGCGGGGTGTTCGGATACTAATAAAAAAACAAATTACAGAATCCGTCGGTACTCCACGAGACGAATTTAGTAAGCCTAATTAATTCGTCATTAGCACATATTTACTGTAACACTACATTGTCAAATCATGGACTAATTAGGTTTAAAAGATTCATCTCGCAAATTAGTCGCAAACTGTGCAATTAGTTTCGTAATTAGTCTATATTTAGACCACGTTCGGCAGGGCTTCACTTCACTAGTGAAGCCATTTTTTTTTTTTTTTGCTTCAGCTCCACGAACAGTTCCACCGGTGGAGCTGAAGCGGTTTTGGTAAATCGTTTGGCAAAATGGCTTCCTGTAAGAGCATATTTTTAGGGGCATGGAGGAGGAGCCGGGAGAAGCCACTTTTTTTTTTTTTTGCTCTATCCCACCCCAAGTCACTGTGAAAGCATGTTTTTAGGGGCTTCACAAGTGAAGCTATTTTACTTTACCCCGTTTGGTAGAAAACGGCTCCAACGACTCATGAAGCCGGTGAAAAAGCCCTGCCAAACGGAGCCTTAATACTCGTTTAAACATCCGATGGGACAGCGACTGCAGTTTAAAGGAGAAACCAAACGCCGCCTAATCTCACGGCAATGCAGAGAAAAAAAAAGGTTTTATCAGGTCTACAAAGTCAATTTAACACTAGCACATGGTATGATGATATGATCATCACAGCAGAGACGGGGCTGAATATTTTTCTCTGTGCATGTTCAGCTAACGGCAGATGATGCAGAGGACGACGGCGACGATGATGATCAGGATGAGCAGCGGCAGTGAAATGATGAGCACGAACTCCATCTGACCTCCCTGCAAAATGAGATGGAACCTTATCTTCTCACGATTGGCAAATAGGAAAAAATGCCAGCATCTGCATACGGTAGGAAATAGCAAGTATGCCATCAGCTGTAGCCCAATGAGCTATATTATATTCAGAATGGCATCCGCGTTCTGGATCATCAGCCACTACATTTGATTTGAGTGTCTGTTGTAAAACAGTCATGGACTCGCAGGGAAATTCAGGGGCATTGGACCTCTAGAGGAACCTGTCAACCACGCCCGATCTCTGCTGCTTTTTGCTTATATAGACAAAGGAGCAACAGTGGCTTATTGTTGGGAAGGTATTGGATCCGATTCCCCAATGAAAACGGCACACCTTGCCCGCCGGCCGGTACGAATCGATTCTTGATCAGTGTGGCTTCTTTGGGTCAAATTAAAACCTGCCTTTAGATTTTTAGAACAGAACACATGACAGAAGGTTGTAGGAGATGTTGGTTCACTACTGGTCCTCTCTAGGACTTGGCTGAGATGCGAGTAGAAGGTATCATCTTTTTTTTTTCTCCCTCAGCCAGGCGCAATAGAAGAAGTAGGTTTTTTCTGCTCCTCCTAAGAGCTTAGTAGTTGGACGCAGTCAAACTTGGACACCAAAGTCTCGCCTAGATCACTCACCATAGTCAACAGATGAGACTCGTCTGGAACTTTGTCCAGAATAATAGTGAGGCACAGTTCCTGCTCCCTCAACTACTCCATTTCCTAATCTAAGCCGATCTAAAATATGCTGCTGCAGCAGCTAGCTATGTCTAAATTAAACAACTGTTTTGGTTTCTGCTGAAAGCTACTCAAATCGATGTAAAATTCATGAAACACGTACTAGCGTTGATCTAACAAGGACGTCATAAGCATAAGCGTATCCCACTCGCAGCACTTAACTAGAGTCGCCCAGGCATGGAGGGAAGCAAAATCGAAGGGTGATTGTCTTGTCGAGAACAAAAGAAGGTGAGAAGGAAGAAGCCACAGCCCAGCTACAAATTCAAGATTCCATGGGGGCGAATCAGATCATGAATGAAAAACCGTGAAATCTGAACTGAACCTACAGGATCGAGCGCGGAGCCCTGAAACTGCTGAGGTAATAAAATCTGCGACGGCGGCGCGCGGAATCCTCGAACGGACTAGGGAAAAAAAATTAAAGGGCAAGAGGACAGAGTCGAGGGACCAGTACCTGCGCGGATGGAGCTGTACTTCTCCTGCTCTTGTTGGGTCAGAACAGCGAAGGTGGGGGAGGGAGGAGGGCAGGACCCAGGAGGGAGGGAGGCGACAGAGCGCAGTAATGGGGACTGCGATGGAGGAAGAAGAGCTGGGCAAGATGCCAGAGCCGATAAAGCGAAGGAGAAGGCGATGGCCGATGCCAACGGGTGCGGTGGTTGGAGACCCGTTAAATTATAATCGGCCGGGCAAGCAAGCGAAAACGCGTGCCACGTGCCCCGGTGGCGCCGCGCCGAGCGCCTGAGTCTAGCTGGACGGTGCTATGCTTCTGCTTTGCTTCACAGTTCACGGTGAGAGTGAAGCCAAGCCAGCGTGGCTATAGCTGGTCTATCTTAACCGGTCATTGGCCATTTCGTCACTCATCAGTGAACTATTAATGCAAGGTTACACACATCTGTGGGCAGATTAAGTCAAGACTGAAAGGCTTGAGAAATCTCTAGTTGCTTAGTTACGAAGACAAGCTAGCTAGTGCAGACACAGCATGCACACACAACGGTGTGTCTGATGCCTTTGGAGTCAAAGGGGAAAAAAAAAAAGAGGAGGAAAAGGACATGAAAGGACCAAATTAAAACCAATCAATACCCAAATCGTAATACACACCGTCACACCGAAGTGGAGACACACGCACGTACGCACGCTATTTATGTCGTTGTGATTACAAAACAATCAGGTCCTGATAAGCAGGCGACGGTGACGTCGCAACGCATGATGTGTGGTGGTCTGTGAAGAGGCGAGATCTGGGATCAGCGGCAGATGATGCAGAGGACGATGGCGACGATGATGACGAGGGCCACCAGCGGCAGCGAGATCACCAGCACCAGCTGCATCTCGCCGCTGCGTCTGTGTACGCGACGCGACCGACCGACCGACCTGAGTACAAAACCGAGAAAATAAATAAACAAGATAGCACTTCATTCGCATCTGAACGGAGCAATTGTACGTATTCTTCATTTGCGTGCAATTGAAGTGGACAGCAGTAGCAGGTGGCCCAGCGAAAATGAGTCGTCCATCTATTTACTGTTTTTTCACACTAGGGCCTGGTTTAGATTGAATCGATTTTGACGAGCGTAAGATTTTCGTCAGTATTGACAATTAGCAATGATAACCTAATGCTCAAAAAAATTCGTCTCGTAATTTACCATCAAACTGTGTAATTAGTTATTTTTTATCTACATTTAATACTCTATGCATGTGTCAAAAGATTTGATGTGATGAAAAAAAAAGTGAAAAAACTTGTAATCTAAACAGGGCCTAGTGACGACGGCCTAGGAGAACCGTCGCGTGGTTTGCCTGCTTGGCTCGGCAGAAAAATAGTCTCGCAGTTGCGCGTACCTGGAGGCAGAAAATATGACTTGACGCGAGGTGCTTCTTGCTCTGCTCCTACCGGCGTCGTTCTTGCTCTCGGCACCGTGGCGTGCAGAGCTGATCGCCTGCCTGCCTGCTTAAATTGGCGCGTAAGGGTGGCGCAACGCAACCTCGGTCCAGGACTTTTGTTGGTCTGGCGTCAAAGATGGCAACGGGTACCCGAAACCCGAGTACCCGACGGGTTTTATCCAATAAGGAGACGAGTATGGAAGACATTTTACACCCGCGGATACGTTATTGGACAAATTCTTGTACCCATCGGGTATGCAGGTACGGGTGTGGGTGTATACTACCCATACCCGCATATCCGCGGGTAAAAAAAACCCGCATAAATAATATCCAACATCTGCAATTTTAGTCCATATAAGCATATAGCCCATATTTAACCCATATAAGTATATGAGTATATATATTCTAGAACTCTCTCAAACCCTAATCCTCATCCTCACTCCACTCCACCAGCCCATATTTCTGTTTTGCTGCTCTATTGTTGATTTGTTTTGCTGAAAGCTATTATATTTTGGTGTGTGAATTCGGATATATTGTTGGGTAAGAATTACCTATCGGATGCGAATATGGAATGAATTTTCTACCCGCCTACGGGTACGAGTAACCCGACGGATAAGATTTTCATCTGACAGGTATGGATACGGATGGCCAGTATCCATCGAGTACGTACCCGTTGCCAAGTCTGGCGTCTGGCCGGAGCGCCTGCCGTCGTTGAAGTTAAATACTAGTACTACTAGCAGGAGGAGTTGGAAGAGAATCGAAGCAGCGAAAGGGGGAAAAAGGCGTGCGACGTGTTGAGTTTTTGGGCCTTGATGCTTTCCACGCGTCATTCCGTCTCCATGCATGTCGCGATGCATCTGAGCCGCGCTGGACACATCTGTCAAACACAGCGAAAAGATGTTTACTGCACGGTTAGCTTGAACTCAAACAGTGGTTTTTTCTCTTAACAAATTAGAGCCATGTTCGTTTCGCTGGGCTCGGAGCCCTATTTATTTTGCTGAAATTTGACTTATACTGATATATTGTGAGAGAATAATATTGTTCGTTTGCTGAAAAATACTAGCGTAGATTGAGATCTTGACAACTAGCTAGCTAGCCGGCATTAAGAGAGCCAAAGCAAGTGCTCGATCTTCACCGAAGCAAGCCGTTTGAGATCGGGACACCTGAAACCGAAAGGTGGTGTCGTGGCCTCGTGGGCGTTGGCCATGGGTTCAGACTCCAGCGTACGCCTCTCCAGCCTACACTCGGATTGTCGGGTTCGTACGGAAACGCGGACGTTGTGTGTGTGGTTTGGACGTTTGGCGAAGGGTCTGACTAAAGATGGCAATAATATCCAAAACCCGGACCAGCCGATGAGTTTTACTACCTTTGTTCTAAAAAAATATAACTATGGTTACGTTTCATGAAAAGTGGTTCATGTTTAATTAAGTTTCCACAGTTCCTATCTATCAGTGGCCTGAACTTCTGTAGTCCATTCAGGCGATGTCGTCAGGCCACCGCTGGTGGTGCGTTCTCTTGTGCCAAAAGCGTGTAGGGTTGGAACGCCGGACGGCACGTAGCCATACTGCAACACTGTTGCTTTTGCACTTTTGCAGCACGCGTGCACGTACCGAAATGTATCAAATTTTTGTTCTTATATGAGTATAGAACAATTATAAATTATTAACTGTATTTGTACCAACATAGATCAAATTTTATCTTTATGCCATAACATATTAAATTTTTTATCCTTATCTAACTATAGAAAATAATTATAAATTCTTAATTGTATTTGTCCCAACATACATTAAATTTTGTCATGTCTGTGAGTTTGTCTAATGGGTATTTTTATTGTCGAATCCAAAATTACAAATTATATCTACAGAAATTGCAACGAATTCAATCTGCAATTTTAACATAAAATATATGCAATTGTCGTCTAAAAAAAAAAAAATTCAGGCACTTGAATTTTAGCAAATCCCTCATGTCTTTAAATTAATTTTATTATGAAAATACATTTCGTAATTAATTGATGGTATTTATTTGGTATCATAAATATGGATATTTTTTATATATAATTGGTCAAACTTAAGATATTAAAATATGACACTGTACTAGAATTGCATTCTTTTAGGGCCGGAGGTAGTACCCGATAAAGAGGCGCGTATGGGAAGAATTCTTCACCAATCGGTATACTAATGGGTAAAAATATGTACCCATCGGGTATGCGGGTACGGTACGGGAACATACTACCCACACCCGTGTACCTGCGGGTAACTTATACATGCCAAAACAACACATATGCATTCATTAATTACTATGAAATGCACATATATCTAATACATCTATGACTATTATACTATTAATTAGTGTAGTTTTGTTGCTATGTTATAATTGTTGATTTCTATTGACAAAGAATTGACGATATATGATTTTAATAATATAATATATTCATGTTCTTTTGGTTTGTAGCCGGTATGCATTCAGGTACGGGTTTACCCGTGTGGGTACGGGTATGAGTGAAGTCTTCTACACGGGCACAGGTACATGTAATTTAGTGGGTAAAATTTTATCTCGCGGATATGGATATAAGATAGGAATACGTGACGGATATATACCCGTTGCCATCTCTAGGT
Source organism: Miscanthus lutarioriparius (assembly GCA_904845875.1). NCBI lineage: Eukaryota > Viridiplantae > Streptophyta > Magnoliopsida > Poales > Poaceae > Miscanthus > Miscanthus lutarioriparius. The sequence continues at coordinate 102,183,090 of CAJGYO010000001.1, forward strand.
CTACCTTATGAGCCGTCTTTGCTTTCTTCGTTCATGTACTCGGCGTCTGGACAACATAGAGGAGGACTTCATTCAAGTAACAGTAGTAACATGGTGCGAAGGAAGAAGCCGGATTTTTTCTTCATTATTTAAGAAAGATAGTCTAAGAGCATCTACAAGAGTTCTTAATATTTTCTTTCTAAAACCATGAAGTTTTCAACTCACCAAAAAGTATTGGATGAATAAATAAGATCATCTCCAACTGTTTCCAATAATTTACTCCTAAAATATGAATACAATTTTACATCAGGAATCTTATACTATTTTTAAATTAACCTAACCACTTTTATAAATTGTTTCTCTCTTGTACATTTGCATCAGGAACCCTTTACTACTCTTTATTCTTCCTCCGCCCTTTCACCATTAGATTGGCCGCACCATACGCGCGTTTAGATCGGCGAGAGGGGATACTCGCGAGCTCCAGTCCGCACATCTTTACTCGCAACGAAGGATTTTTCCCAAGTGTAAAAAGATTGGGAGGTGTGATTGGGAGTTGTTGGAGATGATTTTTTTCCTATCCGACCTAAAAATCCTGGATTGGGAGAGTGTTTTGGATACTCATGGATGGTGACATGTCGGTACTGGATCGGTGTGCAAATTGAAGAAGAAGATGTTGATGCTCTTTGGCGTGTTCGACCGCCATCCACCGCCCATTCCAATGCCTTTATTTTACTTTGTTGTTGGCGTCTCTAGAAGCACAGGCATGATTTTGTGTTCCGTTCCTTGCCTCCTTGCTACACTCGCCTCTTCGCGGGGTGTCACGAAGATGCCGAGCTTTGGGCATGTAGGTTGCCCCCATCAGATAGACATGTTGCCCACGCTTGGTCTTTGCTGTTCTCCTCCCCACCCCCTGCTAATACCCCATAAATGGCATGTAACAAACTGCTCATATATGTTCCTTTTATGAAACGAAAAGGTGAGGACGCTCCCCCCAACTTCTAAAAAAAATAGCCGACCTGTCTTTATTAATGATTTGTCCAGAACACGCTTCATATATGTTCAAAAATTCCTGCAATTTGGCTACATCCTCTTTTGTGGCTCGGATCATAATAAGGGAGTCATCTGCAAACAACAAATGAGATATACTTGGCGCCCTAACAAACTTTAACGCCCCTATTGAACCTTCGGATTCAATTCTATGCAACATTGCTAAAAAAACATTCAGCACGTAGTAAGAACAGGACTTCCATTAAGATCAATGCTTGTTTACATTGTTATTTTACCAAAAAAAACTGTCCTTCTACAAGCATTTAGTTGTTATTTATGGGAAGTAGCATTACGTTTTGTATCTAGTGATTAGTGGTGGACCTTTAATCACCACCTATTAAAGTGGTGGACCTTTACAGTATATTGGTTGCAGTCGGCTCATGATCCAATCGGACTGATTGGAGGTAGTAGAAACGATGAGGCAAGATGGATTTTCAGGAACGGCAAGTGCACCTGGTTATGTCGAATGTAATCACCTTTCGCAAGATTTTGTTTCTATAGCCATCGAGCATTGTAATCGGGAAGCCAACAAAGTGGCTCATGAATTATCTAGGGTAGCAATTACATCAAAGTCATCTTGTACTTGGGTCAATGAACCCCCTAGTTTTGTCTTAGAAGCTTTGGTGAATGATGTAACTATTTTTGAAGATCAATAAAGTGCGTCAAATGGCATCCCTCAGGAAAAAGGGGTGACTATGGTGAGCATTTGGGGTTGCATGGACGACACATGGCCTTGCACTCTCTCATTGTCTGATAGCAACCCTTTGGATTAGTTACATCCCCACAACAAGCGCAATACGGCATGCCATGTGTCGATGAAATCTGGTTGGCAGTCTACTTAGGGGTATGCCCACGGTAGTAGATGAATTGGTGGAGGTGCACGTGAGAAAACTGGATGGTGACACAGAACGTAAGAGACAGCGATTAGACAGGTTCGGGCCATCGACTTGACGTAATACCCTACATCCTGTGTCTTAGTGGATTGTATTGCGTATGATTCGATGAAAATGTGGGGGTCCCTACCCGCCTTGTATAGCCCGAGAGGTAGGGTTACAGATCGGTTGTTTCTATCCTGATCGGTTTACAAGATATGAAGTTACAGATATTACGGAATCTAGCATATCCGAGCAGGTTTCCTAGATCACCGAGGATCTTCACGCAGTCTTGCGAGGTACGCCGACATGTGTCATGCTCCATGCGTCATCGTCTTGTAAACCGGGCCTCGACTAGTGGCGCGACTCATGCGCGGTCTTATGGGCTGGGCCTCCCATAGCGGCTCGGTCCATGTATGGTCCTATGGGTATCGGGGGTTATACCCCCATATCTAGTCCCCGGGCACCTTGGATCCGCTAGGCAACACCGTCTTGAGCTTGTCCGAGCAATTCAGCTAGTCGCCGGTCATCAAGAGCAGGCGTCCGACCAGTTTAACTGAGAGTCGAGCTGTTGAAACAAGCGTCTGAGCTGTTGAATACGTCGTCCGAGCTATTGAGCACAGCATCCGAGCCATAGAAACAGATGTCCAAGTATCTCAACTGGGAGCTGAGCTCGAGCTCACGTGAAGTCAAGGTTTGTCGGCAAGATGTAAGGAGCTCAAGTAAAAAAAATTAAAGTCTTGGTCGGTGAAGTATACACACTTAAGTGCCAATTACGATGGCTCTTGACGATGTGGTAATCAGGGTAGAGTAGAGGCATTAAATGACAGACTTGACGAAGTCAAAACACCGTGAAGAAGAAATAGTACGTGCACTGCAAGGTGCATTGTACACAATGTAGTCCCCGAGCCTGCTGGAAGATGATGAAGGAATCTTGTAGCAGGATCAAAGAAAAATATGCAGTCCCCATCATAGCTGAGAAAGCAACCAGTCTCCAGCATTGCTGAATACTCAAGCGACTAGGAAATCAATACATTCACCGTAAGGTGAAGTGTACACACTTAGTCCTCGAGCCTGCTGGAAGATGAAGAAATAAATTTTATAGCAGGGTCAAAGGAAATAAATCTAAAATCTTACGAATGTCATCTGTCATGTACTTATCAAGACCCCAAACGTGATGCCCAGGATCAGCACCCTGATCAGAACAACATGGAGCAACTTGAAAGCACAGCGATAAGACATAGCAAAATTCAAACGCCAAGGGAGTCACCGGCTTAGCTGGCGACTCTTGCATGAAGAATCCAAGCGCCGAGGAGTCTCCAGCATAGCTTACAAGTCCCCAGCAATCTGATCGACGGTAAAGTGAATGCCTGAGCGGAAGTGAGCATCGAACAGTCCGACCAACTGGTCGGCGATGAAGTCCATAAACCGAACGGTCCGACCAGTTGGTCGGCGGTGAAGTACGAGTGATAGGTGGCGCAACCACCCAGACGATGATCCTCTTGTCCTTCCTGACGGATACAATCCCCGAGCATAAGCTCGTTGATTGAACCAGGCCTCTGAAATAAAAATATGTAAAATGGGTAGTTCATGATGAAAAAATAAAATATATGAAACCTAGAGGAAAATCCGCAGTGATGAAATAGCGTATGCAGCTCAGCGATTAGTTGTAGATGAACATTATGTTCATTTTTAGATGAAGTGTTTATATTTAATATAAACCATCCAAACAGTTAGTTTGTAGCTGAGTCTCTAACCCTGGCTAGCCCGTTAACCATAACACAAAGCGCGAAGCCCGGAGCCCGTGTGCGTGTAGGAAGAACAAAGCGTTGCCAAGGAGCCGCCGCCAACCACCCGTAACGTAGAGGGCAGACGCTCGTGCACATGAAGAAAGAAGCTGAAGATAGAGCCGTCTCTGGGGACATCCGAGCGTCAACATGACTGTTCAGTGATTTATTTAGTCGAAAGCGTGTGTCATCTTTAAAATGGTATACGCGAAGAAAAATATCATTTAGAGAATAATTATGAAGAAAACAGCATGGAGCGATAACGGAGACGTATGAAGATTAGAGAATATTTAGAAGAATATTAAAGCATGATTTAGCTTGATTGATGCTGAGTGGAGTAGAGGAGACGGCGAGTCATGATGTCCAAGTAGATGGGTGTGATTTGGATGGCTCACTTGACAGCTCGGACGGCTCGCTTGATAGCACGGACGGCTCGCTTGGTAGCTCGGACGGCTCGCTTGATAGCTCGAACGGGTACGCGGAGTCATAGGCGAACAGGCGTAATTGGAGCCTGACGGAGTCAATCCGTGTGGGGAGGCTAAGCCCTTGAGCGTGTCCAACCGAGACGAGGGCGTAGTCCGAGATTTTCCTTGCATGCCTGCGTGAGGTTGCTTGCATGGTGGTGTAGATCCAGATGCATATGTGCTTGTATATCTCTTCAACTACTCCAATTAGCTTGTACAATCGATCAACATCTTTGGTAGAAACACTGCTCCACATCACGTTATCGTCGGCCGCCTTTCCTAATTGCTGGTTGTTGTGATCCGTGAAAACGATCTTGCGTATCCGATCAGAAATCATGAGCAATAACAGGATGCGATTAGGTTTCTCCCAACCGGAATCATGCAAACATACGGATATATCTGGAAATATAATAATAATATTTAATTAGGAAGCGACTTGACTTAGCTTTCTTAGATTGCTTGACTCCGATCTTGTTGTCGCGTGTTGCGTCTGTTGGAGGCGTATGGCAAGGAATCGGACTCCAACACGTGCGGTCGTTCACCGAGGAAAGCAATCCGCTGTGTGCCAGCGTCGAGTTGCCACCGAATGCCGAGTTGTCAGCGATGTTGGTTGAAGAAAAGATTTGTATCTGGTTCGCCATAGAATCAACACGCACACCCCCTACCTAGAGCGTCACTATCGACGAAATCTGGTCAGCAGTCTACCGAGGGGTATGCCCACGGTAATAGATGAATCGGTGGACCGGATGATGACACAGAACGCAAGAGATAGCGATTAGACAGGTTCGGGCCGTCGGCTCGACGTAATACTCTACGTCCTATATTTTTATGTATTGTATTGCGTATGATTCGATGAAAATGTGGGGAGTCCCTATCCGTCTTATATAGCCCGGGGGCTAGGGTTACAGATCGATTGTTTCTATCCTGATCGGTTTACAAGATAAGAAGTTACAGATATTACATAATCTAATATATCCAAGTAGGCTTCCTAAATCACCGAGGATCTTCACATAGTCTTGTGAGGTACGTCGACCTGTGTCGTGCTCCACGCGGCGGCGGCCTGTAAGCCGGACCTTGACTAGTGGCACGACTCATGCACGGTCTTATGGGCTGGGCCTCCCCTAGCGGCTCGGCCCATATAAGGTCCGGTGGATATCGGGGGTTATACCCCCACGCTGCGACCAAACTAATTGCACTTCGCAGAAACGCAAAACACCAGGTAGACCTAGCTATCATATAATGATGTCGATTTGTTGGAATTAGCTGTAGAACTTCTAACTTCAAGTAGCTGAGGACGACCTGCGACAATATTTTAGTGTTTTTCATCCGTATTCATGTATTCATACAGTATATTTGCATACCACCAAACATTAAATAATGACAAGAAGATTCGATAGAGAGGATGATAACAGATACTTACAGTGTGCAGGCAATGCTTGGGATCCAAATAGCACAACAAAAATAGAAATGGTCATCGCGTGCACTAGTCGGGCATAGGTATTATCCCTCATCTTCAATCTTTACAAGTGAATTGTGTCGAGGAGCCCAGTTGGCCGTGAACAGTGATCAGAAGCACGTTGACCTCATACGAGCACATCCCACAAGTTTAAATAATGTGTTTCCTTGCAGGCTCTTTAGGAAAACACCTCATTTACATTTTTTTAGTCGTTTTCTTCGAAAAGTTATGGAACATTTATAACTAAAACTAAACTCTCAACACGAAAGGAATTCCTGGCTTCTTTGCTGCTGTTGTTTCTAACTACTAGCTTTAATGCGCTTTGCTACTGTATATCAGCCTGTTCGCTTCCTCGTATCTGGATTATAAGGCATGATTTATTAGCCAACGAACAGTATTTTTCTTTCACACCAAACTAACCAACAATACTTTCAGTTATGTCTTATAAACCAAACCAATCCGGCCGAACAGGGTGTATAACCGGTGAAAGGCTCCTTGCATCCCCAACAATCTTTTTCAAATAGCTAGCCGATGTGTACGAGAGAAGAAGGACAAACAAAAATAATAATATAACATCAGAGCATAGATACACGAGCTGTGAGCGGGTGAATCATTGCATTTTCACTATAACATGACCCACCTTCGCTGAGGATACGTCTGCCAACAGATAGCCCTCCACTAAAAGCTTCGCCAACAAATTATAAACAGTCACGTTAGAAGTCGTCAACAGTTTACTAAACTGTGTGAGACTATCTACTATTCTCTCACTAGCTAGTTTCTTTTCTACTTTCTCTGTCTCTGCGTGACCAGGAAGGTAGATCCGAGCTATCTTGTTTGGGATGCCTAACTTAAAGAATAGCGCTTTGCCCACTGATATCATGAGATTTAGGGCTTGTTTGGATCGCGGCCAAGGTTAGGGAGCCCCGCCCAGACAGATCGATCCAGCCCCAGGCGTTGGAAATCGACGGCCTGGGGAAGCTGCCTGGCTCAGGCGTCGTTTTCAGGTACCAATCCAAACAGGCCCTTATTCCTGTGTCTCTAGAGTTTGTCCTTCCTCAATCCTCACATTTTTTACTTATCGTACGCATACTTCAACTTATGTGCCTTTATTTTTTTTTATACCATAGGCCGTAGGATAATTGATAGAATTAGCTATATAGATTGCATACCTCTTTTATGGTGGGTAAATAGACGCGCTAGCTAGATAAATCATGTGTGGACACCTTGCTAATTAATTATATGCTTTTGTTTATCTTGAATAGCATCGAGTTAGAGCCGTAAATTATATATATTTTCTTTGTATAGCAATCGTACATATATTCTTTCAGTTGCGCGGAATTAAAGTTGCCAGCAGGTGGCCCAGCGAAAACGAGTCATACATATCTCTATCTTCTATCTACTGTATGTACTGTTTTTTACACTAGTGACGAGGCGCCAGACGACTAAGGCCACCTTCGACACTGTTCACACTCAAAATTGTCTCAAAGAACAGTGCTATGAGCAATAGACAACACAATGACGAAGATCGGTAAGTAGCGGATCATCTTACGAATGAAGACTGAAGCCGGAAGCTGAGGTATGTGCTGGTGATTTTATTCAACACATGAGCAACGGACAAGCATGAAGTGGCTTAGTGGAATCGCATGCACTACTTTAAAAAAAACGTTTGTAGCAACAGGATAAATTTTTTTAGGGCAGAGCTGCCCTTACAGTGACGTACTCGGGACCCAGAAGACTAGCCGCCTCTACAAATAGAGCAGTAGGGGCGGCTAGTGATACGAGCCGCCCTTACAAATGGATCAGATTTATAGGGGCGGCTCACTAACCAGCCGCCCCCGGTGTTTCTATTTGTAGGGGCGGTTCCTGAGTTAGCCACCCCTAAAAATATTTTTTTAATTTATTTTAATTACTAATTCTGTAATTCATTCATATGTAAAGAAAACAATATAAATTTATATATTAGTTTTTTTATTATTCTATATATATAAACATATGTATATATAAACAATTTTATTATATATATAGATATAATTCTATATTTTCTTCTTCACAAAAATAATATTTTAAAATTTTAAAATTTGAATTTTAAAACAACTAATAAATTTTAGGATAATAAATGACCTCAAATAAAAATTTTGTAAACAACAAAGTTGTAGAACTAATCAAGATGTACAACTTATATTTCGGTTATCTTTTCATTTGACAAAATTTGAAAATTTTAAATTTTGAATTTCAATAAATGACAACTTAAAACAAGATTTTGAAACTTTAAATGATTTCAAATAAGAAAGTCATGAACATAAAAGTTGTTGAACACATTACTCTCTGTAACTTTTATTTTGATCATATTTTCATTTAACTAAATTTGAATAGTTCAAATTTTAAATTTTAATAAATGGTAACTTCAAACAAGATTTTGAAACCTTAAATGATTTCAACTAGAAATGTCATGAATATAAAAGTTGTTGAACTCATCACTATCTATAACTTTTATTTTGATTATTTTTTCATTTAACAAAATGTTAATAAACATTGTTCATAAATCCACATATCACTCATAATTTCATAAACTATACGAAAGACATGTTGATTTGTGAACAATGTTTATTATCATTTTGTCAGACGAAGAAATGATCAAAATAAAAGTTTTAGATCTTAATGAGTTATACAATTTTGGTATTCATCACTTCTTCAGCTGAAATCATTTGGTGTTTCAAAATCTTGTTGGAACTTGTCATTTTTTAAAATTTAAAAATTTAAATTGCTCAAACTTTATAAAATGAAAAGAATGACCAAATCAATATAGAAACTTGATAGGGCATGATTTTAGAAAAATTTAGGGAAAAAATCATTACATTCAGAGTTAGTATGAGGGAGAAAGACTAGTTACAAATTTTACCCAAAGATTAAAAAGAAAAATCACAACTGTTCATGATGATCGATGATGAACAAGTGTGATTTCTCTTTTTAATCGCTTGTAACTAGTTTTTCTCCATCATACTAACTCAAAATGTGATTGTGTTTTTTTCCTAAAATTTTCTAAAATCATGCTCTATCATTTTTGTCTGGTAATCTATTTTTGTAAGTAATTTTAGACAACTAAAATTTTAAATTTTAAAAATGATAACTTTAAACCTGATTTTCAACCATTAAATGATTTCTGCTGAAAAAGTGATGAATACCAAAGTTGTATAACTCATCAAGATCTATAATTTTTATTTTGATCATTTCTTCATCTGACAAAGTGATAATAAATATTGTTCATAAATCAATATGTCTCTCGTATAGTTCATGACATTATGAGTCATATGTGAATTTATGAATAATGTTTGCTAATACCTTGTCTCATAAAGAAGTGAGCAAAATAAAAATTATAGATAGTGATGAGTTCAACAACTTTTATGTTCACGACTTTTATAGTTGAAATCATTTAAGGTTTTAAAATCTTGTTTGAAGTTGTCATTTATTGAAATTCAAAATTTCAACTATCCAATTTGGTCAAATGAACAGATGACCAAAATAAAAGTTGTAGATAGTGATGTGTTCAACAACTTCTATGTTCATGACTTTCTTATTTGAAATAATTTATGGTTTCAAAATCTTATTTGAAGTTGACATTTATTGAAATTTAAAATTTGAACTGTTCAAATTTGGTCAAATAAAAAGATGCCTAAAATATAAGTTAAAGATCTTGACGAGTTATATAACTTTGGTATTCATCACCTTTACAGCTAAAATTATTTAATGGTTGAAAATCAGGTTTGAAGTTGTTATTTTTTTAAATTCAAAATTTTAGTTGTCCAAAATTAGTTATAAAAATAGATAACTAGACTAAAATGATAGAGCATGATTTTAGAAAATTTTAGAAAAAAAACTATCACATTTGAAGTTAGTATGAGGGAGAAAAACTAGTTACAAGCTTCAGCAAAAGATTAAAAAGAGAAATCACACTTGTTTATCATTGATCATCATGAACAGTTGTGATTTTTGTTTTTAATCTCTGGGTAAAATTTGTAACTCATCTTTCTCCCTCATACTAACTCCAAATGTGATGATTTTTCTCTAAAATTTTCTAAAATCATGCCCTATCAAGTTATTGTGTTAATTTGGTCGTTTTTTTTTCATTTGACAAAGTTTGAGCAATTCAAATTTTCAAATTTTAAAAAATGACAAGTTCTAACGAAATTTTCAACCATTAAATGATTTCAACTGAAAAAGTGATGCATACCAAAGTTGTATAACTCATCAAAATCTACCACTTTTATTTTGGTTATTTCTTCATCTGACAAAGTGATAGTAAACATTTTTCATAAATCAACATGTCTCTCGTATAGTTCATGAAACTATGAGTCATATGTGAATTTGTGAACAATGTTTACTAATACTTTGTCACATGAAGAAGTGACCAAAATAAAAGTTGTAGATAGTGATGAGTTCAACAACTTTTATGTTCATGACTTTTATTGTTGAAATCATTTAAGGTTTCAAAATCTGGTTTGAAGTTGACATTTATTGAAATTCAAAATTTCAACTATTCAAATTTGGTCAAATGAAAAGATGATCCGAATAAAAGTTGTACATATTGATGAGTTCTACAACTTTGGTATTCATGAGTTTTTCAGCTGAAATCATTTACTCTTTTAAAATGTTGTTTCAAGTTGAAATTATTTGAATTTCAAATTTTGAATCATTCAAACAAAGTCACATGACAAGATGACCAAAATAAAAGTTTTACATGTTGATGAGTTATACAACTTTTATGTTTACAACATTTTCATTTTAGGTCATTTAATATCCTAAAATTATAGTCGAAGTTTTAAAATTCAAATTTTTAATTTTTAATTTTTTGTTTGTTTTTTATATTGTTTTGACTACAATTGTTTTTATATATATTTGTGCATATATAGAATAATACAAAATATGATATACATTTACTTTATGTTTTTTGTGATATAAAAAATACAGAATTAATAATTTAATAAAATGGAAAATATTTGTAGGGGCGGCTAGATCAGGAACCGTCCCTACAAATGCATTTGTAGGGACGGCTGGATCAGGAACCGCCCCTACAAATAGTCCTGGGTATATAAGCACGGGAGCTCGGATGAACAAGTGTTGGGCGCTCTCTTCTTCCTCCCGACGCCATCAGGCTGCCCAACTTTTTCCCCGGCGCCCCCGCTGCTCCTGCTAGGGTTTTAGAGCCCGAGCGCTTCGTTTCGCGCCGCCAGCCCCACTGCCCTCCCCCACCTAGACTCAATCTCACTCTCCACCATCGAGGGAGAGGTGAGGTCCTAGTCAACGGATCGACGACGGCTCCCTTGCCCCAACCCCGGCGGCCCCACAACCCCAGCCCCGGCGCCCCCGCTGCTCCCAGCTCGACCGCTCCATCGCCGCTAGAGACCACTCTGTGCCTGCATCAGCACCTCACCACGCCGAACACCACCGGAGACCCCGTCGTGCCATGACTGCCCCTGCCCTTGCCGAACCGCTGCCGCAAGAGAGCGTCGTCGCCCAGGGCAACAGCACGACATCGAAGCACCATGACTGCCCCAGCCCTCGACCGCCGACTACCCCTCGCCATCGTGCTCCGTGGCTACCCACGTCGCACCTTGCGGGTAAGTCACCTGGCAGAACTTCTCATATTGTTTCTATTGGAGATGACTGAAGATTGGATAATTTTGGAAGAATTTCATCTTTCATGATCATGTGGCTTGTTGCACACTTCCATGCTTAACATATAGTTTCTATTTATTTGGTCCACTATTTCTTGAATTGCTGTGTATTCAAGCTAGGAATGTGCTGTGTATCTCTAGAGTAATGCTATGGTGAAACAACTTTTGCTACAGTTGCAACACGAGCAAGAGTTAGAACTGCTAAAAAGGCAAAAAGTTATCCATGCCGTGATTGCTCTTATAGCTTGGTCGCATCATCGAGGCATTTAGGACTTAGGAGACCTAACATGGGCTATCTGCTGCTTATATTTTTCCTGCTTTGCTCTGTTTACCTATTATGCTGGCTGCTTGTTTTGATAATCGGTGTTTCTTCTAGTCTTGTTCAAAGCGTGCTGCCAAATTATTTTGCATGCTATGAATCCCTCATATTGTATCTTATCAGTTTATAGTTAAGGCTCCAGGTTATTGTCTTGACTGCCCACTTAGCGGATTTCTAGGCTATGTCCCGTTCTTGTAAGTTTAAGCCTTAAGCATTTACTTGTGAGTGTGAAGGCTGAAATGTTGTATTCCTTAATCTAAAAAAGGAATGATAGTTAATTTATCAACCAATGGTAGAAATATCCTGTGCTAGCATGTGCTATTTTAATTTCTCTGTTGGCACGTACGGTTCACCGCAATTCCAAACTGAAATTCCCTTTTATTTGTTTTGTTAGAAGTTGTTAAACTGCATTTTTGTCATCGGGCACTAAAAGTTCCCCGCGCATGCTGGATTGAAAAATGTCAGTTATTTGTGCTTCTAGTGTTCTGCCTTTCCTTTTCATTCTCATTTTTGTTCTTTTGAAATCCAGCAGTCATTGTCTCCTTCCTTCTCGTTCTTACCCTATCCTCTATTTCGCGAATGGCATTCTAGGGTTTTCTATTGTTAAATCCTCACTGTTTTTTTTGGTAAATCCTCACCGTTAAATCCTTACTGTTCACAGGATACTATTCATACTTCTTTTCATTTGGTCTTCTTGAAATCACCCCTTTGATTCTTGGTTGTGTTCTTCTCTCTGTAGGCCAACATCACCGCATTTTGTCTCTGATATGGATGTTATCATAAAAATTTCGCTTGTATTCGTATTTGTCAGCAAATATTATTACACCATGCCATGGCAAGCAAGCTAAATGCATTAAAACAACTGTATTCCATCCATGACATGCCAAGCATCTTCGTGTTAGATTTATTATGCAAAAGCTAAATCTGAAACTCCTAAGTTAGACAACTTTAAAAATACATTTATGTGCATTAAATAGAAATTTGTCTTTCACTTTTTATTTTATATAGGTTTGGCATTTCGAAACTAAAAAAACCAGAGTGCCAGTTTAAAGTATCAACCACTCAAAAAGTTCTACTTATACTATGAATCTGCACTGAGACCAGCTAGTCCTAGGCGTATGTTTTTTTTTTCTCGAACTACGCAGGAGAGCTGCGCGTCATTTCATTAAGGTAGAAAAACGGGTTTGGGTAGCCCATACCCAGTTACAAAACACACACCAACACATCAGCAGCCAATATACTTAGGCTGACAAAACACACACCAACACATCAGCAGCCATTATACACAGGCTGCGCCAGAATGGGGAAGAGGTGACCAATTAATCTCTATGGCTTGAAACTGAATATTATATCTTGCAGTTATAGAACAGTCCTTGAGTGATATAACTAAAGTTGTACTGGATTTTCTTTGCTGAACTTACCTAAAAGATCAACATTTTAGAATTTACTATGTTGTTCATTGAGCAGTCATCTTATTTGTAGTGAAAGATACCTGCCATACCATGTATCAATATTGTCGGTGTTTTGGAACCGGGGGTCCCTCAACCAACGAGTGAATTTGTGCTGCGTGCCCCTAATCCCGGATGGTGGCGCAAAGAGACACAAGGTTTATATCTTTGGTTCAGCAATCGAGGCCCTACGCCCAAATTCGAGAGATCGATCTTGTATTCCTTGCACGGAGTGCTCGTGAGTAGGGGGTTACAAGCTAGGTGAGAGAGGAACTAGCCCTGTGTCTCGGCGAGTGTGGTGCGGGCTGCTTGAGGCGTTGTTCCCAAGCAAGATATGAGCTGTGCTGTGCTATCGGGCTTGTTCGCTCTTTTTCCCCCCTAGAAATGGCCCCAGATCCCTCGCTTTTATACTCTAAAGGAGGACCGGGATCGTGCTGTGGTGCTACATAGCGCTTCAGAAATGGGGTGGCGGTCCGAGCCTGTCAGTAAGTCGGCCATTGTTGTGGTATGGTCGATGGAGTGGCCCGTCCTTGTCGTGCGGAAGTGACATCTTTGGTCGACTTCGGTCTTGCGCGTCGTGGGGCTCCGATCTGACGGCTTGATGCAGACGTGGCGGGCGACGCTACCTGGTCGCCGTGTAATGACGTCGTAGGGAGCAGCGGCTCTGCAGATGCCGAGGCCGAGCCATCGTGGGGGCTCGGTGGTCATGGACCCTCGGTGCCGAGCCCGTGAAGCAAACCTGTCGAGGCCTTGGGGGAGTTATTGGCCCTGGTGCGATTCCGAGGCCACGATGAGCTCAGACGTGGCTCCCCATGCTCGCGTTGTCCTTGGAGCAGGAGTTGGCAAAGACAAAGTGAGGCATGGGCGTCAAACCACTGCAGGGGTTAGTACTGTTGGCGGGTAACCCCTCATGCGATCTCATCTCCGTCCCCATCGGCCATTCTTTTGATCTTGGGCGGGCATGCGGTCTGTTGTCAGCAGCAGCGCTATCGCTGAGTTGACGCGACACGACGTTTTGCCAGAAGGACGGGAGAAGGAAGAGGTAGCGGCGTGCTGCCGAGCCCGCCTTTATGCGACACGGAGGGTCGGTGGCCTCGGCCGAGGCCTCTGGCGGGGAATCGACCGAGGCCCGCGGTGTGAGGGGCCTCGGCGAATCGGAGAATCGGTGAGGTCCATGGTGATGAGGCCTCAAGAGTCGGAGAATCGGCCGAGGCCTCATGGCGATGAGGCCTCGGGAAGTCGGAGAATCGGCCGAGGCCAGTGGTGATGGGGCCTCGGGCGAAGTCGGAGAATCGGCCGAGGCCAGCAGCTTAGCTTAGTGTTTCTGGTCTTCACGAAATCTAAGCGATGTTTTTGGATCTTGCTTAGGGTACCCCTTCTCACGGTGATCCGAGCAAGAGCCCCGAGCCTTGGGGGAGTGGAGGCACTCCCGAGGTTACGACGAGAATTGGCTCTTGATAGCTCCTGCCGGGATGGTGTTTTGTTTTCGAGGTTTGGTGGGAGTGCTGAAATGCACTCCGCCGTGTAGCTCTTCTCGAGGCCCCGGAGGAGTGATTTCACTTCTTGGGCTTTTTTTTCTCTTCGAGTGAGGCGTTTTTGATCGTGTTTGCCGGGCCCGTGGGTGCGAGTTGGATCGCGGGGCCTCGGCGATGTTATGGAAAGAGCCCCTTAGCCTCACTTTGGAGCGAGAGGGCCGTCGGGGGTTCTCCGGCTTTTGCAGACGACCCGCGCCGTCCTTTTTCGCTCGGACGGGGGGCTGTTTGCCGAGCCCACTGTGTGTGAGCCTGAGCCACTGGTCTCGGCAAAGTTGAGGAGGAGCCCCAGTCTCGCATGGAGCGAGAGAGCGGTCGAGGTCCCCGGCTTTTGGTTCGCCCCTCGCTGCGTGAGGGTCTGGACCGCCGAGCCCCCTGGGGTGCGAGCCTAGGTCGCGGGTCTCGGCGTCTTTTTTGCGTAAGGAGCTCCCTAGCTCTCTCAGACGGAGCAAGAGGGCCGCTGGGGAGTTCTTCCGGCTTTTTGCACGACCCTCGCCCGCCCTTTTCGCTTTCGGACGGGGGCTGTTTGCCGAGCCCACTGCAGGCGAGCTGAGCGAGCTGGTCTCGGCAAAGTTGCGGGAGGAGCCCCAGAGTCTCGTGACGGAGCGAGAGAGCGGTCGAGGTCCCCGGCTTTGGTTCGCCCCTCGCTGAGGAGGGTCTGACCGCCGAGCCCCCTCGGGTGCGAGCCTAGGTCGCGGGTCTCGGCGTCTTTTTGCGAAGGAGCTCCCTAGCCTCAAGACGGAGCAAGAGGCCGTCGGGGAGTTCTTCCGCTTTTTGAACGACCTCGCTTTCTTTTTCGCTCGGAAGGAGGGGTTGGTTTTTTGCCGAGACCCTCGTGTGCGAACTCAAGTCATTGGGCCTCGGCAACGTTTTTTGCGTGAAGAGTCCCTTAGCCTCTCTGACGGAGCAAGAGGGCCGTCAGGATTCTCCCGACTTTTTATTCGACCCGCGCTTCCTCCTTTTCGCCGGAGGAGGGGTGGAATGTGCCACGCTACCCTCGGTGGCGCGAGCGATGGCACTTCCGGTGAGTGTTATCGGGTAAGTCCGAGTGGAGGCCCGCACCCGCTCATTGGGGTCGGCTAGCGGTCCGGAGACGCGCTCCAAGAGTACGGAGGGTTTTTCTAGTGGGTGCCGAGGCCGTTCGCTGGGCCTCGGTGGCTCGGTGCCTCCCTACGGTGGGATCCCATTCGGAGACCTCCCTGCTGGTCTCGGACACAACACAGGGCGTCCCAAGCGTTTCGCTTGCTTGGGCCTTGGCCTGTGTAGGCTCGCCCGTAGTTGCCCCTGGCTCTGTTGCCCTGGGGCGGCTGTCGAAACCCCTAAGGGCCCAGCCTTCGAACCCTGGACCGTAACGGGATCGGGTCGCTTGTTTTTACCTTGGGTGCAGGAAGAGCCCCCGAGCCTCCGCACGGAGCGAGAGGGCGGTCGGAATCTCCGTCTTTTTTTGCTGTCCCCCGCCTGGCCCTTTTTCGCCGGACGGGGGCTGCTTGCCGAGCCCACTCGTGTGCAGCGAGCTCGAGCCACTGGTCTCGGCAAAGTTGCGGGAGGAGCCCCGAGTCTCTCGTGACGGAGCGAGAGAGCGGCCGAGGTCCCCAGCTTTTGGTTCGCCCTCGCGCGTGAGGGGTCTGATCGCCGAGCCCCCTCGGAGTGCGAGCCTAGGTCATGAGTCTCGGCGTTTTTTGCGAAGGAGCTCCCTAGCCTCTGCACGGAGCAAGAGGGCCGTCAGGAGTTCTTCCGGCTTTTTGAACGACCCTCGCGCTTTCTTTTCGCTCGGAAGGAGGGTTAGTTTTTGCCGAGACCCCTCGTGTGCGAACTCAAGTCGCTGGGCCTCGGCAACGTTTTGCGTGAAGAGTCCCTTAGCCTCTCGTGACGGAGCAAGAGGGCCGTCGAGGATTCTCGACTTTTTATTCGACCCTCGCGCTTCCTTTTCGCTCGGAAGGAGGGGTGGAATGTGCCACGCTACCCTCGGTGGGCGCGAGCGATGGCACTTCCAGTGAGCTGTTATCGGGTAAGTCCGAGTGGAGGCCCGCACCCGTTATTTGGGGTCGGCTAGCGGTCCGGAGACGCGCTCCAAGAGTACCGGAGGGTTTCTCTAGTGGGTGCCGAGGCCGTCACTGGCCTCGGTGGCTCGGTGCCTCCCTCACGGTGGGATCCCATTCGAGACCTCCCTGCTGGTCTCGGACACAACACAGGCGCCCCAAGCGTTTCGCTTGCTTGGGCCTCGGCACTGTAGGGCTCGCGCCAGAAGTTGCCCACGCTCGCTGTTCTGGGCGGCGCTGCCGAAACCCCTAAGGGCCCGGCCTTCGAACCCCTGGACCAGAAGGGCTCGGTGCCCGATTCCTTTGCTGGAAGGAATCGGGGGTTATTTTCTCCCTACGGTTAATTAATGGCAGCGCGTCTTTTGAGGCGGCTTTTTCGGGAGGCGAACGGCTCCTCGCTGCTGCCGCGTTGACGCGACGTGGCGTCACCGACGGACGTACTCGCACGCGCGCGATTAACGAGGAGGGAAGCCGAGGGACGTATCGCACGCGCGATTAACGAGGAGGAGAGTGTGCGTGGGCGGTAAGACCGGATCCGGATAACGCGCCGGATTTTTTGGGGAAACTTCCCGATTTTCGTCGCCCGGCGGTTTCGCTTTGTCACCGCGTGATAAACACGTTAAAGGGCCTCGCCTTCCTTCCCTTTCCTACCTCTCGATTCGCTTTTGCTGCCTCCGTGCCGCGCTTGCCGAGAGCATAGAGCGCCGGGAAGAGAGGGGCGAGGGCGAGAGACCAAAAGAGAGAGGGAGAGATTACCGCCTCAGCGGCGTCCTCCGCCGCCAAGCAATGGTGGTGGTCCCGTCATCCTCCGGCGGATCCTCGGGGCGGTCCGACGTCACCGAGGAGAAGCCGCGAGCCGCTCGTGGAGGCCGGTCTTCTTCGCCGATCACCGACCCGGCGAGCCGGAGTGGATTGCTCGGGAACGAAGTCGGAGCCGAGCAGCGCGACGGCTACGTGGTGAGCTTCGTCGTCTTCCACGAAGCGAGGCTTGGTCGCCGGTGGATAACTTCATGCGCGGGCGCTCCGCACTACTATGGCGTGGAGCTGCACAATTTCAGCCTCAACTCTATCACCCAGCGGCCATCTTCGTTGCCGCTCTGTGAGGGGTATCGGGGATCGTTCTCACCGGGAGTTGTGGCTCCACTTGTTCCGAAAGCGACGTTCACCACCAAGCCGGGGAACGAGGGGGGCTCGGAAGGGGCAGAGGGCGGCGCGGCTGTACCCTTCATGTGCGCTTAAGACCGGCAGTCCCTCTACATCCCGCCCCGGTTGTCAACGCCCAACCGCTCGTTGGTATGACGGCGGCTGGTTCTATCTCCGCAACGACGGCGGAGGACTTCCCCCTTATACCGGGCGGGTTGTAGAGAGTCAACCAGAGAAATGGGGGTACGGGCGTCATCGCGCGCCGATCAGCCCAGTGGAACCGCTCTTGAGGGCCTTGGGGAAGCTGCGTGACCACGGCCTTTCGGCGGCCGTGGTCGTGGCGGCTTTTCACCGCCGGAGGGTGTTGCCGCTGATGGCCCGGCGGGCGGCGGCATGTCGTTTCGAGATGACCCGGGCGATTCGATCGTCGGTGTCAAGATAAATCCGCCGCCTTACCGACGCGAGAGACCGCGTCGGGTGAAAGAAGCGGTGGACGGGAAGCCGAAAATCGACGATTTGATGCCGTTCCCGATGCGCCCGTCGCGGGGGTATGTCTCGCTGGTAAGGTGGATGTTGTCGAGGCTTTCGCCTTTTTGGTCTGTTGTCTTACTTCGTCGTTCTCACAGGGACTAAGAGACGTGCGAAACTCCCCGCCGCCTGCCTCGAGGGACGCCCGGGCGCGAAAGCCACTTAACAGGCGCGCGCGAGGAGGAGAAGAAAAAGAAAGACGCCAAGGAGGCGAGGCGCGACGAAGAAGCTCCTCGCTGGAAAAGCTGGACGCCTGCCGCCGCGGCGCCGAAGCTCGACGGTCTCCCGTTGGAACCGTCTCTCCTCGTCGCCGGTGTCGGATTCTTGAGCGACGGCGGCGGGCGCGAGGTGGGGACGGCCGCTCGGGACACCTCCCGACATCGAGGGACATGATTTCGGGCGCCGCAGAAGAGCCCTGGCGCCCCTAGGAGGAGGAGGAGGTGTCCGGCTGGGCGATGGCGGCCGATCCGGGGCCGAGGCCGACACACCCGAGGCGCGGTGTTTGAGGAGCGTGCTGCGTCGGCCCGATGGGTTCGACGGCGGAGGTGGAGCGGGTGACGGTGGGGGCGACCCCATTATCTCCGCGAAGGGTCGAGGAGGTGCCGGGGTCCGACGGAGGCCAGCTGGCACTGATGGACACCGGTGCCGCGCTGCTGCCACCACCACCGCGCTGCCAGCAGGAGGAGGCAGGCGGTGTCGAAGCGGCTGCATCCTCGTTCGAGGTAAGCGTCTTCTCTCGTGGAGTCCGTAGTACTTCTTGTCTGCCCCTGGGTTGCATGCTGACCTTGGGAGTGTCTTTTCTTCCAGCCAGACGCTTCTGGTGGAAGATCCTCCCTTGGCGCCCCGTAAGGCGCTCAAGGTGAACGCTAGCTCCTCCGCCCATCAGGCAGCGGAGGCGCAGGCTGGCGTGGCGGGGTGCGCCTTGGCCAGCGTCGTCAAGCCGGAGGAGGCGGCCGCCCAGGAAAAGGGGGCCGAGGCGGCCGAGGGACGAGTGGAGGAGGAGGAGCCCATGCCTCACGATGTTGTGGGTCTTGGGGCGAAGGAGGCTGGGGCGTCTGCTATTGCCGGGGCCATTGAGGGTGAGGCCAGAGCCCCCAAGACCTCCGACGTTAGGGCGGTGGACGCCGGGGCCATCGAGGTAGAGGTGGCGGAGGCCAGAGCCCTCGGGCCCGTCGAGACCGAGGCGATGGAGGTGGAGACGGGGCAAATTTTGGCGCCGCCCCTGGTTCGGACAATCTTGTCTGATGATTCTTCCCGAGGGAAGGGGGCGGCGGACGTCCAGGCGGCCAGTACCGCGGAGCAACCGGTCCCAGATCCCGCCGAGGGGAGTTCGGTTCTTGTCCGGCTACGGCCCGAGCCTCGCGGGTGGAACTTCCCGCGTGTTTTCTGGCGGAACCGGGCTGACCCCGAGGGGGAGCCCGTGTTCGCTCTTGAAGATACCGCAGAGGGGGGGCATTGGGGCACCCTCGAGCAGTACCGCCAACTGGCAGTGCGGTCGCTGCAGACAGCGATGACTATTATGGGTCAGGACCTGCCCGGTGTCACGCGGGTAAGTACTTTCCTCTCTCGTGCTGCGTTGTTTTCTCTCCGAGCCCCCTCGCAGTTTTTGACGTGCGTTTTTTGTTTTGCCTCTTTAGGAGCTCGAGGCCCGATCCCTTGGGAAATCGGTGTTCCTGCGAAATGAGAGGGATATTTGGGACCAGCTCCGGCGCCAAAAGGGCCTGCTTGCCGATGCCCAGGGGCTATTGTCGGCGCGGAGTGCGGAAGTGGAGGACCTCCGCCTTCGTTGTGCTGATATTCAGGCCGAGTTGGCCACGGCTAAGGAGCAGTCCGCTCCTCTGGTGGCCAAGATCAAGGAACTGGAGGAGGAGCGGGACTCCTTCAGGCTTCGGGCCCAAGAAGCGACGGCCTCTGCTAAGGTCACAGCCGGGCAGCTGGGTGCGGAGCAGAGCGAGCATCAGGCGACGAAAGTCGCCTTGGCAGAGGCTACCAAGGCGGCCGAGGCCTCTCGGGTCGAGGTCTCAGCCTGGAAGAGCAAGGCCGAGGGTAAGTTCCGCTGAACCATGTTCCTTGCTCCATTTGCTCTGATTCGCGTTTGACTCCTGACCCCTCGTCGCGACGTAGATCTGGAGAAAGAGGCCTCCCAAGCGGCTGAGGCCTCCGTCGCAGCGCAAGCAGCGCTGGATGTCGAGGTCCGGGAGCATGAGACGCTGCGCAGCGCTGTCCGGACCGCCTGCGAGGCTCTTGACATCGAGGAGGTCCAATCAGCTAGCTCCCTTGGGAGCCGCCTGATTGCGTTGAGCGGCCACGTCCGCGAGAGACTCCGAGGGGCGTTGCACACGGGTGTCAAGCGCGCCCTGGCCGTCGTCTCCTCGCACTATGCCATCAACCTCGAGGCTGTCAGCGACGGCTACGTGTTGCCAGAAGATGACGAGGAGGCGGATGCGGAGGTCATGAAGCTGTTGGAGGCGGCCGAGGCACCTGGCACAGCGCTGGCCTGTCTGTTTGAAGAAGAGGTGGTCCCTCCCGCGCCAGCCGCCGATCCTTGAGCTTTGACCTGGGCCAAAAGGGGCCATGTAACCGGATTAAGAAGTTGCCGATCGTGACGTTTTTGTGGCCGCCGAGGCCTTTAAAGTATTTTGCGATAAATGCGTCTTTTAATCGTTTTCTGTTCTACTTCGAGCCTCGTGCCCTCTGTCTCGATCTTGGGAACCCGCAAAGAAAACCCTCGGGACCTAAGCCGCCCTTCTTGAAGGAAGGGTGGTGAGGGAGCTGCCAGAGCCTGCAGGCGAGGCTCCGTTCTCACGTCTCGACCGCCCTTTGGCCTCTAGACAAACTTTTGGTCTTTGGGTTTCTTGTGAAGGTCCCATCGAGAGCGAGAGAGTTTTGGCGAGAAATTTTTTGAAAGACCATTAACAAATGGTGTTCGGGACTTAGGGGTTCCCCTTTCTAGCCCCCCGAGGAGGCCCGGCTTTTATGGAGGGCAAAGGCCGAGTCTCCCTTATAGCGCTATTGAGACGCCGAGCCCCTATTGATAGACAAGCTCTCAGCATGTGAACTTCCTGAGCCTCTGCCTGTCTTTTGGGTGAAAAGGTGGTGAGGGAGTCGCCAGAGTCTTGGAGGCGTGGGCCGTTTTTTTCACTCAGCCACCTTTTTCGCTTTTGAGACGATCGACGATCCTTGGGTTCTATACAATCGGCTAGTCTAAAAAAAAAAGGGGGGGTCTCGAAAAGTTCTAACAGCTAAGAACGCTTCTTTATTGCATTTCGAGAAACAATGTAAGCAACGTTTGGAATTTTAAGGGTAGAAACGACGTAGCTGTTCTATGTTCCAAGCGTTGGTGAAGATTTCGCCCTTCTCGTTGGCTAACTTGTAGGTCCCGGGCTTCAGCACTTGAGCGACGATGTACGGTCCTTCCCAGGGTGGGGTCAGCTTGTGGCGGCCCTTGTTGCTCTCGCCTCGGCCCTCAAGACTGTGTCGCCCACCTTCAGGTCTCGGCTTCGGACGCGCCGGGCTTGGTAACGTCGTAGGGCTTGCTGGTACCTGGCCGAGTGTAGCAGCGCGATGTCCCGGGCTTCCTCCAGCTGGTCGAGGGCGTCTTCGCGGGCAGTGCGGTTGCTTTGCTCGCTGTATGCCTGTAGCCTCGGGGAACCGTATTCTAAGTCAGTGGGGAGGATGGCCTCTGCTCCATAGACCAGGAAGAACGGTGTGAATCCCGTGGCTCGGCTCGGGGTATTTCTTAGGCTCCAGATGACTGACGGGAGTTCGGCAAGCCATTTCTTGCCAAACTTCTTCAAACTGGTTGAATATCCTTGGCTTAAGGCCTTGTAAGATCATGCCGTTGGCACGCTCTACTTGGCCATTGGTCCTTGGGTGTCCTACTACCGACCGAGCCACCCGGATGTGGTGGTCGTCGCAGAACGTTAGGAACTTGCGACCGGTGAATTGTGTCCCATTGTCGGTGATGATGGTGTTAGGAACCCCGAACCTGTGGATGATATCCGTAAAGAACAGCACCGCTTGCTCGGATTTGATCTGAGCGATCGGACGAGCCTCGATCCATTTGGAGAATTTGTCGATAGCTACCAGCAGATGGGTATAGCCTCCGGGTGCCTTTTGCAGAGGCCCAACCATGTCCAGCCCCCATACAAGGGAATGGCCATGTGATGGGGATGGTTTGGAGGGCTTGGGCCGGAGAGGTGCGTCTGTCGAGCGTAACTGGCATCCCTCGCAGGAGCGTACTAGCCTCGTGGCGTCGGCCACCACCGCCGCCAATAGAAACCTTGGCGAAGGCGTTACCACAGCTACCGAGGCGCCGCGTGGTGCCCGCAGACCCCCGCGTGCAAGTCCCAAAGTAAGGATTGGCCAGCCCCGGTGGTGATGCATCGTTGGAGAATACCGGATGGGCTACGCCTATACAACTCGCCGTCGCAGAGGACGTAAGTCTTGGCGCGCCGCGCGAGCCGCCGGGCTTCGGTTCTGTCATCAGGAAGCTCTCCCCGAACGAGGCGGTCAAGGAAAGGGATTCGCCAGTCCGTTTCTGGGTCGGCTTGGGGAGGCTCTGCGTCAATCGCCATGGCCTCGGGCTTGGCTGGCGAGGTCTTGGTGGTAGAGGGAGCCTCGAGCCCTGCGGCGGGCTCGGTCGATGGGCCCTCTTCTATCGCCGAGGCGTAGTCGACGGATGGCTTGTGGAGGTCTCTGGCGAAAACGTTCGGGGGAACCGGGGTCCGTGCCGACGCCATCTTTGCTAGTTCGTCTGCGGCCTCGTTGAACTTTCGAGCGACGTGGTTGAGTTCGAGGCCGTCGAACTTGTCCTCGAGGCGACGTACCATCGTGCAGTACGCCCTCATTTTGGGGTCATGGCAGCTCGACTCTTTCATCACCTGATCGACGGCGAGCTGCGAATCACCCCGTACTTCGAGACGCCGCACTCCAAGTTCGATGGCGATTTGTAAGCCGTTGACGAGGGCCTCGTATTCGGCCACATTGTTGGAGGCGGCGAAGTGAAGCCGGATCATGTAGCGCATGTGTACTCCAAGGGGCGAGACCAGGAGCAGGCCCGCGCCAGCCCCAGTCTTCATCAGAGACCCGTCGAAGTACATGGTCCAGCATTCTGATTGGATTTGAACGGGTGGCAGCTGTGTGTCGGTCCACTCGGCTACAAAGTCGGCCAGACTCGTGATTTGATCGCTTCCGAGGCGCGAAAGACAAGGTTTCCCCATGAGTTCAACAGCCCACTTGGCTATTCTACCCGAGGCCTCCGGTTTTGGATTATCTCTCCTAGGGGAAAAGACGACACCACGGCCACGGGTGGGACTCAAAGTAGTGACGCAGCTTGCGCCGAGCCAAGACTACTGGTGTAAACCACCACCTGGATGTGGGGTAGCGATCTTAGTCTCGGAGAGCACCTCGCCGATGAAGTAGACAAGTCATTTGAACGGGTAGAGCATGTCCCTTCTCCCGCCTCTCGACTACTACTCTGCTACATGTGACCACTTGGGTTGTCGCGGTGACGAGAGTAAGAGGCGCCGCCCTCGGTGGGCGGAACCAGGACGGGGGTTGGTGAGCAAAGGTGCCTTGAGCCCCGGCGAGGGCTTCCTCACCCTCGGTGGTCCATAAAAAAACGCTCGGACTTTCTCAAGAGGCGGTATAGGGCAGCCTTTTTCGCCGAGGCGCGAGATGAAGCGGCTTAGGGCCGCGAGGCATCCCATGACCCTCTCGCACCCCTTTGAGGTCTCGGATTGGGCCCATGTTGGTCACGGCCGAGACCTTCTCCGGTTGGCCTCGATTCCACGTTCCGAGACTATGAATCCCAAGAGCATGCCTCGGGAACCCCAAGACGCACTTCTCGGGGTTGAGCTTGATGCCTTCTCTCCGAGACATGTGAAGGCGTCTCTAAGTCGCCGACGAGATCACGGCCTTTCCGGACTTGACTACGATGTCATCCACGAGGCCTCGATGGTTCGCCTGATGTGTTCGCCAAAGACTTGGATCATGCACACCGTAAGTAGCCCCCGCGTTTCGAGGCCAAACGGCATGGTTTTGTAGCAAGACATGCCGAATGGAGTGATGAAAGAAGTCGCGAGCTGGTCGGACTCTTTCATCTTGATTTGGTCATAACCGGAATACGCATCAAGGAAGGAGAGGGTTTCGCATCCCCGCATGGAGTCGATGATTTGGTCAATTCGTGGTAGTGGGAACGGACCTTGGGCATGCTTTATTTAGACCGATGTAGTCCACGCACATCCTCCACTTGCCACTTTTCTTCCCGACTAATACGGGTTAGCCAACCACTGGATGGAATACTTCCTTGATGAATCCGGCCGCCACTGAGCTTGACTTCTTCGCCGATAGCCTGCGCTTCTCCTCGTCGAACCAAGCGCAGCGCTTTCTTTGCCGGTCTGGAGCCCGCCGGATATCTAAGGCGTGTTTCGGCGACCTCCCTTGGTATGCTCGGCATGTCCGAGGGGCTCCATGCGAACATGTCGACGTTCAGCGCGGAGAAAGTCGACGAGCACGGCCTCCTATTTGTCCTTTGCCGAGGGTGGCGCCGACCTTCATTCCCCCCGCCGTCGGGGGCGGTGGGATCGACGGGGACGAGCTTGACGTCCTCCGCTGGGCTCGAAGGTCCCGACGCCGCTTAGCGCCGGGAACCTCGTTAGCAAGTTGGTCGAGATCGGCGATGAGGGCCTCGCCTCCGCGATGGCCTCGGCGTACTCGATGCACTCGACGTCGCGATCGTATGCATGTTCGTCACGTGAGACTCGACGGTGATGATGTCGTTGGGGCTGGCATCTTGAGCTTGAGGTAGGTGTAATTGGGGATCGCCATGAACTTGGCGTAGCACGGCGCCCAAGATGGCGTGGTAAGCCCCTTGAAGTCAACCACCTCGAAGGTGAGGACCCTTTGCGGTAGTTGGAGGGAGTGCCGAAGCAGATGGGCAAGTCGATGCGCCCGAGGGGTCGCGTGCGCTTTCCTGGCACGATGCCGTGGAAGGGCGCGGAACCGCCTCGGAGCCGTGATTGGTCGAGCTCCAGGAGCTCCAGAGTGTTGACGTAGAGGATGTTGAGGCCGCTGCCTCCGTCCATGAGTACTTTGGTAAGTCGGGTGTTGCCGACGATCGGGTCGACGACAAGCGGGTACTGCCCGGGGTTTGGAACATAATCGGGGTGATCATCCCGATCAAAGGTGATTGCCTCCCGAGACCAGTCGAGGTACCGGGGGGTGGCCACCTTGACCGAGAAAACCTCCCGGCGTTCCTTCTTTCGCTGGCGCGCCGTGAGGCATGCCGAGGGTCCGCCAAAGATCATGAAAGCGTTGCGTACCTCGGGGAACCCGTCGTCCTTGTCCTCGTTCCGACCGCCGGGCCCTTCGCTTTGGCGTCGTTGTCGGGAGGCCCGAGCCTGGCGTAGTAGCGACGGAGCATGGTGCACTCCTCGAGGGCGTGCTTCACCGGACCTTGATGGTAAGGCAGGGCTTCTTCCAAGATGTCGTCAAATAGCCCAGGGCCGCGGGGGCCGCGGGGATTCCTGCGATCCGTCGCGGCGACATGGACGGCCTCGAGAACTTCCTGCTTCCCTGGGCGACCTTTCTTCTTTTTCTTAGGGAGGTGGGGGGCTGAGGCCTCGGGGGCCTCTTCCCTCCGCTTCCCCTTGGAATCGGTGTGTTGGGAAGATGGTCTCGGCGCCTTCTTCCCCAAGCGAAAGCGGGTGGCGATGTCGAGGAGCGGCCAGCAGAGAGCTGGACGTTGCGGCCCTAACTCTCGGACCAAGTCCCGACAAGTGGTGCCGGAGAGGAAAGCCCGGACGATCTCCGAGAGTCGCCGACGCTGGGTAGCTCGGTGCCTTTGTTTGGAGAAGCGCCGGATGAAGTCTCGGAGGACTCATCTGCGCTTCGGGCGGCAGCTTTTAAGATCCCAGAATTCCTGAGGCGCACGATGTGCCCCGGAAGTTCCCGACGAAGATCCTAACCAAGTCGCGCGATCGTGGATTTGCGAGGAGGAGATGCTCCAGCCAGGCTCGCGCGCCGAGTCCGACAAGAGCAAAGGGAGATTGCGGATGATGAGCAGGTCATTGTCCGCGCCACCTGGGTGCCAAAGCGGTGTGTCGGCGAGCCGAGTTTCGGGTTGGTCTCGGCCACCAGATTGCGAGGTTGGCGGTACCGTCGGAACCGGGCGGGAAAGGAGCAACGCGGATGGCCCTCGGCTGAAGACCCGAGGTCCTGGCGACTCGGGGGAAGGATCGGTCCTCACCATTGTCGTAGCGACCGCCTCGGTGTGGGTGGTAGCCTCGGGCGGCTCCGTCGTCGTGGGGCGCTGCCGCCTGTCCGCCTACCTTTCGTGGTCGCCTGTGCCTCGTGTTGGTCCTCGAGTCGGTTCTTGCGCCGAGAGGGCCCTCGTTGACTCGGTCGGCGGCGAGCGGGTTTCGGGACGGGTCGAGGCACTCGCCTTGTCGAGGTCGTGCCGCGGGTTGCTCGAAGTGCCTCGCGCCGCGCGGAGGCGGAACTTTCGACCTCTTTGACCGCTGCGGTCTCGAGGAGGTCGCGGAGCTCTCCGCGGACCCGTCGCCCTCGGTGGTGGAGGGTTCGGGCATTGCTCGGACTAGCATCGCGGCCGCCGCGACATTCTGGCTAGCGCGGTTAAAGATTGGGGGCGGCTCATCCCCCTCGTTGTCGTTGATGCGGTGGTGGACGTCGCGGGCCCTCCCTCGGGCCCTCTCCGCCCTCACCGCGCCCTTCTTGCCTCCCCGCCGAGAGTGTCCCCAAGCATTGCGTATGAGTCGATCTTGTTCGACCTTGGCTTGAAGCTCGTGGAGCTGCTCCAGGTCTGGGCGTCGACGCCCCCCGCGGGCGGGATTCTCGTTCCGTGCTGCCGGGGCCTCGGGACGCGGTGGTGTGGCGTCGCCCGCCCCCGCCCGGGGCCGGGAATGGTTGCCTGTCCTCTCGTTCCCTTCGCCCGCCCTTGGCATCCCGAGCCCGACGTGGGAAGCACTCACGAGATGGATCGTAAGTCCCTCCATCGTCTGAGTCGGAGTAGCCGAGGCAAGAGGTCGCTTGCATGCCAAGAATTGGCGCAAATCCCGTGGTTGTGAAGTTCGGAGAAATCCACCGGGCCATGCCTCGTCCTCGTCCCGAGGAGTCGGAGCGGTGCTCAAGTCGAGAGCGAAAGCGGCGGCGCGTCCGAGGGGTGCTTGTGAATGGCGGCGTAAGCGAGGCGTAAGAGGCGGCGGCATTTCTCAACCCAAAGGGGTATGGGGACGGTGCCTTCTCCATGTTACGCCCCGCACGGGTCGGCTCTTCAGGAGTGGCGAGGCGGGTTAGACGGCCCTGGCATCGCCGTAAGCCACCGGCGACTTTCCTTCGTTCGAGCTCGGGCGACAGGTCCCCGCCGGGGACCCGCACTAACAACTAGGTGGTCGTGGGACATCGGCTGGAGAGGCGCGTGTCGCCTGGCTCTCAGAAGCGTCGGGGGTGGCCTTGCTTCGCGTCGCGCTGGCGGCGTGGCGAGAGCGGCCGCCCGGGCGCCGCGCTGCGCTGGGCTGCGGGCGCGACTCCGTCGTTGGACGGTGGGGTTCGAGGGTGAGGAGCACCATGTCGTACTCATGCCCTAGAGACATGAACTCTAGGCTCCCCACCAAACTATGGTGCCGAGACGCAATGGTCGTATGTAGTCCGCCATCCAGGAATTTGCTAGGATGACGAAGGCGACACGCAATGACCCCTACTGGCGCGCTTAATCGCCGGTGTTTTGGAACCGGGGTCCCTCAACCAACGAGTGAATTTGTGCTTTGCGTGCCCCTAATCCCGGATGGTGGCGCAAAGAGACACAAGGTTTATCTTGGTTCGAGTGCAATCGAGGCCCTACGTCCGATCCGAGAGATCGATCTTGTATTCCTTGCACCGGAGTGCTCGTAGTAGGGGGTTACAAGCTAGGTGAGAGAGGAACTAGCCCTGTGTCTCGGCGAGTGTGGTGCGGGCTGCTTGAGGCGTTGTTCCCAAGCAAAGATATGAGTATGTGTGCTATCGGCTTGTTCGTCTTTTTCCCCCTAGAAATGGCCCCGATCCCTCCCTTTTATACTCTAAGGGAGGACGGGATCGTGCATGTGGTGCTACATAGCGCTTCAGAAATGGGGTGGCGTGTCCGAGCCACGTAGTCGGCCATTGTTGTGGTATGGTCGATGGAGTGGCCCCGTCCTTGTCGTGGCGGAAGTGACATGTTGGTCGAGACTTCGGTCTTGCGCGTCGTGGGGCTCGATGACGGCTTGATGCAGACGGCGTGGCGGGCGACGCGCTGCTGGTCGCCGTGTAATGACGTCAGGGAGCAGCGGCTCTGCAGATGCCGAGAGGCCGAGCCATCGTGGGGGGCTCGGTGGTCATGGACCCTCAGTTGCCGAGCCCGTGAAGCAAACTGTCGAGGCCTTGGGGAGTTATTGGCCCCGGTACCGATTCCGAGGCCACAAGATAGCTCAGACGTGGCTCCCCATGCCTGCGTTGTCCTTGGAGCAGGAGTTGGCAAGACAAGTGAGGCATGGGCGCCAACCACGTGCACGGGTTAGTATGCTGGCGGGTACCCCCATGCGATCCTGTCTCTCTGTCCCATCGGCCATTCTCTTTATCTTGACTTGCGGGCGGCATGCGGCTGTTGTCAGGGGCAGCAGTTGGCTGAGTTGACGCGATGACCTGACGTTTTGCGGTAAGAAGGACGGGAGAAGGAAGAGGTAGCGGCGGTCGCCGAGCCCCGCCTTTTGCGCGATCACGGAGGGTCGGTGGCCTCGGCCGAGGCCTCTGGCGGGGAATCGACCGAGGCCCGCGGTGAGGGGGCCTCGGGCGAATCGGAGAATCGGCTGAGGTCTCATGGTGATGAGGCCTCGGGCGAGTCGGAGAATCGGCCGAGG
Organism: Miscanthus lutarioriparius; assembly: GCA_904845875.1. NCBI lineage: Eukaryota > Viridiplantae > Streptophyta > Magnoliopsida > Poales > Poaceae > Miscanthus > Miscanthus lutarioriparius. The sequence continues at coordinate 102,212,268 of CAJGYO010000001.1, forward strand.
CCCATGGCGATGAGGCCTCGGGCGAGTCGGAGAATCGGCCGAGGCTGGCGTGGTGATGGGGCCTCGGCGAGAGTTTGAGAATCGGCCGAGGCCAAGCAGCTGCTTAGCTGGTTTCGGTCTTTACGAAATCTAAGCAGTCGTTTTTTGGATCTTGCTTAGGGTACCCCTTCTCACGGTATCCGACAAATATGGTCCTACTATTTATGTTGGAAAACACCCAAGTTATGTTGTTAGCAAAGTCACTGAGATACTAATGACAGCTATTAACAGTGTGACACTCTAAAAACAACGCTCTAGAACTTAGTTAGAACTTCAGGAAATAAAAATAAATTGCTGCTAGTAATCTACAGTTTATTAGAATTTCAGTTTCATATCAACCTGCTTCATTTTCCTACAAATTAATGCAGGCATTCCCAAAGAATTCCTTTTCCTCATGTATCCTTTTCTGATTTCCTTTCTAACAACTATTTTTCTTTAGTTCTTGAAATGAAGTTGCGAATCAGGTTGCTACTAGGTCTATTAGAACTAGGTTACGGGCCTGGTTGTCATAGTTTTGTCTTGTAAGTTTTTTTGTACATGCCATAGCACTACCAGTTCACTTGCACTGTGTTTTTCACTATCTTGTTTTTCACTATCTTGTTAATGCTAACATCTTATTACCTTGGTATAAAGAATATGATATAAAACTGCAAACTACTATAAATAAGATACCTGAGACAACTCCAATTACTAGGAATGGCTTCTTTGCATTTATTCCATAGATGACAAGATCCCCTGATCCAGGAGCTACCTAGGTTACGTTCATGTGAATAAAAATGAATTCGTTGGTTCTGCATATTCATAGAGTGTAGAAAGATGTATCATATTTTGGTTTCTAGTTATTAGAGATTGTATAGCCACCACACATTATACTTGTATTGTCTTGTATTATAAGGCACCTCACCTATATATATGCAACTGGCTTGTGCCTAACTTACTTAGTGACCGAGTGGCTGACTGGCGTTGTGACTAATTGATTCAGTTGGCCATGCGCCTTAGCGATAGAGTGAGTGAGTGACTAAGTGCCAAGTGGGCAAGTGGCCAAGTAGCGTGTAGTGACCGAGTGACTGAGGGGACGTGTAGCTGAGTAGGCAAGTGGTTGAGTATCTGGCTGACTAAGTGTCGAGTGGCAGAGTGGCTTAATGGCCGAGTGGCTTAGTGACTAAGTAATTGAGTCATGTGCTTGTGCAATCTAACTAATTATTAATTGATTCTGTTTTTTTGTGTGTGTGACTAAATTTGTGGATTCTGTTGCGACTGCAAGTTGAAACCATCTAGTGAATAATTATTTTCGGAGTGCATAAATACTTATTTTGTTATATATGATAATGATATATAGGCACGCTACTTTTCCTGATATGACATATGTCACTGTCTTACTCTTTGTTTCTAAGTATTAGGTTCAAAGGATGAATAGTTTCTGTCTACCTCATACTGACTATATTTGGTTGGCAAGGACAGCTGAGTCAGTGTCTTGGTTTTTTTGGTTGGCAAGATAACATGTGAGACACATGCTCATGCTAAGAAGTATTTGGTATTTTCCTGCTAGGAGAGCTGAGTTTCTATCTTGTTTCTATTTGTCATGGTAAACATTGATATTGGTGCTACATAGACAGCAATACCATTATTTTGATATTTGTTATTTTCCTGCTAGCTAAGACAGTTGAGTCACTGTCATGTTTCTAATAGCCACCATAAACTTTGATATTTAGTAATTGTATATTCTGGTTCCCAATTGATGCTTCAGTGTAATCACTTATAGTAGTATCAACCCATTTAGCTTGGTTGTGCATGGTAAAGCTAAGCAGTTATCCATACCTTTGGATTTTGCATCTGAATTCTAGTCCCCCTGCTTGCCATCCTTATTTCTAGGACAAGGCTGCTCTTTTCTAGTCCTACTGTGCAACAGGGCCAAAATTGGCATGATGATCGAATGGTTCTCTACTTATAAGCAGCTGTTGTTTTTTTTTGCCATCTTTCCTATCCTCTATGTTTGAAAAGCAGCAGCTACTTTTTTTTACACCTTTTTCTCCCTATGTTTGTTAAGCAGCTGTTGCTTTTTTTGCCAAATCTCCCCTCTCCTCTTCTCTCCTTTGTTTTGCCGATGATGAAATTGTCTAAGTCCATACATTATATGGAATGTGAGCTGATGATCAAAAACTTGTGAGAAACTTGGCATCATTACCAGCCGCCCCTACATTACCTTCTCCTCTATTCTGTGTTATAATGCCTTGATGCTCCAAGTTCATAATCAAATGATGAGTGACATGTTTCTGAGGCCTCTACTACTGCTACTACTCATTTTTTTATATTGTTGTTTTATAGGACTACTTTGGTTCATAGAACTTTTTGATTTCTTATACCTTCTCACGTACCTAAAACACACTTTCTTGCATCTATTAGAATAAAGCATGAAATAATATCACGGACACCAGGCAGTGCAGCCTGATGCCCCGAGCATGATGAGCAGCCAACCTATGAGGAGCAAGCACTAGAGGACCAGCTTACTCAGTTGCAGTTCGATAACGAGTTAGAAAAGGATTTAGAAGTGATGCTTACTCAGGAGTAGTGTGATGAGGAGGAAGGAGGAGCAGAAGAAAGAGCAGGAGAGGCTACTGAAGACGAAGAAGAGGATGATAATGAGGAGGACTCAGAAGAGGGATATGTAAGTCCCGAGGATCCTTTCCCACGTGAAGCCAGAAGGAGGCCAACGGAGAAAGATTTGGACAAGGATTTTGACCCGAACGAGGACATAGGAAAAAAGCCTTAGCTTATAAATTTTGCTAAAGCTTTGGCTGTGTTACCTCTGCTAACACTTTGACCTATCGTATATATAGGTCCCTCTTGAAACTAAAAAAAGACGACATCGACGTCTGCGACATCTCGCCGGACAAGACGGAGTAGAGGAAAGGAGAACAGAGGCAACAGCCACAGAGACGGACATTGAGGCCTCTGCTCCATAACCTTAAGACAACCACGGCTATCAAGCCAAAGAGGAAACGAGGGGATAGAAAAGCAAATCAATATCCAGATAAGGCATGATATGTGATAACGGAGGTCAGGCCAGCAGGGGAGATCCTTGAGTTAAAGGAATTTAGAGGACGATTCCATAATGCGATCGGGGCCCTACTAAGACTGTAAGAGATAAATTGAACCCAGCAATCCCTAACTGGAAAGAGGTACCAAAGAAGAAAAAGGATGAACTATGGGATAAGCAGTTGAAGCTCAATTTTAGATTTCCGAAGGGTAAGCACGAACTGGTAAAAAAATGCTTTCAGGATCATGGGAGAGTCATTCCGACATTGGAGGTCAGAGCTCAACAAGAAGTATCTCAAAAAGGGGTTTACTCCCTTCAACGAGTTCGGCAATATAACTCCTAGTCAATGGGAGGAGCTCGTGGCTCAGAAGACTTCATCGGAGGCATTAGAGCTCAGTGCCCGTAACACCGAGCTGGCAAAGAGGAACAAACACTACCATCATCTAGGCCCCGGTGGCTACTATGCCAAGGAAGAGCAGTTTAGAAAGATGAACAAAGAGGCCGCAGCTGCTGGGAATATCGATGTGAAGAATTTGAAGGTACGCCCAAGGAATTAGATATATGCGAGGAGTACAGAATCATCCGGCGGTAATCTTAAGTTTGATAAGCCGGAGACCCAAGAGGCAGTATCAAGAATATTGAAATATGCTGAAGATAAGGACAAGGGCTCATTCAATCCTTTCAGAGAGAGGGACGAGCTTAGCCTTGGCTTGGGAAACAAGGAGCACACAGGCTGCACCAGGGGGCTAGGGAAAAGGACGACTTGGAAGCACGGATTTGAAGACGACAGGCACATGTACAAGAAACATGGTAGAGACCGAGAGACTAATCTTGGGCTCCAAGTGAAGGCTCTAGTTGCGAAGGCGCTGGAGGAGCAAGGACTGTCTACGGAGCCATGGACATTAATGACGCCACCGGGAGAACTGGCATTAGTTGACAGCCCTTCGAAAGTTCCTAGCAGCCAAGGTTCCATTGTAGCCACAACCCCCGTCGATCGCATACGAGAACCAACTAGTTGCACCTTGGTGTTTCTCAGCGGCCGACAGAACATTGTGATGAAGGTGGCAACAGGTGTGGCACATCCTTCCAGTGGCTTACACCACAATAATAAGATACCATCGGACTACACTAGGGTCGAGGTGCATATCGTGAAGCCTGAGTTCATGCAGTGGAGGATAGACTACGCAACTCCTGAGGGGCTGATGTTACTCGGAGACATAGTGGGGTAGTTCATTCTCTGGCACAAACGGGACATTATATTGACTACTTCTTCGTCGCCTCCCCCTCTCCCAAATTTAGAGCGAGTTGTTGATGATGGGGAGATATTTTCACCGTCTCGTGACCACCACATTCCTGAGATGCCACATTCTTCCTCGCCTTCTAGAGAGCATGTGCCTGATAAGCCACAACCTTCTCCATCTCGTACCGAGCAAGTGCATAATGAGATGCCACCGTCTTCTCAACAAGCACAGCCGATATATGAACAACAAGTGCCTCCTGAAGAAGGTGATGCACAAAAAGATGAGGACGTGCCTGAATGGGAACTTCGAAAGAAGCATCCAATCACCATAAGACCAATTTATGTTTCGATGAAAGACGTCTCGTCGGTGCACAAGTGGTATTCACATGACCAGTTCAAGCCTGAGAACCACGTTAAAAAAAGTCCCATCACGGGCTTCTAAGGAGGCCGTCACTAGCAAACTCCACCAAACAGCAAATCAGTATCTAAATGTTGATGCCATCAAATGGTCAAAGGATTGTCCAAACACATATGAAAGAGGCAAGCCCTTCCTACCAAATCGGGACATCCAACGCCTACCACTTGGAATGAGAATGTTCCATGATTGGTACTTGCGTGTTCTCCTAACGAGCATAGACCTCGTATAAGCATGCTTCCCTACCGACACATTTGGAAGCCCAGCCGGAAAAATTATCTTTGACTTCAATGACATGCAGACATGCTTTCACCTCAGAGCAATGGAAATAAATCTAATTCGCACGTGGTGCCTGTAAGTCCTTGTCCTCCCGATATGATATGAATGTAATCTTTAGATTTTGTTGTAACTAACCCATGCTATGATTTGTAGAATGCAAGTGCACATTGTAAAACAAATGTCAAGTGTGAAAGATGGGTATATAGACCATGAAGCTATAGCACAAATAAATTTTAATTACCCTAGACAGTGGAAACTGGATGACAAAGAGCTAGCTGCTGGAAAGACCCTTTAGGAGAAAGAGGACATCCGTACGAAGAAACTCAGGCAAGAGTCCCTTAAGGTTTCGACATACGTTGCCCTAGCTTTTAAAAATCCCCAACAACACTCTACTATATGGCTACCATCCAACTTCGAGTAAGTTCAACTCTATATTTAAAGCTTTGTTCGATATATTTTATTCAATGCAAAAGAGTTTATCTAGTTTTATGATTAAATCCATACAGCAACCACTGGATTTGTATAGGCGTCGATGTCAAGAGGAGCATGGCATGGGTCTTTGATTCAATAGATAGGGACCCGGTAACATACAAAGACTTCATATCGATTCTCAAGACGTATACATATCGACAATCCTCATTAGCTTATATGATTGTATATATACTTGTAACGTTTACTTTTGGATACTAATAAGTTATATTTGCTAAAATAATTCAAACAGGGTATTTAGGTTCTATGTCACTAAACATCACGGAAGACATGATCCAGTAAGGAAGAAAAGGTTGGCTATAAAAACACTATGTGCGGTAAGTGTAACTTACTTCTTAAGTACTCCATTACATAGCTGTCAAAAGCATTACTTAATATTTCCATATGCAAAACACACAGTGCCCCAAGTAAAAGCCTGGGAGTGTACATTGTGGATACTATGTATGTTCTATGATAAGTAACACCGGTGCCTACAGGAGACACCCCTTAAGGGTAAGTTTGAACATCTTTACCCATAGTATAAAAACTTCGCACGTGGTATGAAATACTAAACCAAAACTTGTTCTCTTGTAGTGGAAAGAAGAGAAAGAAATGAAAAGAGACCCATACAAGGATGACCAACTCTTAGAGCTCGTCGGCGACCTTTGCAATTTCATATTGGACCAGATTGTACACGTCAAAGGCATACCATGACCGAGATTCTAACTTAGGTAGAAATCCTCAGTACCAACACATTCGTGAGACTGAAAGGCTAGCTCTAGGCCGTTGATAACAATGTGTATGAAATTTTACATTGGTCTTACCTTGTGAATTATGTCTATTTAATGATGGATTGTATATATTCTTGTGAATTAGACTTGTAATTATAGTTTATATAATACTCTTGTGCTTGTGGTCAGATTTGAATTATATATGTTCTGGTCAGATTTGAGTTATATATATATATAGACACACACACGTTTTGGTTGAATTTGAATTATAAATTTAATTTTTTTAGCGGAAAAATGTACTATAGGAGCGGTTCTAGACTGAACCGCCCCTACAAACAGGTATTATAGGGGCGGCTGGTACTACAGCCGCCCCTACAAATCGATTTTGTAGAGGCGGCTCACCAGCCGCCGCTACAAATCGATTTGTAGGGGCGGTCTAGGAACCACCCCTACAAATACATGATTTGTAGCCACGCTTTGTTAGGAGCGGCTGGTCAAACCGTCCCTACAAATCATCTGGAGCCGCCCCTACAAAAGGTTTATGTAGTAGTGATGGCTGCTTGGCATATTGATCACGACTTGGTATCGGTGATGAGGAAGCTAAACACATATATATTTACGACAGTGCCCCTGATGTCTGAACAGGATGCGTGCATCTAGACGCCTACGGCTGCACCTCATTTCTCGCGCGCGTCTGCACTCCGTTTCTCCCGCGCGCCTGCACTTTGCATCCGCGTCAGCACACCCCCGTCCGCGCCAGCACGCCCCCCTGCATTTTGCACTCCCATGCGGGGCCACGCCACCCGGACGTCGCCCGCACCGCTAGACCGCGCGCGGGGACCGCTCGTGCCTCCTTCGTCGGTTGTGCCCGCTCGCCGGCGCCCCGGCAGCTACACCTGGTGGCTACAGAAGGTGGGTCCCGTTGCAACATGTGCAACACCTGATATACTTTTGAAACATCCAGATACCGTATTTGAAACATACGTCTGAAGACAGATGAAACAATTGAAACTTGAGTCTAAAACACTTGCAAAAACACTTGAAAACCATTGCAGACATACGTAACATCTAGATAAAACACTTACAACATATGTGTGAAAACATATGCAACATCCAGATAATCACACTTGCACCATGCGTCTGAAAAAATAAATGAAACATTGAAAATGGAAGCTTGCAACATACGTGTACAACCATTGTAATATATATATGAAACATCTCGATCTACTTTTGCAACATTCGTATGAAGCACTTGCAACATCCGTATGAAACATCTGAAACACTTGAAACATACACTTTCAACATGTATTTTCCACCCTTCTTCTTTCGGATGATGTAGAGCAAAGCGGGAACGGTCGGTTTGGTCAGCCGACGGCCGAGGATGGTGGCGCGACCTGGCAGCGGCCAGCTTCTCCTGCGCCTAGACTAGGCCCAACCAACAACGGCCCCTCTCCTGCGCGGCGGTCGATGAGCACGGTGGAGAGGGAGGAAGGCGGCCGCAAGTGCTCGGATGCGGTGGAGATGGAGGATGGAGGAGGGCACGGGGGTGGCGGAGAGTGCAAAGCCGGGAGCGACGTGGAGAGGAGCGGGGACGGAATGCAGATGAAGGCCGTCGGGAGTGCCGGCTTGGCGGTCGGTGCGGGCATCACAGCTGCGGCAACCAGAAGAAACTATGCAACGAGACGAGGACAAAGAGAAATACGTTCATTATTTATTTTAGGTGAACCAGGAGTAGGAGTAGGCCGGGCTGGTCCTGCAGGTCCAAGTGAGCACGTCCGGACGATATATTTAAGAGGTTATATACTAGTATATATTCTAGAGATATGGTGGAGTAATTTAATTGAAAGATTGAAAAGCAATGCGCCTTGCCATGCATCCTAATTGTTTCCGTGAGCAAAAGCAAACGAAAGAGGAAAAGAGTTGGAAGTCCAGGTGTAGCACGATTATTATTTGCTGGCCGGTGGCGTTCATGCGTGGAGGGAGAGCCCAAGATGGAAGGGAACATTGTGCATACGTAGGCCGAATATTTGGTTGCCTCGGGCGCAGGTATCCAGTTTAAGTACTACAAAATTAAAAGACTCCATACCAAATATCCAATTTAAGAAGATATATTTGTAGATAAGAAAAACCTTCAATCCAACGGGAACACACCAACATACGGCATCCTCGTACTGTTGTGCCCAGCGATGAATATAGGACCTCTCGGGTGTTTAATGCGCTTGCTGGAAGCGTGACAGTGGTCGTAATCCATGTCCTTGCTTAGCGGTTCCTTGATGTCTCTTACCACCTCATGACATCCACCTAAAAAAGGCATCGAAAGATGCCCAAACATTATTCAAACGAACCAAACACAAACATAGCAAACAAGGACCCTAAACCATACACACTACTCTCTCCTAAAGCACCACCAGGAGAGGCAAAACCGTGCAATATCAACTTTCAACATAGAGAGAATTTAAAATGCACTCATCTTCAAATCGTGCAAACAATGGCATGTTCGGTTTGCCACACTAAAGGTTAGGCACATACCAAAGCTCTGACATGCATATATTTGCAAAGTAGAGCTATTTGGTTGGTTACCATGTCAAACTAAATTGAGTTGTGGCAAATTGAATGAGGTAAGTATTTGGACTCCTACACTATACCTGCCACAGATTGAAAGCATCTCTATGGTGACAATGCAATTAGCCACAAAACCAGTACAGAAAAGGTCTAAAACCATGTTTATCGTGAAGCATCTCTATCCAACATGGGACATAAGTTACCAATTTTTTCCCTATAAATACAAGGAATTTTATCCATAGAAAAATCACATTGCCTATGCAAGAAGCTACTTATAATCAAAATAATTAGCATATCATCAAAACAACAAGAAACAATCGTCTTACAAATTCCTAAGAGAAATAGAAAAAGGGATGCATTTTATCTCAAATTTACAAATATTTGGAGACAAATAAACATGAGACCAGAACGGGTGGGCAAGAAAGTTTTGAGAGGGGAGCAAGATGGACCAGCACGTAACTGTAAGTTCCTGAATTACTTAAGCAAAAATAAGAAACCACCGCAGCCCACATAATGGGCTTTAAACAGGCACATTTGGAGATGGATAACGAGAAGATAGGCAGCAAATTGACTAGAACCCCATGTAGAATTAATAGAGATATTTGTTAGTTCTGAGAAGTGGCTGCAAAACAAGAGAAAGATTCAGTGAAAAGAGAATGAAAGGGTGAACAAGATGCAGGAGCCCATTTTTCCCTCTATCATGCCAGCTTTACATGGGTGGGTGGATAGCCGTAGCACACTTCTTTCTGCACGTGCGTGTTGCGCCCAAAATTGTGGCGATCAAATCCTCCACCAAAACTTAGCCCCCAGAAAACACCTAACTTTCTTTGGTGCACTACAGTCTGGTAACAGAACAAACAACCTACCTTAGTGTGCCATGACTAACTTGCAGCATCGCAAGGTGTGGAGTCCAACCAAGCAGACCCTATGCTTATCTACCGGAGCCAACAAACTGAAGGTGTTCACAGCAATGAAATCTTACACAAAACATTGTTCCAGCAAAACTTAGTTAAAGAAACAATAGTAGAAAACAGAGACAAACACACATGAAAGTGTTCCACACAAGCCTTAAACAAAAGTAGAGCCAAACGACGTTACAAACATAGAGGTGCGAATCGAACTACTTACCGAAGCAAGAGTCATCGATGGTGCATACATGGAGCACACGCATAGGCTCAGTCAGTGGCGGAGCTCGTGAATCTGATGCCTAGGGCCACTATCTAAGCACCTAAACAACCCAAGCTCAGCCATTCACAGATAATTCACAAAAGTGAACGAAAAGATGCATAATTTAGTGATATATCAATTCCCCGCTTAATCATACAAGAAATTTGGTAAAACAATAACACGGTACAAAATAAGTATGTAACTAAAGTGATTTGCTTCATGCCTTTATCCTCGCCTCCTGTATCTGGATCAACAGCGTGCTACTTAGGCCAGAAACAACTGAAAACAAAGTTGGAAATGAAACATTTAACATTGCATATTTGGAAATTAGGAACAAGTGAACGATGTGCTGACTGCTAGTGCTAGCTTGCTCTAGCCGGGTGTGCCATTGGTCTGCAGTGCAGGAGGCCAAAAGCTGTTGGTCAGCTTGTGCTGTGCGGTTTTGCCTTTGTTGCAGCCTGCAGCAGACAGCAATGTAAGAGTCGCTGGCCCTTGGTCGTCTGCGGCTGACCGCCTGACCCGTCCCTGCAGCATACCGGCGCCACGGACCCTTACCAGCGCCAGCTGTCTCCTGAAGTAGCAGCACCACTGACCATGGTCGCGCCGAGCCCCTGATGTGGCCGTTCCGCCGCTCGATCTGGCCAGGGATAAGCGGCGGACGCTCGTGATTCGGTGTTGGGGTTCTCGATTCAGCGCAACTAGAAGAAAGAAGGGCAACGGGCTGGGGCACTTGGACAAAGTTTCAGCCACCTCGATTGAGCCCTGAGACTTGAAGGGTGCTAAGCGGGGTTTTTGGGCCACGTCTAGGGCCACGGCCCTAGTGGCCCTAGGCCCATATCCGCCCCTGGGCTCAGTACCCTCATATGCCTGAAGATCTGGGATAAGCAAAGGTGCTTTGCTGGGGGGTGGCAGTGAAGTTCACGTGGGCAAATGTCGTGCCATCTGCCTCGGAAAAGCACTTGGAAAGTAAGACCATTGCCATCTCAAACTTATGCTGTGTTATTTCAGTAACAGTTGGTAAGCACAAGATGTATTGCAGAAGCGGTTTGGAGTAAAAACAAGTTACGGAAGCTTGTAAATATACCATCTTCTTGGTGGAGTTATAGTGCTCCAAGGCAAGCATGGCAAAATGGCATGCCTGAGGGCAAACCGGCCATCCAGAACGATCTGCTTCCATCTCCATCTCCTCTGCAGTCAAGTGCTCCTCGCTGCGAGTGGCGTATTTGGTTAATTCAGTTGCATCTAAATGCACTCTAAATGTTACAAGGCTGGGCATGCTAGAATCCAAGACTGCATTCTTATGCAATACACATGTGAAGGTTCTGATTTTGTTGTTATCATCAAATATAGTTATTATTAGGTCCCAGACATCACCCAGGTCTTCCACAGGTCAGGAGATCAAAGAACACACTAGACTCGACTCGAAGGAGATATTGCCACTGCAGATCGAGCAGCGGCTATGGAAAATTTTTGAAGTTGCCCTAATACTTATCAAATTTTCATGCAAAAAGACATGCCAGTAGTCATCAGTGGTGCTTACTGTATGTCGCTGGGTGGTTGATCCTTGAAGACAACGTCCTCGGCCTTGGTGGTGGCAAGCTTACGGTAGACGGCGACGAACTTGGCCTTGAAGGCACGGAAGGCGACCTTGTCCTCCTCGGTGTCGCACAGATCCTCGTCCGCCTCCTCCAGCCGCTTCGCATGTTCCAGCATCTCCCGATGCCCCGCTCCCTCGCCTCCAGCACCTCCTTGGACCCTTCCAGCCCAAATACCAGTTCCAGAGGCTTGGACGGCAACTGCTCTCGCTGCCGCTTGTCGTCTGACCCTCGAAGCAGAGGGACCGGCACAGGGGACCAAAACGCCGGCATGAACGGCAACTTACTTAACCCTGTCGGTACCAAAGTAACCTTCACGGGCTGGCGTGGGATCCTCCTCCATCGTCCGGGCTTCCTCTGCCTCCCTGCCGTCGCCGACCTGGCACCAGGCGACGACCCGCTCCCTGAGAATCCTTCAGGGCCTGAGGCCGCCGCCGAGCCCGGCGGTGCAGTACGTTGCCTCCTTCCACGGGATCGGCTAGGGTTTGGTCTTCCATGTCTAGGTCGGGCTGATCGATCTACCAGAGCTGGAGGCGGGGGCGCCCCTCGGCGTCGCGGAGATGGTGGGAAGCGCGGCGGAGGCGCGGTGAGCGAGGGCGGCGACGATCTGTGGGAGCTTTAGTAATAGCTGAGGCATGATGGGCCTTTTCTTTCTCGATGAGACCCAAAGAAATCTTAAAGGAAGTTCTATTTGGATGAGCATTCAGCCCACTAACTCCAAGTCCAAAAATCTTTTGGCCCATAGTCATTTTCACACTTTTCCTCTCCACACACACAAGCAAAAACCCCGACCGGAGCACACGCGCCGCCGCCGCGCCGCCGCTAAGCCTCCTTCACATGCCCGCCGCCACCGCCGACAAGCGCACGGAGGCCCTTCCACAACCATAGGCTGCCGCCACGCTCCCCCGCCATGAGACCCTGCCCCACTTCGGATGCCCTTTCGACCACACATCCCCCTCCGCCTCCTCCTGCCTCACCTCCAGCACCGCACTCCCCGCCCACCCAGACCTCCACATAGACCGCTCTCCTACTCTCCCGCGGCGGCGTTGTCGGCGGCTGGAACAGAGTCCGAGGAGGAGGCGGTTGTGTGTAGGGACGCGCCACTAGCCCCTCCCCCTGCAGGCGGGGCGGGAGGTGGACAGCCTGGGCGTGGCTGGGCACGGCAGGGGGCGCTCGATGAGGACAGGGCGGAGCTCGAGCGGAAGGCCTCTATTGCCGCACGGTTCAGGCACTGCCATGAGCTTCTGTGGCAGACTAGGTGGCGGGAGATGCGCGACGGGTTGGCCCAGATGGTAGACGAACAAGGTGAGCTCGGTGTGAGTGCTTGACTGCTTGTGTTTGTATATCTAATAAGTAGCTGTTGCTCTTGCCGCGAACATGAAAGCACAGTTATTCATCAATCCTAGCTGCAATTGCCATGCTATTCCCTTAATTTTTGTCTGAAGGGAACAGTATTTGCCGAGACTGGGTTGCATTTTTCGTGCTGTTAATTATATTTTGATTAAATCTAGGATCATCTGTTAATATACTGAAATTCCTATCCTGGTAATCGTATTTGTTTGAAATTTGTGATCAACCGAGCTGCAACTTTCATGCTGCTAGAGTGCTAGTTGTATATTTGGTGGAAGTGTGAAGAGACAAGCTATGTATCTAGACATGGCATATATCTAGGTGCATAGCAAAAGCTATGTATCTAAAAAGCCAAAACGACTTACAATTTGGAATGGAAGTAGTAGTAGTTTTGTCTGCAGAAAGCAAACTAGTAGCAGGATCACTAGCGTGGAAATTTTGCAGATTGTCACTTAGTGTATGCATAGGTATTCTTTCACATGTCTTGAAAATGGTAGTATTTGTATCTCAATGCATGCAACCACAAAAAACATTTAAACGTAACCTTTTTCTGCATTCAATTTTACCATATCTTTTGCTGTAGGTTCTGATTCTGCTCCGACTCTATGTGATATTCTGTGGAGTGGATTCAGGGAGTGGGATTCAAGCAGCATTGTGTGGGATGCTCTAGCAAATAGTTATGCTAGAGCTCAGATGAATCATGATGCTCTTTATGTTCTTAGTAAAATGAGCAGCCTAAACATGCAAATCTCAATAACCACCTATGACAGTTTGTTGTACAGTCTAAGAAAGGCAGATGTGGCACTGGAGATTTTTAAAGAGATGGAGTCATGTGGTATTCCCCCCAGTGATTATTCCCATAGCATTCTCATAGATGGCCTCTGCAAGCAGGATAAAATTGGAGAAGCTTTATCTTTCCTTCAAGAGATTAGGAAAGAGGGGAAATTCATACCCTTGGGAATGACCTTTAACACCCTCATGTCTGCATTGTGTAATTGGGGGTTCATTCAGGATGCAAAATCAGTTTTCTGCCTGATGTTGAAGTATGGATTAAATCCGAGCAGGCACACATATTCAACCATTATACATGGTCTATGTAAAATAGGTTCTGTACGTGAAGCATTCAATATTTTTCAGAGTGTGACAGAAGAAGGAATGGAACTTGATATTGTCACTTGCAACAGCCTTATTAATGGCTTTCGCTTGCATGGTCATACAAGAGAAATTCCAAACATGATTGAGATGATGAGGGGCCTAGGTGTCGAACCCGATATTGTTACTTATACTATACTTATTGCTGGCCACTGTGAAAGTGGTGATGTTGAAGAAGGGATGAAGATACGAAAGGACATCTTAGGCCAAGGTATGGAGCTGAATATTGTCACATATAGCGTCCTTATCAATGCTCTCTTCAAGAAGGGCCTGTTCTATGAGGTCGAAAACCTACTTGGTGAGATATGCAGTATTGGTCTGGAATTGGATGTCATTGCATATTCCATCCTAATCCATGGGTACTCCAAGCTAGGAGAAATTGGAAGAGCACTTCAAGTCTGGAATCTAATGTGCTGTTCTCAGAGGGTAACTCCAACTTCAGTAAACCATGTATCTATTCTTCTAGGCCTTTGCAAGAAAGGATTCCTTGATGAAGCAAGGTCATATTTGGAAACTATAGCTAGCAAATATCAGCCATCCGATGTAGTCCTCTACAATGTAGTTATTGATGGTTATGCAAAAGTGGGTGATATTGGTAATGCTGTTCAGCTGTATGATGCGATTATTATGGCTGGTATGTGCCCAACCATTGTAACATGCAATTCTCTTCTATATGGTTACTGCAAATTTGGGGATCTGCATATGGCAGAGAGCTATTTTACGGCTATTCAGTTAAGTGATCTGCTGCCAACAACAGTTACATACACCACCTTGATGGATGCACTCTCTGAAGCTGGGAAAGTTCATTCCATGCTAAGTATTTTTAAAGAAATGACTGGAAAAGGTATCAAACCAAATGCAGTAACTTACAGTGTAGTTATTAAAGGACTTTGTAAGCAGTTCATGTTCCATGATGCCAAGAATGTTCTTGATGATATGTGTAGAGAAGGTTTTGATGCTGATCCAATACCTTACAACACGCTTATACAAGGTTTTTGTGAAACACAGGATGCCAAAAATGCTTTCTGTGTGTATGAACTAATGGTATGTCGTGGAGTGATGCCCACACCTGTTACTTATAACTTGCTTGTTAATGTGCTGTGCTCAAAGGGACTAGTTATTCACGCTGAAATGAAACTGGAGTCCTTCAGAAAACAGGGTGCCAAGCTGAGAAAATTTGCATACACAACACTTATCAAAGCTCAATGTGCAAAAGGGATGCCTTACAAGGCCATTATGTGGGTTGGCAAGCTTCTAGATGCAGGGTTTGAGGCATCTATTGAAGACTTCAGTGCAGCAATCAACCGATTATGCAAAAGACAGTTCACCAAAGAAGCTTTGATGCTCATACCGATCATGCTATCTGTTGGTGTTTATCCAGATATTCAACTATACCGTGTACTGGGTACAGCTGTACAGAAGAAAAATGAGTTATTCTATTTACCCATATTGCAAGCCCTTGCTATAAAAACTGGTATTTAGTACTTTGAACATGTAAGTGAAACTGCCTGGTCACTGTTCTTAACAAGCCACATCGCACAGGCTGACTAACCCCTTTTGTATTTTGTATCCATGTTTGTTGCTCTGCAGCTTGCGGTGTTCAGTTGCAACATCTGCCATGTTTGAATAGATGGGCATTTAGGCCTGTTGCCCACTGTCAATCGCTGGGTCAGTAGGATTGTGCCAAAGCACAAGGTTAGCTAAAGTTTTGACATCCGTTTACACCTTTACATGATGTGATCAGTATATTTTACCAAGAATGCTAAGATCCTAAGATCATAGTTTGTATTTGGTTTTACCACATGTTCTTGTGCAATTAGTGCCAATGAAAATGTACTTAACTTAAGGTTAACATTTTGGTACTATCTATTATCTTTCAGTTACATGTTTATGATACTGATTCTTATCATGATTTCTGAATTCAGACTTTACTATCACTAGATTTCACTGGCTTGCCAAACTATTGACCTTGTGCATGTAAAGCACATGTTCATGCAGGCAAATGCATGCATCAGCTACGAGCTATCCGGCTACACCTGCACACAAGCAAATATTTTGCCTAGTTATATGTGTCATGAAATGACTTGTTTTGTTTGAAAAAATAAAGAATTGTTACTTTGCTAGTTTGCTTATTCTTTAATCTTTTACCAAGCAAGATGAGCAAACGTGAACTTGTATTTACGGTCCAATGGTGATGCAGATATTGTGCGGAAACTAACTTGTTTCTTTTGGTAGGTCAAAGATATCTTTTCTTTGGCTGAATTTATCTTTTAGCCCTTACTTGACTCTTTTCATGTTTTCATGTGCTGTCGTGCTGATAATGGCCTGGTAATGGGCCGTCAAGTTCTAAGGGCTGAACTTGAATCCTAACTCATAGGTTGTTTCTTTTGGATCATGTATGGGCTCTTCAAAGAAAGGGGCTGGATTAGATCGGATTTTATGTTAGAAGGATTGGATTCTTGACGTGGCCCCACGTAGCCGCATGGATCATTGGAAAGGGCTGGCCCTTGGATCGGAGTTTCGTCGCAGCACCCAGCACATTAGCCTGCCAGCACTAGGGTTGAGCGGAGGCGGCGGTGCTGTGCATCACTGTGAGGCGGTGGCACTGCACATCGCTGTGAAGTGGATTGCTCCTCCATCCTCTCCAAGATCCTGCACCAATCAGGGGTTTGGGTGAACCCCTGAGGATGGTGGTTGCCTTGAAGATCCCGGTACCATTGCTTCTTCGCTACTTGGCATCTCCACCGCCAGTAACCGACCCAGGTACGTACCATTCCTCCCCTGGTCTTCTCTATCATTCATCCTTCCTCTCTCACAGTTACTCATGATTCACTGATGCCCTGCATGTTTCACAGCTCTCCAAAGTGTTTGCTTCAAACATGGACCAGGGAACGAATCTAGCTGCCTATTCTTGACCCTTCGCATCCAAGGAGGAGCAGGCAGGAACTCCGGCATACGGTGGTCCTTGGCGGCACCTTCGAGCGCCTCCATGACGGCCACCGCGCCTTCTCAGAGTTTACTTGGATGCAGAGCAAAGCAGGAGAGATGATTTAGAATCTCTCGGTTATGTTCTTATGTACTTCCTTAGGGCAGGTTTGGTTGTCATCAATCTTTTCACCCGTCTGTTGTAAACATGTAATGGTTCCACGCATGCTTCTGTGAATGGATTTAATATTTCATTGGTCCGTCTTTGAACAGCCTACCATGGCAGGGGCTGCAAGCAGGACCAAGAAGCAGAAATATGACAAAATCAGTGAGAAATAGATGCTTACTCCCGTGGAGATGGCTCATAAATTAACTCTTGATAATTCATTTTTTTTATGAGAACTGCAGTAGGCAGACATTCATAAATTCTTTATTATGGGTTAGGTACTCTGCAAATTGTATCCATCAGAGTTTATCTCCTACTTCCACTATTCTCGTTCATCGTGGTTTGTAGACAAGCCTGATTATTCTTACCTGGAGATTATTGTGTGATCTCTTTATTCGGGAAGGTGTGATTTTGGTGCACATGTTTATTATTCTTTTCGCATTTTCTACTAGGACATCCTGTAATTGGTATTTCTAATGGTGTTGCTAGTGCGGGATACCAGTCTGACTATGTGTTTGACTGTACCATTTTGAAGTATCCTCAGGCTGCAACCCGGCGGATGGGGTATGTAGTCGTCTCGTCTATCTGTTTGATGTACATTTTGTAGTTTGTTGGACTTATCAATATGTTTGTCATTGTCTTGTCAAGTGAAAGAACTAGTGGAGGTACTGGACCTTCAATGGATAAAGTGTCGCCTAACCTCACCTTGCCCTGCCGGCGCAACAACAAGAGGCTCGCCCAGGTCAGCGAGCCATTTTGGCTCTCCCTCAAAAGCAAGAGAAATCTTGCTAGCACAGACCCCGAGACAGGCAGGCAAGAAAACCAAACAGCTAGACTCGCTCAGAAATCTCGCTTGGCAAGGCAGCACAGTGCAGGTTCAAGAAACCAAACACGCCCAAAATTAAGAAGACCACAGGTTTGTGCTTCTGCTCTTGAAAATTTGTGTAACAAATCTATGATACAAACCGGACATATGTTTGAGAATGCATGCTCCTTTTTTGTGCAGGAGAGGCGCCCAGTAGAAGGAATCCTAGTGGTTCTGTGAATCCGAGTGGCAATTATGCTCAACAACCACATGAGACCGTATCTATGTCATTAAAGGAAATTGTAAGTTAAACTTCCTTCCACCCCTTGTATGATCTATGAACATTCAGTGTTGTTGTATCTTTCCTCATGCAGTTCTCACATATCTCATGAGCTTTTCCTGCACATTTTGTGTTACTTGTAGCTGTACCTGCACTCTTGCTGTACAGGATAATATGTAGCCGCACTCCTGTATAGAAGTGGTTGAGGACAATCTGATAAAAATTAGCAGTTGCTAGAACTATTTGTGTTTTCCTTGATTTATGCCCCGTTGTCCTGGATAAAAGAACTTTGTCAAGGACTGTACAATTCCTAGATGGCAAGCTGTCTGAACTATTATCATAGAGCAGTTCCATTTTCTAGCATTGATTTGTGTTTTTGCACGAACACCTGTGTCATGTGTGGCAGATTAGTTGTTTTAGTTTCTTTTCCTCTATAAATTTGTAATAGGTAGCAACTCATCACGTTATAGTGTTCTACACAACCATTTAATCAGCTGGTGATTGCTTCCAATTTTGTCTTATCTTCCTTATGTGCACAATTCTCTTGCTGAAGACCAAACCTTCTAATCACAGTCAATATTTGTTGCTGCAGTGCAATGTGTGAAAAGAAAATTGTTGTTCCTCGGTTGAATCCCCGGCAAAAAGAAGAAACATAACAACAGCTGTTGACTGTTGAGATCCCTAATTAATTTGTTCTTCATCGGTTCATTCCATAAGGTCTTGTGATGTACTCCGTATTTGTGAACTTCCTGTTATATATATATATATATATATATATATATATATATATATATATATATATATATATATATATATATATATATATATAGAACTATTGTTCTGCAGCTGGCCATAGAATAACTTATTCTGTGGCCACTTTGAGTTACGATAATTACCATGCTAATTTACGAAATTACAGTAACTCCTTACTAGGTGATTTACTGTAACATTATCGTAAATATCACCGTGAGTTGTAGTAACACGAGTATTGTAAATGCATATTCATGTTATCGTAAATTGGTACAAATATTATCGTAAATCAAGGTGACGATAGAATAAGTTATTCTATGGGCAGCTGCAGAATAGCCTTACCCTAGACGTATATATATATACAGGGGCGGATATGGGCCTAGGGTCACTAGGGCCGTGGCCCTAGACGTGGCCCAAAAACCCCACTTAGCACCCTTCAAGTCTCAGGGCTCAATCGAGGTGGCCGGAACTTTGTCCCAGTAATTCTTCGTGCCCCAGCCCAGCAACAGCCTGCCCTGTCTTCTCTTCTAGTTGCGCTCGTTCCAATCGAGAACCCCAACACCGAATCACGTAGCGTCCGCCGCTAGCTTTGGCCAAATCGAACGCCAGTGTTCCTCTGGCCAAAATCGAGCGGCGGAACGGCCACATCAGGGGCTCAGCGACCATGGTAAGCGGTGCTGCTACTTCAAGGAGACCGGGCAGCCGGTGGCGCGCTGCCATATCGAGGAGCTGGCGCTGGTAAGGGTCCGCGGCGCCGGTATGCTGCAGAGACGGGTCAGGCGGTCAGCCGCAGACGGCCAAGGGCCAGCGACTCTTACATTGCTGTCTGCTGCAGGCTGCAACAAAGGCAAAACCGCACAGCACAAACTGACCAACAGCTTTTGGCCTCCTGCACTGCAGACCAATGACACACCGCCGCGGCCGGCCAGAGCAAGCTAGCACTGGCAGTCAGCACATCGTTCACTTGTTCCTAATTTCCAAAAATGCAATGTTAAATGTTTCATTTCCAACTTTGTTTTCAGTTGTTTCTGGCCTAAGTAGCACGCTGTTGATCCAGATACAGGAGGCGAGGATAAAGGCATGAAGCAAATCACTTTAGTTACATACTTATTTTGTACCGTGTTATTGTTTTACCAAATTTCTTGTATGATTAAGCGGGGAATTGATATATCACTAAATTATGCATCTTTTCGTTCACTTTTGTGAATTATCTGTGAATGGCTGAGCTTGGGTGTTTAGGTGCTTAGATAGTGGCCCTAGGCATCGAAATTCACGAGCTATATATATATATATATATATATATATATATTCTCGTGTACGTGTAGTTTTTTGTGCAGCCATGCACTATGTGCGGCTGCTTAATTCACATGCGAGAGCCCACGAATTCAGGTACACATGTGGCTTGCTTGCTTGTCTGGTGGTGGTGGGCAACGCTTGCTGTGATGGCCCTTGTTCCTAGAGTAGGATCAGCCTGTGGGCTCAAAGAGGGTCAGAGGTGTGTTAAGGATGGTGTAACTTTAAGGGCCAGAATCGGATTGAGCTGAATGAAATCAGTCGGGGTTGGGCTCAGTCCCAAATAGCCGACAGGATTGGAGTGGGGTGGGGGTCGGTTCCTGACCATTATCAGGCCTTACAGCTGGCTTATCTTTTATAGATATATAACCACACAATTTTTGCAATATCTAACTAACGTCAGATCTATGATTGTATTGTGCAATATAACGCTCTTACTGATAGGAATGATGCTTTGTATATCCTGGTGCACCATCAAGTATTCAAGGTGGATTACTAGTCATAGCAATTAAAGAATGGGAAATGAAGTGCCATATGTCATTTCATATCTTTCTGGTTTGCTCCTATTCAAGAGTCAGAATGTATGTCTGCTTTCGATGAGCAGAGTTTAGGAGTCCTTTATCTGAGAAGAAATGTGTTCTCTTCTTCGTAAAACCATAAATGAGACAGGCTGGCTGATGGCGCTAAGAATTTTGTTAGAGTACGTCAAGGGCCTATTAGGTCTGGGTTGGCTGTATAGCCCATTAGTGTTAGGGTTAATTAAAGATAAGAGTCGCTTACTTAAGGATCAAGTAAGCCTTGTTTCGGAGTGAAGTAAACCTCTCTATATAAGAAGAGAAGATGTATCGATCTAATCAAGCAAGAATTAAGAAGGAAACCCTTCCCTCTTACCCGGCGGTGGGCAAACGCCCCGCGGCCGGCTCTCTCTCACCCTCGCAGCCCTAGTGTGAACAGTACCCGTGGTACTGTAGCGCCACGGGTACTGTAGCACGCAAGCCGCCGTCGCTCCCTCGCCTCTCCCTCTCAATCCTCCAGCCACATAATAATATGCTATCAGAGATCTCGGTTCCGATGTCGATCTCGCTATCGATGGCCACGGGGGCGTCTCCCTCCGCCATTGGCGTCATGTCGAACGCCGAATTTGACGGCAGCGGTGCTCGACCTCGGCAAGATGGTGGCCGGGATTCATGCGTTCCTTTTGGGACCGCAAGGACCGCAGCCGATCCCACCACCGCCGCCCACGCAGCAGCAACTGCCGCCGCCACCGCTTCCGGCTTGGATCGCCGGTTTGTCGAAACCCATCTACACGGCGCCCGAGACCCGGCCGCACCTTCCTACGGCGCTCCCGACCACCGGGCTGTCATGGCGATAAGCGGCGCCCAGCTCGAGCGTCCTCTACGGCGGGGTGGGCGGCCCTCGTTCCTGGCGGCGACTGATGCCGACGCTCTCGCGCCGCGTCGCCCCTGATTTGGGCAAGACGGCGGCGCGGTGCCCTCGGCCCTCCGACAGAGACCCGCCATTGCGCTTTAGCTGCGCGGACGACCTCGATCTCGTCCGCTGCGTCGGGGATCTTGGGCATGCGGTTTCCCCCACGGGCAGCGGGCATGCTATTTTCCCTGCGGGCAGCAGTTGGGGAGGCGCATCCCTCCACCTCGTTCTCCATCTGAAGCCCTCCGCTCTTCTCTGTGCGGTGCAGACCAGTAGCCGTCTGGCGGGGAGAAGGTGTGGGGTCACCGGCGAGAGCGCACCACGTAGCGCCGTCGCATGGTTGCTGTTGCGACCACTTCTAGGTGGGCATACACATGCACCCCTTTCGTCTAGATGGTGTCCATGGGATCCAGGAGGCGGATGATGTCCACCTTATGTTCAGAGTAAAAAATAAAGAGTCACAGTCTATTTCAGGTCGAGAATAATAAAATAAACCAAGATGTAAAAGGCTTGTTTTTAGGTGTTAGGAGTCGAGTCAGCGTTATAAGTTCGTTAGGTTGCAGCTCGAGGATGAGCTGCATCGTCCAGGTGGGGTGTAGTGTTAGAGTACGTCATGGGCCTATTGGGCCTGGGTTGGCTGTATAGCCCATTAATGTTAGGGTTAATT
Organism: Miscanthus lutarioriparius; assembly: GCA_904845875.1. NCBI lineage: Eukaryota > Viridiplantae > Streptophyta > Magnoliopsida > Poales > Poaceae > Miscanthus > Miscanthus lutarioriparius. Next base: position 102,234,617 of record CAJGYO010000001.1, read on the forward strand.
AGAGATAAAGGTCGCTTACTTAAGGGTCAAGTAAGCCTTACTTGGGAGTCAAGTAAACCTCGCTATATAAGGAGAGGAAATGCATCGATCTAATCAAGCAAAAATTAAGAAGGAAACCCTTCCCTCTTGCCCGGCGGTGGGCAAACGCCCCACGACCGGCTCTCTCTCACCCTCGCAGCGCTAGCCGTGAACAGTACCCGCGGGTACTGTAGCGCCACGGGTACTGTAGCACGCCAGCAGCCATCGCTCTCCTCGCCTCTCCCTCTCAGTCCTCCAGCCACGTAACAAATTTAATCTGAGCCATCAACATCAACAACCACCACTTTGACGTCGGTGGCTAGAGCTTGGCAGCTTGCAATGAAGAAACTCAAGAAAGATAGCACAACGTAGGTGGGTGCTATCTGCAGTGAGGCTGTGGAAACAATCATCAGCACCAGAAACTCACCAGAGGTGCGATTCTATAAACTATTGCAACCCATCTCCTTGGTGTTTACAGCATTGATATGTCATCACTCAACACACTGCAGGACGCGAAATGTGTTCCAGCTTTCAAACTTGACAGGTGCCAAACCGGTTCAATTTTGGTCAGGCAACGACAATCGATGCGTGATCCAGTGATGACTGTGTGGGCATCATTGCTGAAAGCCAAGTTGATCCGGGGGAATCCATGAAGCATGATCACGTACTTGTTGGATGTGGACGAGGACAAAGGACATGGCTAGGCAGCCGTCTAGGCCGGCCTCCCCACGGAGGGGCATATGGGCAGGGTGGCCCCCGATCGAGATCTATCGTCCAAGTCCCAGAGATCTCGTCACCAAGCTAGCATCATGTCCGGAGATCTGCGTGAGCATCTGGCGCATGGCCGAAAGCCAACGGTGGTTGTCGACTAGCTCTGAACAATCGCCCTCCTTTCTCTTCCGTTTGCTCTAGTCGTTTTCAGTCTTTTACTGAGCGAGATTCTTGTGTTACCCTCGTTATCTATGTGTAAATTGCATACTCGGCTGGTTGTTTATGATGTATAGATGTGTTAGTGATGAGATCGTGACTGCAGGTCAGAGAGAAATAGCACATGTAGTACAGAACAGACAGCTGCTGAATGCTGAGCTGCCCGGCATTCTGTTTTGAAGCATTGAGAATGCATTTTATTTTCAATTAATCTACATATCCATGCGAGTAAATGTAGAATTCAGTACACGTTGTTGTGGGTCTTTGGCCTTTGTGTAGTTTGTCTTTTTTTCGCGTGGAAGAACCAATTCAACGAGTTGTTTTGTTACCATCAGGCCATCACCCTCAGTCTGTCAATCACATTTCCAACCACATGTGCAGTCACCGGCAGGATTTCGAAGCTATAGATCAACAGAACCAAGCACTGTGGCTGGGATCAACAGAACCAAGCACTGGACATTAAAGGAGCTCACCCTCAGTCTGTCAATCACATTTCCAACCACATGTGCAGTCACCGGCAGGATTTCGAAGCTATAGATCAACAGAACCAAGCACAGTGGCTGGGATCAACAGAACCAAGCACTGGACATTAAAGGAGCTGTTTGGAGGTGCTCCATCCAACAAAACAGGCAGTCAACAGAACCAAGCACTGTTCTGACTGTACTTTGCACGCAAATGGTAAAATTCAAGAGTGAGGAAAAGCACTACTCGCAGTCGAGACGATAAACCCCTATTGACACCACGACCGACTTTGCCTGCCAAGCTTGCATTGACACTGCTGTAGGGAACAGGTCACTTTGGACTCCAGCCGAGCGCTCCAGCTCCCGCCCACACCATTCCCATTGGGCCGGCGCCGGCGCGGCCGCGGCCGCGGCCGCGGGCGGTGGGGGCTGAGTTGGACCGCCGGTTCAGTGAGTGGCTATCTAAGCGCTTAGCTAGACGGCCCTTTGCGTGCGTGGCTGCCTACTCGCTACCCGGTCTACTCGATCGCCCGCTCGACTGACCGACGGCCGGGTTCGTGTCCGAAATGATGCGGCGGGGAGAGCGAGCAGAGCCGGCACCGGCAGGCAGCGCTGGACGCCTGGCGTTCCTGTCGCCGGGCTGCCGGGCGGCCGGGGGCGACCGGTCGACCTGCCTCTGCCTGGCCCCGTCCCGTCGCGGCTGTTCCCGGCTCGGCCTGCCCCCTTATCTGCTCTGTCTCGCACCCCTGGCCTGGCCGGCTGGCCTGCACGCGGCCACGCGCTCGAGTGTGGCCAGGGCCAGCCAGCCGGCCACTGCTTGCTGTCGTCGATCGTCGTTGCCGTGCGGCTTGCTTTTGGCCGCCGTGATTCAAGACCTGATGATCAGTGCCGTGCGAGAAGATCGGTAATTTTAGCTGGGTGCGGTAACAGAGTGATACTACGGATCCGAGTTACGTTCTTGCTGCTCGCAGTGTGGAGTGGAAAAAGGGATAGATGTTCAGAATTCCCTTCTTGTCCTGACGAACACGTTTTATCAGTGGGTGACACGCAAAACACAGGCTCAGAGCAAATGCTACGGTTGATTTGCTATGGTTGGTCAGAGGAAGAGTGTTTGTCAAAGATGCTACCAACCCCTATTCTCGCATGCATATGTATGCTATTGCGCTAGTGGCGCAACGACGCACGGCACGGACGTCTTCCCTCGCACCCCCCCGCGCGCGTGCGTGGAGACCACAGACGAACGCCGAACGCGCGCGGCCAGTGCCCGGCGGCGATCGGGGCCAGGCCAGCCAGCGCTGCACACGGTGGCGATCGTGTGATCCACGACCACGATCGCGGTTGGGTCAGTCCAGCCCTCGTCCACTTTAGCCTGGGGGAGAGAGGGCCGGGGGGGCAAGGCCAGGGCGACGTTGCTGTTTGACTCCGATCCGCTGCTGAAATACATGCTGACGACGATGGGACTGGACGATGTCTCGCTGTCGTACAACGTGCCGTGCTTCGCTCCGTCGTCGGCGCACTGACCCCGGACCGGACCGGGATAAGGATCAGCGCAGCAGGAGGCATAATCCGTGCGTGCTCTCCTCAAGTCCTTCTCTCCACGCGCGTGTTCCATCCACTTCCACCGCGACTCGTGTTCATTCATGTCTTCCGTTCGTGTCGCCGTCGCCGTCGCCGTCGTCGCTTTGGGCGCTTTAGCTTTTCACCGTGCGCCCCCAACTCATCGTGTCGTCTTGATGCGGTTTATGTTGGCGCGCACGTTTCTGTCCCGGGTGGGTTTCGGATGGAACAACTCACCAGGTAGCATGTATAGTAGGAGCGTGTGCACGCATGCAGTGGGGTCTCCATTTCGCAGCACCTACTACCTCTATTTGCATTGCATCTACACGGACACGTAGATGCCAATTAATTGGGATGCATTGAACTCAGATTTTGAACGGAAACGTTACATTCAGTCCTAGCCCAAAAATGGCATGGTCTTCCACGTGCCTTATTTTGTGACAACTCCAGATTCTAGAAGACTCACGTGTTATACGGTGATGTTATCCTTAGGTGACCTGAGTTTTGAATTGAGTTGAAAAACTCACGTGGAGTAATTTGATTGCCCTAGCCAATATTTAAACTCAATATCTTTTAATATTTTGATGTCATATTGAGTTGTATACGCCGATTAAATTCAATCGAATATATCAAATTGAGTATTCACTTATACTTTAACAGCTTGGAAGGAATTCCATTTGAATTTGATCAATATATAGTTCGATTTGAGTATATCGGTCATCCTAAAACCCAGCTATTTTATTGGAAGCTAACAGGGGTCTTTCACTTTTAATTTCTTTTTTTTATCTTTTGAGCCAAACAGGAGGTTAAAAGAAAAATAGGTTCAACAAAGGGGATCTTCCACTTTCCTTCAACACACGTTCGCTACAACACGTCCCTACCTGCTCTGCACAGCTTGTAGCTAACTCCTCGTCCACCTGTCTTCGGAGGCTCTCCTAATACTAACGTACTGCACCACCGTCCGATCCCTTCCTCTCTCTACGATATACTGGCATGTCTGCTTCTCTTATAATATGTATTTTTTAGCTTATTTTTTTAGTTACAATAATGTTTTTCTTTCCCAACAAATCAGCCGCAACAGTGTTTCGACTTGTTTTTTCAGCGAAGCGAACGGGGCCGGTGTCTAAGAGCAATTCTAGGTGCCTCGCATAACAAACTTGCTAAATCAAGTTTAGCGAGTTAACAAATAAGTAGCAACCTTAATTTATTTCCTTCTCCAATAGTTTTCTATATTAGCTTCCTAAACAATTTTACATTGGGAGCCCTAAACTATTTCTAACCAACCAAACCTCTTTTAATAGTTTCTTTGACTCTTACCGTTTCTCACCTAAAACACTTGGCCTTGTTCGGCTGGTAGAATTTTGGCTGAAACTGGCTGACAAACACTGTTCTGACTGAATTGTTGTGAGAGAAAAACACTCTTCCGGCTAAAAAAATAAGCCGAACAAGCCGAATATGAGGTAATCCGAACGGGGCCTTATTTTATTAACTTACTTATGCGTCCAATTTACTCCAATCTTCCGAGAAAAACGCCAGATGAAGAGTGAATATGGAGTTCTTCTCGGCCGTGCAAACTTACGAGTCGGAAAAGATATTATAATTTTCTATTTTTGAAGAGATATTGTACCAAACTGTTGGAGAAGACACTTTCTTTTTCTTTTTGCTAAAAATCAAAAAATGGAGAGTTGTTTTACAAGCTCCCGAAGATGCTCTAAGTTTTGTCTCCTCAGGCCTCAGTCAACTAACCTGTCTCCCTGTCTAAATTTAGCATGCATGGAGAGACTCCTTTTCTAAATCCCGACATCCGAACCGAGCTTCAACACGTCGAACTCGACTGTAGTGTTGAAAGCTTTTGACTGAGCAATAGGTGTGAAATTTATGAAATTTTAAAAAGTGACTTTCAAAGCAAAAAATCATGTGGCTTACATGCACCCAAACTAAATATTTTAAAATTTGGATTTGCTAGCGCCCGAACGTCCGATCTGGATGCTAGCGTCCGGATGATGCCCGCACATGAAGTGATCAAGCGCCTAGCGCGTCGGGCTCGCAAGTGAGCGCACTAGCAGTGGGCCCACGCCACACTGATGTCGCCCATGCTGCCAGACACTTTCCATGCACATCTCATGTGCAACATCCGTTTTACTTTTGGAATACTAGATGCAGCAGTTGTAACATAAAAAAACAGATGAAACACTTAAAATAAGCGTCTGAAACACTTACAAAAATGCCTAAAAATATTTGAAAATCATTACAAATATATGCAACATCCAGATACCTGAAAACACTTGAAACATATGTTTTCAAGATGCATGTATATGCAACATCCAGATCTACTTTTGCAACATCCAGATAACACTTGCAACGTACGTCTGGACAGATGAAACATTTAGAACATACACTTGAAACAAACGTGTATATCCATTACAACATGTGCAACATCCCGATCTAATTTTGCAACATACCTCTAAAACATTTGAAATACTTGAAATATACGCTTGCAACATGCGTTAGTCAGGGGGACACAAATGGCCCAGTGTACACCCAGACACAGGCGCAGGTGAAAGGTCCTAATGGCCAGAGGGGAGTGAATAGACTATAAAAATTTCTACAATAACACTAAGCAAAGTGGTTAGACAAATATGAGGCGAAACAATTCTTGTGCTACCCTACTAAAAATACAAGCCACCTATCCACAATTCTAGTTGCTATGATCTCTATTTCACACACAAGAGGCTATGTCACTACCACTAAGTTAGTGAGCTCTTAAAGACTAACTAAAGAGCCTCACTAACCACTAGACAAGACACAAGACATCTCTCAAAACTAATTATACTAAAGAGCTTAGCTACACTAGTAATGTAAGTACAAGAGTGAGGTAGTGAAGATATACCGCCGTGGCAAGTGACAATCAATCAATCACAATGAATATCAATGAAATCCTCAGAGACAATGCTAACACAAGATTTTTCACCGAGGTTCACTTTCTTGACGGCAAGCTAGCCCTCGTTGTGGCGATTCACTCACTTGAAGGTTCATGCGCTAATAGGCATTATATGCCTAACCCGTAATCGGGTGCCACACAACCAACACAAGATAAGGATCCACAAACCATGAGCAATCCACTAGAGTACATTTTGGCTCTCCGCCGGAGAAAGGTCAAGAATCCCTCACAATCACCACGATCGGAGCCGGAGACAAGCATCTTCATGCGCTCGATGATCCTCGCTGCACCAAGCCGTCTAGGTGGCGGCAACCATCAATAGAAACAAGCAAATCCTATACCGAAACACAATCACCAAGTGCCTCTAGATGCAATCACTCAAGCAATACACTTGGATTCACTCCCAATTTCACAAAGATGATGAATCAATGACGGAGATGAGTGAAAGGGCTATGACTTAGTTCACTAGGTTGCTATGTTAATGAAAATGGTCAAGAGAGTGAGCAAGAGCCGGCCACACGACTTAAATAGGGAACCCCTTCGAAAAGAGCCGTTGACCCCTGCTGCTTGCCTCCACGAGGCGACCGGACGCAGCCAACCCAGTGTCCAGTCGTTGGATTGCTGCCACGCGTCCCCGCTTCAAACGAAGACCGTGCGATCCCAACGGTCAAAAAGATCCCACCAACGTTTAAGTTGAGATCGGACGCATCGACGCGACGACCTGACGCACCCGACCTGCATCCGATCACGCGTGTGCCCGAGCCCTAGAGCAAACGATTGGACTCGCCGCTCCAACACCTGATGCTGAGCCACCGCACGTCAGGTCACTTCCAGTAAGCATCCAGAGCCGGTTTTTGCCGACCAAACGCGTCCGATTATACGCAATCGGACACACCCCTGCATCCGATCATCTGAGGCTTAACGCGTTAACACAGAGCCACCTACGTCAGCGTATGTCAGCACTTGACTGGATGCACCCCAGCGCGTCTGATCGCGCATGCCGCTCAGAGTCCAGTCACACGCCCTAGCTGCGCCACCACTTCACAACTGACCGGATGCACTGGTCCAGTGTAACACCCCGGGTGTTTTAAATACTAAAACTGTCATGTCATCATATGCATTGCAAAGCATTTGGTCATATTGCAAACGTTGATATGCATTCACTAAAACAAGTTTACATTCATGTATAAGTGTTGAATTGTATTGTTTGAATCAAGTTTGAAATACCTGTATTGTTTTGAAATTCCGAAAACCTTAATTTCAGTATTTAAATTCTACCCTGAAAACTCATTTCAAAATCTAAGCATATTTTGGGGTTGAGCTTAAAAGCAAAAGTGTAGATCTTGTCAAGTTGTACAAAGTTGGTGTTTGGAGTTTTCAAAGTTGTTTAGTAAAATTTGAAGTAATTTGAAAAGGCATAATTCTTTAAAGTGTCCCCTTTTGAATTCAAATTTGAATTTCAAAATGTAAAATGAATTTGGATATGGTTTCAAAAGCAAAGTTGTAGAACTTTTGATTTTGAACAACTTTTGTTTTTGGAGATTTTTGAGTTGTTATGAAATTTTGAGAGTAATTTGTGAATTTTGGAGAATGGCAATTCTGTAATATTGATGAACAGTGTTCACCGCTCTTGCTACATCTTGCGCGAACTTCGATTTGCTTCGATCAGCCATGTGGCGTGGCCGTCCGGGCGTCGCGTTGGCGCGTTGAAGGCTTCGTCGTGGCTTCCTTGCGCTTCCTTGGCTGCCCTATAAAGCTCTGGAGTCGTCGCCGTTCTTCTTTTCCTTTGCTCTGTTTTCTTCCCGTCACCTTGCTCATCTCCGTGAGCCGTGCCGTCCGTGTCGTGCTCGCCATCGCCGATAAGCTAGCTCAGCTCCGCCTACTCCTTGCGCGTCCGGCTAACCCCTCAATTTAGTCTCGATTTTGCCGGAAACGCGCGCATAACGTACTTCTTCTTCTTGGCGGCGGCAGCGGCTTCGGTGATCCCGTTTCACCGTGGTCGAGGCCCTCCTCCGGAGCTGTTGTTGCTTCGACAGCGTAGCTCCGGCTTCGTCTCGATCGTTGTGATGCTTAATCCGTTGTTGCTTGCTCATTTTGATCACCACGATCCACCGGCACACCATCACCGACGATCCTTGCTCCGCCGCCGTTCTTTGTGCACGTCGACCCGCGTCTCACGCCGCTTCTCCACCTTGCTCTACGCTCCGTCGTGTTCGTGGTGAGCTACGGTGGTGCTTCTGTACCGTTTATTTAATCGCTACCGAGCTCCTGTCGCCGGCGTAGTGTGCCGCCGAGCCGCCCGCGTCCGCCATGGCCGATGCCAAGCTCGTAGCTCGTAGTAATAATTGTCTAGCTAGTGCCTTCAATCGATGCGCCGTGATGATGTGGTCATTTTGGTACCTTGACCGTCGCTTTGGATTCAATTGTCGGCGAGTTTTTGCGCGGTCGCGCCGTCGTCGTCGTAGTCAACGCGCGAAGGTTGAAGATGACATGTGGGGTCCGATGTCAGTGACTCAGCGTTCAAATGAGTTTTCTGTTTTTCAGATTTATATGAATAGTGCTGGAATTTGTTATTTTTGTGTAAATTTATTTAGAGCTCCAAAAATTATGTGAAAATTTTTAGAGCAAATATTGATTTTAAGTATTTTTGGGGTATGATAAAAATTGCTCAATTAATTAATAAATGACTTTCCATGATTTTTCTAGGCTTAATTAATTATCCAAAAATTATGAAAATTGTTTTGCCACTTAGTTATCATGTAATGAACATTTACAAAAAAAATTTGAGCCCAATTGGAATAAGTTGATTTATTTCATAATTCTTAATTAAATAATTAATTCATAAAAGCAAATAGTAACCTTTAATGATTTAGGTTTTGATTGAATTTTTGATTGGGTGATGTCCTTGGGTCATTAGTGGATAATGATCTTTGGCAATTGATGTGTATATTACGAAATGATTTAGTTAGATTAGCTTGTAACTGTACCGTGAAGGAAAGTTGTATTCAAGTTGCTAACTTTTGCATCCATCATCGAGCATCATATTTTGTATCTCGCATCATGTTAAGCATAGTATTATTACTACGTGTAGTGAGCGAAGGTGAACTGTAGTGGTTAATCAAGCGGTTGAGGAGGTTAATCCGTCGGTTGAGGTCGGGTTGGATAAGCGTGGACCGACTCTGAATCGACTTTTTCCGTCAACGAAGGCAAGCCGGATGCATTTAAACCTACCTTGTGTTTTACAAATTGATTTCGCTTTTGCTTTTCAATCTTGCATTAAGTGATTAGAAGTCAAGTGGAAACCTAATTGATGCATTACCAACCTCGTTTTCCTTATCTACCTTGTTAACCATTTTAATTCAGTATATGGCTAGTTATGCTTAGTCATGCTTAGATAATAAAAGTCGGGTGATTACTGTCACTGCGAGTTTTATATGGAACTTTGGTTACTTATGTTATCATGAAATATGAGCATGTGAAGTAATAAATCTAGACCCAGGCGGACTCGGTGTGTGTGAGCCACAAGACATGGAGGTCTTGTGAGCGGGTTCTTTCACTTTGTGTCGATTAAGGTCCGTACCATTGTTGACTGTGTGAGTTGAGAATTTGTAGTACTAACCACATACTCCGGTAAGCCTTAACTTGGCTATTCTATTACGAGAATGGCTATTCGGCGCCTTTGGGAGTGGAGAGATGGCGGGAATAGCGTGTACCCACGTGGCAATGGGTGGAGTGTGGAGTCATGTATTCTCGGGTGGCGCTGGACCCGTTCTTGTGTAGAGGATCCGAGGGTAGGTTGATATATGTAGGTCGGGGACCTACATATGTCGTCGTGGTCTGAAATTCCCAATTTGGGTTTATAATCGGTTGAATCGTCGTTGCTCCTCGGTTATGGAGACTCAATTCTCGATCATCATCGTAGTTTAATAAGCGTAACTTGAGGGCAATTTGAGAAAGTGTTGGATATGAAGTTTCATGATCTCATTACGGATCGTGTCGATTTGTATAAGATCTTATGAAATGTTAAATGTTGATAAAAAGAATTTTGTTACAAAGCTTTTTACATAAAATAACTTTGATTATTGTTAAAGCCCTACCTTGAATTCCTAAGCTGCATTCCCGATTCTTATTTGTTATTTCGGTTAAGTCTTGTTGAGTACTTTTGTACTCAGGGTTCGTTGACCCTTGTTGCAGGTGCGCCTCATGAGTCGATCTGTTTTGGATCGTGCTGCATGACTATAGTTCGATCTGATGACGAGAAGTAAATGTGTGGCCCTTGGGCAGGGCAGTTTTATTGTGTGTTTTGTATTATATTATAATGCCACTCCACTACTTCGTTTTGTATTAATAATTATACTTAGTTTGTAAGGTTTGAAACAACTGGTTTGTAAACTAAGTTGCTATAATGCTTCCGCTATATTTTACTCTGATATATCTGTTTGAATAAACTGTTGTAATACTGCAATGACTCTGTAATGTGATCCTGCTCGGAAATCGTGGATGATTCGGGGTTCTTCGAGGACACCCGACAGTCTTCTTAGGTTATCGGTAACATATGCATAGATGTCAAAGGTCGTTGGACAGTGACAGGTGCATGTGGGCCCAATAATTTAGGAGGTTCTGCCACATCCAGCGTCCGGTGCAGCATTCGATCAGTGCTAGTGACCTCCTCGACTTCACCAACTTCACCATCCTTGATCAAATGTGCCAACCACCAAGTGTATCACCTTGTGCACGTGTGTTAGCATATTTTCGCAAATATTTTCAAGGGGTGTTAGCACTCACTAGAATCTAAATGCATATGCAATGAGTTAGAACATCTAGTGGAACTTTGATAACCGCATTTCACGATGAGTTTCACTCTCTTAACAGTACGACTATCTATCCTAAACGTGATCACACCCACTAGGTGTCTTGATCACCAAAATAACATGGCCCTATCAAATTCACCTTTGCCTTGAGCCCATGTTGTTTTTCTCATTCTTCTTTTTCAAGCTCGAGCACTTGATCATCACCATGGCTATCACCACCATCATCATGATCTTCATCATTAGATCCACCACTTGGAATGTGCTACCCTATCTCATGATCACTTAGAGTAAAAGGTTAGCACCTAGGGTTTCATCAATTCACCAAAACCAAACTATAGCTTCTAGCAGGCACAGGCCTCCCCTTTCTGCCAACGTGTGAGATTGATGGGGGCACAGGCTCATGCCTCCCCTTCCGCGATGGGCGAGGTGGATGGAGGCGCGACACGGGATGGTGGCGTAGACCGTGGAGTAGCCAGCGATGGGGCACGCAAGCAGCTAGGGATGGGGCGCTGCTGATGAAATACGTCCGACAGTCTACCGAGGGGTACGTCCACGGTAGTAGATGAATAGGTGGAGGTGCGCGTGAGAGAACCGGATGCTGACACAGAACGCAAGAGATAGTGATTAGACATGTTCAGGCCGTCAGCTTGACATAATACCCTACGTCCTGTGTCTTTGTGGATTGTATTATGAAAGATTAGATCAAAACGAGGGGTGTCCCTACCCGCCTTATATAGCCCAGGGGGTAGGGTTATAGGTCGGTTGTTTCTATCCTGATCGGTTTACAAGATAGGAATTACAGAGATTGCGGAATCTAGCATATCCGAATAGATCATCCTTGGTCGCCAAGGATCTTCACGCAGTCTTACGAGGCACGCCAACCTGTGCCGTGCTCCGCACGGCGTAGTCTTGTGGGCTAGGCCTCTCCTGGCAGCTTGGCCCATGTACTGCCTTGTCGGTATCAGGGCTTATACCCCCACAGCTAGTCCTCGAGCGCCTTGTATCCACCGAGCAACACCGTCTTGAGCTTGTTCGAGCAGTTTCGCTAGTCATCGGTCATTAGGAGTTGGCGTCTGACTAGTTTAACTGGAAGCCGAGCTGTTGAAACAAGCGTCCGAGCTGTGTAACACGTCGTCTGAGCTATTGAACACGGTGTCCAAGCTGTTGAAGCAGATGTCTGAGCATTTCAACTAGGAGCCAAGCTTGAACTCACGTAAAGTCGAGGTTTGTCAGCAAGATGTAAGGAGCTCAAGTAAAAAAATTTGAAGTCTCCATCTTAGATGAAGTGTGCCCACTTAGGTTACGGGTAGCTAAATTAGATGCTTAGTGTCCCTAACTTAGTCAGCACGGAGGAACTTAGTCCCTTAGGGATGAAGAGAGATGCCTAGCATCAATGCCTTAGACAAAATTGACTCTTTAGAGCCGAAACAGGGATCTTGAACGATTATAGTCTATGACTTAGTCGCTTTGTAGAAGACCAAGTCCAGAAATAAGCACATTCACCGCTAGGTGAAGTGTGCCCACTTAGTCCCTGAGCCTGGCAATAGGTGAAGTAATCACGTGGTTCTAGGGTCCAAAGTAGTTTTCATCAGGTGCTAACCCAGTCTCCAGTTTAGCTAAAAACTAATCCCCAACATAGCTGAGATAAGCAGCGTGGGAATAAGTACAGTCATCGCAAGATGACGTGTACACACGTCGTCCCCGAGCCTACTGGAAGATTGCGAAGATATCTTGTAGCAAGGTCAGAGAAAGAAAATATCTTGTCATAAATGTCTAAAAAACTCCGTCGAAGCAACGCTTAGCATTGAATTCCGTTTTGTCGGCCCGCGTTTGACGTGGTTTGACGCGGTGGCCCACCAGGCCCATTTGGTGGCCCAGCACTGCGCAGAGATTTTGGGAGAGAACGCGGTGGGGCAGGTGTGGTTTCCCAAAAACCCTGAGAGGTGAAAGGTCAGGGGTCGAACTGTTATAAGAGCGTCGCGGCCCCGGCGCATATTCCCCACTATCTCTCCACCACTTCATCTTCCTCCTCGCGCCCACACTGCTACGCATGGCAACTACTCTGCCATTAGAGCAACCACAAGCGTGTAGTCTCCTCCAGGCCATAGATCTGTGAGATGACGCCAAAAAGAAACCACGGAGGCTCGAGTAGGGCATCACACGAGCTCAATCGCATCGAGGAGTGGATGGAGTCTGTCGGCAACGAGGCAGCGCTCAAGTAGTTGGTGGTGCACGACGTGCTGCACAATAGGGTGATGGCGGGATGACGTCCGGCATGCGGTGAGAGCTTTCCTACTCCCCGTGGTGATGAATTAGTAGTTTTTGAAGATTACTTCTATCGCGGATTTGGTGTTCCAATCCATCCGTTCCTCCACGGGTTGATTAACTATTACGGGATTAGTCTTTGCAATCTCAGCCCAAATTCCATCCTTCATGTCTCTATCTTCATCCATTTCTGCGAGGCCTATCTTGGCATTCTTCCCCATTTTGATCTCTTCCGCCACTTCTTCTGTTTGAAAGCCCGGGGGGATCTAGATCTAGGATCGTAGGCGGCACGTACTTGCAGCTTCAGGATGGGATGGTGGTCAATACATCGCCACCCCTTTGAACATGAATGTGAAGTATTGGGCGTAGCGATGGTTCTACATGCCACTGGTGGAGCCATATGTGGCATGCGACGTTGATCATATCCCCGTGAGCAACGCCAAGTGGTCAAAGAGGCCTAGCGCCAATAGAATGGAGCAAGTGATGGAGCTCTTGGCGCTGATAGACCGGAGAAGGTTGGATGGAGTGATCGTGGCAACAAATTTCACTTTTCGATGGCTCTAGCCTAGCAAGGAGAGGGCACATCCCAGGTATGAATTCTGGGGGAAGACCGATGGGACCCATGAGGTGCCCGAGTAGATCAGTCAGGATGAAGCTAAATGGCACATCTCGATGATGTTCAACCTTGCAGGGCGTCTTAGGATCAACGACTAGCAGAGGCCCTTCCATGTAGGGAGCCTCCCACCATGGGTAAGAGTCTTATTTTTCATTTCACTTGTTCCCTTATCTGTTGCAATGTACTCATTCGTGTTCCTAAAGATTCGTTGATAGGACCGGGTGGTGTACTTCTTGGTGGTGCCATCGGTGGACTGGCCAAGGGGAGTTGATGCATGGTCGAGTAGTCCTTGGCATCGAGCTAGCTTGAAGACAGGTGGGGACAGCTCGGCCGACCGTGACGACAAAGATGAAGACGAGCGGACGTCGTATGTTCGTGAGAAGCTCCAGGAGAAGCGGCCTGCTAGAAAGGAGCCATCCCTGAAGAGAAGAAAAACAACAGGGTCATCTCATCGTGAGGAGAGGTCGGTGAGCATTGGAGCTACCGCCTAGCCCTGAACATGGCAGATGTATGTGTCAAGCTCGTCAGACGATGATGAACCGGCGACGCCTCCTTCACCCAGGGCCATGATGCCTCCGTCATCTGCGTCGGTTGGGACAGAGACACGCGAGAGGCGACGAATACAGGAGACCACAATGTCGATGCCTGACAGTACTCGGGCGACACCTGTGGCGGCAGCTCGGGTGCCACCGACAGCGACAGCCCGGGTGACTACCGTAGTCCCCAAGACCACACGGACGACTCCAGTGGTGGCAGCGCAGGAGGCCATCAAAGTCCCAAAGACCATGCGGGTTACTCCGGCGGCGGCAATGGAGATGCCGGGCAGTTTGGCTGCTAGAACAGGCAGTTCTGGGCGAATGCACCGATTTCGAACAAAGCAGCGGGAGTCCCAATTGTAGGTTCTCTTCTTTGTGCGTAATTCTTCTTTAGCACGGTGTTTTGCTTCTTGATGAGTTGTTTGCGTGCCAAAGTCTGGAGTCGAATGAGTACCTGCAGGATTCTACTGCTGATGGCGGAGGAGTGTGGAGGAATCGGAAACTCCCCACGCCAAGCAGGGACAATGGGGAGCAGATCTAGTTGCCCCGATCATGGAGCAACTAGGAACCGGCCACCCCTGCAATGGAGGAGCCACCAGTTACCGGGCTGACCTCGCCTGTAGGTGGGGCGCACGATGAGGGTGATTCAGGCGATGAGGGGTTGTGGAGCGCAGCGGTGACGTCGGCTGATCCTACCAGAGCAGGAGTAGGGGCCATAGGGGATGCACCAAGCAACGCGGTGTGGGATCCACCCACGGTTGCTAAGCAAGCGACGGCACCGGCGGCGTCGATAGCGAAGGTGAGGCTTGGACGACCCGTCCGAGCATAGCAGCGACCAAGGAGGGCATCTCTACAGGCGGCTGCTGTGGAAGTTGAAGAAAATGCACGGGAGCCCGCTCTGCCTCCCTAGCTCCTCCGCATGGTTATCCAATGTGGTGAAGAGTTTGAAATGCTAGAGGAGGGATAGGCGAGCGCAGAGATGAAGAGGCTAAGAACCGACCTGGAGGCAATGATCGGCCGTATTGAGGTAAGCCCGAAAAATCCTTCTATTGTGTCCCTTGAAGATCGCAATCTTTTGGCCTCTTGCTCTTTGCAGAATATCATGAAAGTGTTCGAGCAGCGCCAGCAGCAACTGGAGGAGATGGCCCCGGTGCTATAGGAGAATAAGAATCTGTAGGTGTTGGTGAATGGCCTCCAGACACACCTACTCCAAGAACGACACCACAAAGAAGATTTAGAGGTGAAAGTCCTAGCATTGGAGATGGAGTGCTGACAGATGGAGGCAGAGAGCTAGTCGATAGCCGAGCAACTTAGCCGTAGTACCGACCAGCAGAAAGGTATGATTTTGGATCTTATTTTGTTAATGCTCAGCATTGTGAGATGACTGGCTATGATGTGCAGCGCTGGAAGTGGAGCTCGGCCTTTCTCGGGAGGCCATCATGCAACTAACTGTGGGGAAGGAGGAGGAAGAGGAGAAGGACGAGAGGGTCACTAAAGATCTTTGATGTGAGTGCGTGGCACTTTATTTTTACCTATGTAGTGTTGAATGCATGCTTAGCATACGATTGCTTTTTTGTAGAGTAACGGCACTAGGCGCACACGCAGTTCAAGGTCTTTGGAGACCAAGTGAAAGCGCAAGATGAGGAGATTGAAGCGATGATAGCAGGGATCAAGCCCGTGCTTGACTGCATTGGCTTTGAACCATCCGAAGGGAGAGAGCTGCTGCCTGGAGACCCGCCACCTCGGTTGATCCTAGACCGGTGTCGTATGGCATGGTTGGACTTCAAAGAGTTTGCACACAGCGCTGCCCATGGAGCCATCGTACATGCACTTGCCTAGCTGTAGTCGCACTACCCTACGGTGGATCCCCAATGGGTGGTGACCGTCTATGCCCGAGGGACAGATGCGATGAAGATCGCCAGGCTGGTGGACGAGGCAGAAGAACCAGTGAAGAGGTTGGCTAGAGATGTCAACCTGTTCGGCGAAGGAGGGAGCAGTACCTAGTATATTAGGAAAAACTTAAGTTACAACATTTGTGTAAAAGTGCTTAGCAGCTTTTGGTGAACACTTAGTGTTATGGTGGGTTTTGTGTTTATATTTAATATAAAACATCGGAGCAGTTTGTGTGTAGCTGAGCCTCCAGCCTTAGCTAGCCCGTTAACCATAACACGAAGCTCGTGTGCGTGTAGGAAGAACAAAGCATCGCCAAGGAGCCGCTATCGGCTACCCATAACGTAGAGGGCAGACGCTCGTGCACATGTAGGGAGAAGCTAGAGACAAGGTTGTCTCTAGAAACATCCGAGTGTCAACATGACTGTTCAGGGATTTGCCTCTAGCATAGTTTGCATGTCATCTTTAAGATGTTGTACGCAGAAAAATATTCGCCTAGCAAAAAAGCATGGAGAAAACAATATGGAGAAACATCAAGGCACTCCCTAGTAGGATACTGGATGGAACATTGAAAATGCACTTAGTGGGATTCAGCTTCCATTGGTATACTTCCAAGGCTTTGATAACTTTGGTGAGGTCGGCGATGAGGGTGTCGGTAGTTTTAGACTTAACCACCACGTCATCGACGTAAGCCTCGACATTCTTCCTGATATGGTCCTTGAGGCAGTGCTGGATGGCTCTTTGATCAGTCGCACCCATGTTCTTGAGCCTGAAGGACATGGTCATGTAGCAGTAGGCACCAAAGGGAGTGATGAACGACGTCTTGATCTGATCTTCTTCCTTTAACGTGATCTAGTGATAACCAGAGTAGCAATCTAAAAAAATAGGAGCTTACAGCCAGCCGTGGAATCTACGACCTCGTCAATGCGAGGTAGGCCAAAGGGGTCTTTAGGGCAGTGTTTGTTGAGATCGGTGTAATCAACGTACATTCTCCATTCTTTATTCTTTTTTCTTAAAAGAACTGGGTTGGCTAACCACTCTGAATGATACACCTCTTTTATAAAACTGGCAGCTAAGAGCCGGGTTATTTCTACCTTCATGGCCACCTTTTTATCCTGCGTGAATCATCAAAGCTTTTGCTTGATTGGCTTAGCGGTCGTCGAGACATTCAAGGAGTGCTCGATCAGCTCCCGAGGCACGCTGGGCATGTCCACAGGTTTCCACGTGAACACGTTGACATGCTCCCTTAGAAAGCTGATGAGCGCATCTTCCTATTTGGGATCGAGGTCGGCCCTAATCTGAGTAGTCTTAGATTGGTCGTCGGGGACGAGGACCACTTCCTTCACCTCCTTGGCTTGGTTGATGCTCAAGCAGTCTCCATGGTTGGGATCTCTAGGTCTTTCCAAGGAAATCTGCTGCGAAGTCATGAGGCAGTCCTGCATGCGGATGGAGATGTCGGTAGCCTCGGTGAGCATGAAGCTTTCCTTTTTTGCAAGAGTAGGCGATGTCGAGGATAGCGCGCAGGGAAAGGACCCCCTGCTCCATCAGCATCTTCACCACTAGGTACGTGTAGTGTAGCACGGCCATAAACTTGGCGAGAGCTGGTTGGCCAAGGATGGCATGGTACGTCGTGTTGAAATTGACAACCAGGAAGTTGACGTAGTCGATGCGGAAGTGCTTGGCGGTGCCGAACTATACTGGCAATGTAATCTATCCTAGAGGTAGGGACGCTTTTCGGTTAACGATCCCCCAGAATGGAGAGTCCATGGGGATGAGATCTTCCTTCTTGAGCCCCAGCTCCTCTAGGGACCCGGCGAATAGGATGTTGAGGGCGCTCCCTCCGTCGATGAGGACTTTCTAGAAGCGCACATCCTTGATGATGGGATCTAGGACAAGCGGGAAACACCCTTGTAACAGAACCGACCAATTATACGAAATTAAGTAAGAAAATCATCCGCCAGAGCAGACGATTTAGCAAACTTAAGCCCGTATAACCCGATAGTCCGTGAAATCACGAAGGATTTCAAACCAACTTCCATTCCAGCCAAGATCGTAATAAGTTTAGCGGTCACCATCACATATTACATAAAAAGTTGCATCTCAGATACATTAGAGTTTAAACATAGTTATTACAAAACAAGTTCGAATAAAAGTAGCGGAAGCCATTTGTTCAAACCACACACACACGCACACGGAGTTCAAATACAGTGCCAGCGAATGATCATCTCCAACAAAAGCATCAAATGAGATGTAAGGAATGACCATGCCCATGGTCCTAAGCATCACCCATCGCAGGATAAAGGCAGTTGATACAGTAGCCGTAATACATCTGCCAATCTACAACAAGTGGGAATAAAACCCTGAGTACGAGAAGGTACTCAGCTAGACTTACCCGACATAACCAAAAATAAGTGACACCAAGGATTATGAAGGGCTTTATAGTAGGGTAGCTGACTCATTTGCAAAAAGAAGCATTTTTAGCATTTCAAGACCCTTTTCAAAAGCATTATTGTCAAGTTAATTGTTATTAACCTGTCGACTAGATTTGCACCTATACTAGAGAAAACATGTGATTAAGCAGATAATGATAACCAATGATCATTAAACAACTTTCATATTGTCATATTCATTATAACTGTCCAAGTGTTCCATCAACATTACTACGATGAAGTAACTCAAGTCAAGTGCTCACTATCCAGGAGCGATGGCGATTCGAATCGATTCCTAACCAGCTGGTGATTTATTCCTTATACAAACCTCACTCACCCGCTAAAGTGAGATATTGATCACCGAGTCAACTATCTAGGAATCTCGAGTTTGCCAGGAACCACATGTACCCAGGGGCCGACCGACTACACTTTGGTCTTATCATCTCGCCCCCGTGTCCTACCACACCTGCTCCAGCACAGTGCGCTACGGGCAATCTACTCGGCCCGAATAATCTCCCAGCTTCGCGGTCGGAAGGTACTTTATTCGGCCAGCTAAATGTAAGGCATGCGTTCAACATGACTCGAGGCCCAACAACGGTCGGTCCTTAATCGACACATACGGAAAGCACTACAGTCCAAAACTCTGCAAGTCTCCGTCCGGTCTCAACTTCATTTAACACTTAGTTATACCATGACTTCATAATCATCCAAGCAGATCTAGATAACCACCTATAGCTCACAGGTGATAGGAAATCACCCGACTTCTACCGGTCTAAGCCAGCTAAGCATTGACTCGACTGCGGATACCAGGGTAACAAGGATATAGTATAACAAAGGTAAACAAGGTATAATGCAGCAACGGTTGCAAACAACTCCTGAACGTAATGCATCAATTAAAGTAAAACATTTAATTAATAATTGCAAACCGAGAGAAAATGCTCCGGGGCTTGCCTCTCTCGAAGGAGCTCGGGCGGTGATCGGGGCACTCCGGAAGTTCCTCGACGTCCTCCTCGTTGGCTTCGGGCACTTCCTGCGGCTGCACCTCGAGTTGCTCCTCGGGCTCCTCAGGTATGACGACTGGGTTCTCGATTTGCGATCCTGTATGATGCAATGTGTGTAAGTGCTTATGCAATCGGTGCATCGAATGAGATGAATACAATGGATATGTTTGAATGCAAGGTAGTCAACATCATCCAAGAACATATACTACGAGCACATGTCATCTACTGCATTCTCTTCTACTACTAATATGTTAAGTCAACACATCTTATTGAATACTTCAAAGATACACCAACACTTCACTAATTTCTTAATCACACTTAAAGCAACACTTGCTTAAACCCTAATTAATAATAGGTTTGAATAGCAACATCTATTTTTATTACTTAGAAAAATCTTAGAAATTTACCATAGCACAGTACTACCCTAAGTAGTCTACTATCAGATTTTCATGGTATTTGAATGAGTGGATTAGCCTACACAAAAATAACAAGCTATGACATGATTATGAACATGAAAATACTTTGTACTGTGAAAAGTGTCAAACAACAGAGTTAGCATTTTTCCTATGATCTTCATAGCATACAATCACTGTACAAAAATTATCACATGCATGTTTTATACAAAGTTTGCTCTCTAGCTAAAATAACAAAAATCAGCCATTAAAGATACTTGAACTACACCTCAAAATTTTCCCACAGTACATGCATGAAACATATTTTTCCTAGGAAGTACATTACATAAGAAGATCAACAAACTTGGAATCATATTTTTCTGAAGCCTA
Source organism: Miscanthus lutarioriparius (assembly GCA_904845875.1). Lineage (NCBI taxonomy): Eukaryota > Viridiplantae > Streptophyta > Magnoliopsida > Poales > Poaceae > Miscanthus > Miscanthus lutarioriparius. The sequence continues at coordinate 102,254,851 of CAJGYO010000001.1, forward strand.
TAGGTTTTTCTACATATTTTTCAAGTTATCAGCAATATTCATGATTAAATAAAGTTCTACAGAGAAGTATCCCAAAAATGACATGCAATAATTTTCTCAAGTAGATCTGATGATAAGGAACCTAGAAAAATTTATTTCAACAGATTTGGAGCAAATTTGAGTATCCAAACATTTTCCAAACCATTTCTATTTTCAAATAATAAAGAAAAATTGAAAACGAATCCTCCTATTGCTACTGGGTCGGCCCGCGGGAATCAGTCGGCCCACTGCCACACTTGGCATGCGCGGCCCGAGCGAAGGGAAGGGGAGGCGGCCTGGCAGGGGCTCCGGCCCATGGCCTCTTTGGCCCAGCTCGGCCGAGGCGAAGCCATGCCGGCGCCGTGACGTCGCGGCGGCGCGACTCGGCCAACGGGGCCGGCGGCCATTGCTGGCCGTGCCAGGGCAAGCGAGCGAGTGCATGTAGTTCGCGAGAAGCTGACGAATGCGGGCAGGTAGCTAGGCAGGGTGGAGAAGAGGAGGAAGGGTGCCTTCCACGGCGGTCGAGCACGGCGGCGCCATGGCCGACGGTGGCGAGGCGCTAGAAGGCGCTACCTGGGCTCAACAGTCGGCACAAGCGCGAGCACCACGTGCCGGAGAGCGAGGCAGAGCTTCTGGCGCACGATTGCTGGCCGAGGTAGAGGAGAGGCGGTGAATTTGACCGACGGGTGCGGTGGCGCGGCGAGGGGGAGAGTGAGCGAGCTCGTCGCGGGCGGAGAAGAAAGGCAGCGCGGGAGAGTGAAGGTGAGCGCAACGGCTCTAGTAGAAGTAGGCGGGCGTGTGGGAGCGGGCGCAGGCCGGCTGCGACGCGCGGCGGCATCGACGGCGCATGGCCGCCACGCGGCGGGCTTGCTCTGCCATGGTCGGGACGTGACGCGGCGCGTCAGCGGGCGGGCGAGCGCGGAGGCAGGCCAGGCGCGGCGCTGGGCTGGGCTGGCGAGGCGCGCGGCGCTGGCGCGGGAGGCTCGCTACTGCAGGCCGGGCCGGCTTTCGGCCGTGGGCCAGAAACGAGGCGACGGCCCGCGAAATGAAGGAAGCCTTTTTCAATTTATATTTTCAAGAAATTTTTAAATGCCAGCTTTCAAATATCATTTTGAGCAAGAAAATGACATCTTTTGAAAATGTACCAAAAATGAAAATTGATTAGAATGTAATTCTCTACAACTTTGCTTTTATGACCAAAGTCCAATTCTATCTAGATTTTGAATTATAAAATCAAAGTTAAATTTTAACTCAAAACCCTAATTTTTGAGGAATTATTTTTAAAGCAAAATTTGGCAATAATTTGAATACAAACCTTGCTCCAAAAATTGTGCTAAACAGTTCTAGATGATTTACCATGATAGCCAAACATGTTTTACTAGCCTAGCAAACATAATCAGGGCAAAACAACTCTTAAACAGGTGTATTCAACATTGAGGTTACACAACATGTTTCGTATGTTTCGAAGCAGTGTTTTAGTTGTTATTTACATGATTAGGCATGTATGATTAGGATGCTTTATGATGCATGTTATGCATGATTTGCAGTGCCTAAATGCTGGCATAACACCGGGGTGTTACAACCCTGGATATGGGATGTCCGACCACTGGTCGGCCCTAGAGAAGGTGATCGGGGGCTCCGACCAGTCGTGATACTTGGGATCAGCAATAGGGCCATCGTATGTAACGACCGACAAGACGCGTCGAGCTACAAGCTTCTACTCGCGCTTGTCCTCAGAGACGGCTCTCCCACCGAAGATAGAGGCGACGATCTTGGTGGCATCCTGGTAGGGAGGGCCCTTGCTCTTGTATCGATCTTCGCCTTGGTCATCTTTGGTCTTGTCGTTGTTGCGTTGTTGCCTTTTCGCTGGTTCACCGTGGAATGCTTTGTTTAGGCCTCTACACTCCCCCATGGTGTGCTTGGTGTCCTTGTGGATAGGACACAGACCGTCCATGAGCTTGGTGTAATCGGCGTCGTAGGTGCGCTTAGCGCGGGCAATGACGGAGTTGTCAGGCCAGCGGTGGTAGCCTTGTCTACCTCTCGAGCCCTCCGGGCGGTCATCATGCCAGTGCTCGGGGTCGTCTTGGCGGCGTTCATGATTATCATGGCGGCGGTCACGATCATCACGATGGTAGAAACGAATGTCGTAGCATTTCTCCTCGTGGCGTGAGTGGCGATCAGGATGGGCAGCCCGTTCGGCTTCCTCGGCGTCGGCGTAGCCATTTGCAATTTGAATCTATTCGCCGATGGTCATGGGCCTCTGACGGTATAGCTTTCCACGGAGTTGTTTGTGCTGTAGCCCTTTGGTGAATGACGGTATAGCTTTCCCTGGTGGTTTGGTGAAGCTTCTCCAGGTCGTACTTGGTGCTAGGCTGCTCGCACGTAGACATGTAGTTCTTAGTGAAGAGCTTTTTGAGGTCGTCCTAAGATTGGATGGAGTTCTCCCGTAGGCTGAGAAGCCAATTGTTCGTAGACTGGTTGAGCATGACAAGAAAGTAGTTTGCCATGACATCTTCACTTCCGCCCGTAGCTCTCACGGCGATCTCATAGAGAGTTAGCCACTGGGCGGTGTTTGCCTTGCCATCATAGGTGTTCACCCCGACGATCTTGAAACCCATAGGCTATCGGACGGCTCACAGCCTCGTTGCGAAGGGTCGGAGTCTAGAGCTAGCGGTGGGGGCGACGGGTGGTGCTCGAGGTGTAGCAGGTGCTTCGTGCTCTTCATTGAACTACCACTAGCATTCCATCTCTACCTCATACCACGTGGACTTGCTGTTCTCGATGCGACCTCATGCATTGAGATTGGTGTTGATGAGCTCATGGGCATCGCGCGGGGGTTGATTGACCTCCTGATTGACATCACGGTTGCTGTCCCAGCCTCCCTAGGGGCACAGAGGGCACTCATCTTGGCGTGAATGTCCTTCATAGTTGCCCCTGGATCAATATAGAGATAGGGGCCACTGCCTTGTTGTCGAGGGTGGTCGATGCCTTGATGTTGACTTACTCCGCCGCGGCGAGAGCGGTGGCTATGAGCCGACGTGGTCGAATAAGATGGGTCAGGGTTCTGGAACTTGTTGACCTAAACTAGAGCTGCTATGATATGCGCTCTGACCTTTTCGACCTCTAGAGTTTGGGGAAGTTTCTCGAGCTCATTGAAAGCAACGGCGAGATTGGCGCTTGGGGTCTGGTGGACCGGCTGGTCACCAACCATATCGAACTCCTCCTCCAGATTATGCCCCCAGCATGGTGGGCCGTGTCCATCCATGTTGCCCACGCGGGCCGCCTCTCCATCTTGGTGACGTTGGGGATTGGCGTTCGTTGCTAGGTGAGAGTTGCGCTCGTTGAAGGTTTTGCCATCCTTGGTGGCGCTGTCATGGCTGACGTGAAAAATCATGCCCCCAAACCCCGGAGGGAAAGTAAGGGTAGCTTGATGCAGTCTTGGTTGAGCCCTCGGAGTAATTGTCGGGGCTCTCCTCTAGGATGTTGTGGAGGGAGTCGTCCGTAAGCTGGCGAATGGCCACCATATTGACCACGGGCGTGGGCTGATCGGACTTAGTCAGCTCAATCATGTAGAGGTCGGTGACGTAGTCATGCTCGACGTGGTCGACGAAGAGGTGGTGGATGGAGTTTTGGTACACGGATCCCGCACCCTCTAGCCCAAAGGGATTGGGCTTCGGAGGGTTCTTTGTCGGGGCCTCGTAATCGGCCAAGCGTAGGCCGATAGCCGGAAGTGGTCGGCGCCGTGCCGTGCGCCCCTCTAGAGTGGCCATGATCACCAGATCAGAATCTGGCCGCCTCAAACGATGTGGCCGAGTAGGTCGCTCGATTGCAGTGGCTTGGTGATCTTGGAGTGCAGGAAATTCGTCGCTCGCTCTAGATTGATCTAAGACCGAATCCACGAGGAGCTGGCATTCCACTAAGAGGTCTGTGACCCGATCGATGGATGCGATCAGACCGTCATTGCTGATGGATCTCCTAACCCAGCGGTAGGGTGCTGGGATCAGAGATGTCATTGTAGGTGTTGGCACGATCGGCGCAAGGTGATCCTGCACCGCCTCCATGATCTCCCCGTTGCCATCAGGGCCGATGACCTAGGTCATGGATCTAACCATGAAGATCTGGCCCAACTCAAGAAGGGCCATGGAGCTCAGAAAGCAGACCATCTCTCTCGCCATGGATTCAATGCGCACACCTACTACCTAGCGCGCCACTATCGATGAAATACGTCCGACAATCTACCAAGGGGTATGCCCACGGTAGTAGATGATGCAAGAGACAATGATTAGACAGGTTCAGGCCATTAGCTTGACGTAATACCCTGCGTCATGTGTCTTTGTGGATTGTATTATGAGAGATTGGATCAAAATGAGGGGGGTCCCTACCCGCCTTATATAGCCCAGGGGTAGGGTTATAGGTCGGTTGTTTCTATCATGATCGATTTACAAGATATGAATTACAGATATTACGGAACCTAGCATATCTGAATAGATCATCCTTGATCGCCAAGGATCTTTACGCAGTCTTGTGAGGCACGCCGACCTATACCATGCTCCGCGTGGCGTAGTCTTGCGGGCTGGGCCTCCCCTAGTGGCTCGACCCATGTACAGCCATGTGGGTGTTGACGGTCACTAACTCCAATTATAAACCATCAATATAACCTGCATTTATACTTAATTCCATCACCAAACATAGGTATAGGGGTTTAAACTAATAAATTTCATGAGTTTTGATGAATTTATGTTTTCAGCAGGGTTTATCCAGAAAACCGTCAAGGGGACCTATTCGTCAAAGGAAATTACAGAATTCCGCTGCGTAAACAGCGTGGGAAGATTCTAGAAGACTACAGGAGGCTCTCCACCGAAGTAGACCCCGAGGGGCTACCATGTGGGGCCAGCCGGCCCCACGTGCAGGTCGGCAGGGTTGTGGGTCTCACCAGTCAGCCTCCGCTTCGAAAGTCAGTTTCCCACCGTCATTGAGATTCAATCTTCGCCGTTTATTCAAGTCGGTTTGATCCGAGGGCTCAGGATTGATGCTCCGGCCTATATATATCAGCCCCTACCCCCTCCCTCAGCAGATCCCTGAAACCCTAATTCATATCTTCAGGATCAGAGCTAGCTATCAAGAGAAGATGAGTCCTCCATAAGATCTAGTCTTGTAAATAATAGTGAGATGGAGAGTGGGGGAAGAGTTTGGAGGAGATGCCGGCCTGTCGGTGCTCTCTCTACGGCTTGTACCTTGACGATCCAAGTTCTATCTGAGCTTGCCTCTGAGATTTCTCTGGTAATCAATTTCTAATTTAAGTAAGCTTCTTGTTTATATTATTCATCTTGTTCACAACTCGTTTGAGTGCTTTATTCTTTATCCGGGAACAGTAAAGTAGTAATTGTAGTGTAAGCGTGGTGTTTAGATTCTGGTTACTTGTGGATGCATCCTGCATTTCGAATCGGTGGTAGCTCGCGAGGATGCCTTTTATAGCCTCGTTGAAACCTCTGTAGTCCACCTCCCGTTTGTAGGCTAAGTAGGACACGGTTACTACGGAAAGCATCCTCTGCTGGTGTCTTTCCTTAAGTAACGTCCTTAGCTGAATAGTAGAAAACATAGCTTACCTAAGTCAGAACTAGAGAACCTTAATTTTTCTCTCTACGCTCCTATTTATCTTAACCTTGTTGCTATCCCTAGTTAAGTTAGATTGTAGTTAGTCTCACACGTTTATCTTTGGATACGATACTTAGAATACTTCCGGGTGAAAGCTACAATGGTATCCATGCGCTTACGGATTTATCTATGTGCGTTAGTTTATACCAACAGTGGATATCGGGGGTTATACCCCCACAGGCGCGGGTGCGGCGCCGTCGCGCTAGAGAAGGCCGCCGCAGGCAGGTGTGTTGCCTGCGACGAGCGGCCCTGTGCAGCTGCGCTGGAGAAGATGAATGATGATGTCTTTTTTTTGAGATACGGAGGCGGAGTGCGGACGCGCTCTAAAGTAGGGAGCGAAGTGCGGGTGCGGAGCGTCCAGAGGGATGGATACCCGCATCCTATCATTACCGTTTAAAATTACTTGTTTTTAGAATTTTGGCCAAGTACCAGGGAAATATACAAGTTTTCACTAAACATGCTTTTCTCCGATTCAACAATTTTTCTTCCTGCAGTAAAATGGTTTTTGTTCCTACCATAAAAAAAGTTGTTCCACACAGAGAAGGAACAAAAAAATGATACAGCTACAAAGAAAATTTATTTCCCCAAAAAAGAAAAATGTTCTACTCGAGAAGAAAAAATGTTAGTGGATGTGCAACGATGTCTGCGGACATGACGTGCATCTCACAAGTAATACTGTCCAAAGCACCAGAGTGAGTAAATAACCACTATAAGTGGTCTTGGTGACAAATGAGTATTAAATCTAAAAAATAACCTAGATTTTTTGAACATGCGAACATGTGTTGTGAACATATGTTGCGAACCATCTCACAAATAATCATGTTTAAAGGGCAATATAGTCGTTTCGTAGCAAGGGTGTAATAGCTTTCTCCTGGTCATCACTTCTTTGATCAATTAAACTGGAGGCGTCGTTTTCTTAACCTATCCGATTTCATGGTGGCTCAAAAGTGAGCTAAATTTTTGTTCTGGCGCCTTTTCAAAGTTATGTCGTAGTTTTAGGGGTGGAATGTCACATGATTTCCAATTAGAAAAAGGCACAATTGTTCTCGGCTGTTGGAGTCAACAAAGTTTTACAGTTTTGCTATATCATGCCCGGTTGAAAAAAGTCCCACATACATCTGAATTTTGTGAGCATGTTATTGGAAAATATTCAGATGTTTTAGAGAAGTTTGACACCTAGATTAAAGGTGTTGCAGGAATCGGGTGAAATATTCCTTCCCCGCATCTAAATTTGTAGTTGCAACCAATTCTACTGAGAAATTATATCGAAATTGTCATCGTTAACTCTAGTACAAGTCAAGTGTAGAACTGTAGATCCAACATAAGTTGGCGCAGCCGTGAAAAGCGACATGAGGGATAGGTCAGAGACAGGTTTTATTATAGATGACGCAAAAGGCCTCACACGCTTACTCTTTGAGCGGAAGATTTCCTAGGTAATTAAACAGAGATAGTTATCAAGTAGCAAACATTTTAGCAAGTTTAGCAAGGAGTAGAAATTCTGAAGAGACATGGTGGAGGCAAGCACCTCCGTGTGTTGAAGAAGCGCTCAATGTCGATTGTACAAACAATTTGCCTAGCTAATCGAAAGCGCTCTCTTTGCTCGAAAAAACTAAAATTGTAGTGTGGGAGATAATTAATTTATTTTACCAGAATTTAATTTATTTTCTTCTATGCACGATATATATTTATGAAGAAGAAAGGGAAAGAAAAAGAAAAGAAAAGAATTAGGGAGATAGGATTTCAACCGGGTACGAAGTTAATAAACAAATAATCCCAAAATTTATCTTATCCTTCGCTATTCTGTGTACTATTTACTCATCTCTGGATCGGAAGGGTAGAGTTTAGAAGTCAGTAATAATACGGTAATGGGCTAACATATGTGCATTTTGTAGCAGTAATGGCCTAACATTTCATACTGTAACGAGAGTTCATTCGAACTGGCAATACTGTACACCATATGACAAGGAAAACAGATTAATCATCATCATCATCTTAGAGAAAGTAAAGACAAAGAGGACGGAAGAAAAAGGTTTCACAGGGAGAAAGAAAGGGAGGGGGGCCTGGATGGAGATTCTTGAGCCCTATGATTTTCTCAATATTATAGTGCCGAGCACACTAGCTAGGGGGCCGAATCATTCCCGGCAGGTGCAGACGTTGGGAACGGCAAGGAGCTCGATCGGAGCTCCATTGGCTGGTGTCCCAAACTGAGGCCTTGTTTACATTGTAGGTTTTTTCACTCTCTCTCCGTTACATTAAATCTTTGACACATGTATAAAGTATTAAATATAGATAAAAAAATAACTAATTACATAGTTTGATTGTAAATTACGAGACGAATCTTTTGAGCCTAGTTAGACCATGATTAGACAATAATTGTCAAATACAAATGAAAGTGCTTCAGTACCAAATACTTATTCATAACCCCAGTCTAAACAAGGAATGACATTATAAAGAAGGCTAGCTAGCTGATTATTCTTTCAGTCAGGGTAGCTAGCTGTAGCTGTTGTCCCTGTGTCTGCGTCGTGCTGTGTGACTCCAGCCGTCCAGCGGGCGCACCAATTCAGAGGTGAGACTGAGAGGCACCTTGTGCAGGGTGTGTGTCTCATCATCATATAGTTGCAGAAAAGTCGAGCCCAATTGTCATCGTAGTCTGTTGAAAATTCCAATTGCCTCTAGGGGAGAGCAACAAGGGATAAAAAGAAATGGCCGCATCAGCATGCATGCAAAACTCTCCTGGCAACCGACTGGTTCTAGTAATTCCACATATATAGCGAGCCAAACGATCTCTGTTCAGTCTTGGAGGCCCGCGAGCAAGCCGGGTGTGAGGTGTGCCGTGTGTGACAGGAAGGCCTACTGCAGGAACGTGCGCAAAATTGCCGCTCGGAACGTGGAAGTTTCCTTCCATTCCAATTTCCACCAAAGCGCGGTGGGGGTGTGGGCAAAGGGGAGCTGCGCTCGCCTGCTCGGTCAGACGTCGCCCATGGCTATCGATGGATGAAACGTACAGTACGCTAGACGAGGACGTCGATCAGGACAGGGCCGGGGGTGCCGCGACCCGCGAGTGGAATGCCGCGAGGCTCAGCCTGCACGCAGCATTACCCAAAAGGCGCGTGTCCCCTATCCCCGGGGCACGCGGGGGGCAGCAGGATGACCGGAGCATAGAATAAGGCCCAGATGCCGCCCAAATTCTGAGTTTTTTCACTCTCTCTTCATCACATCAATTTTTAGCCGCTTGTATGGAGTATTAAATATAGGTAAAAAAATAACTAATTACACAGTTTAGTTGGAAATCACGAGATGAATCTTTTGAGCCTAGTTGGTCCACGATTAAACAATATTTGTCAAATAAGATGAAAGTGATACTATTCATCGGGTTCAAAAAATTTGCAAAGTGAACCAGGCCTAAGGCTACTCCTAGGCGAATGCACTGTATCATCGATCGCGTGCCGCCTTCGTTCTCTTCTATCCCTCCGACCCTCCCTCCTCGCTTGCCCCTTGGTTGGCTATGCGTGGGCACGACGCATGGGCCACGGGCCATGGATGGGTGCCTGATGAATATGTGTGTGACTGACCAGCCGGCGACCGCTGTGTCCTCCACGATCATTGGACGGTCGTCGACGGTTTGTCCGCCGTGGCGCTATCTCATGTTCTCACTTCTCACCATCGCCCTTTCCGCTGATGGCTGTCTCACTACTCTCTCCGGTCATCAGAAGCGTAAAATTGCATGCATGATTCATACTATACTATACTACTAGTACAGAGCAGTTTTTTTCTCAGACGAACACGCACAGTCCAAGCTACCTGCATTTGGCGCCTTGTGGCATGCGCTGCGATGCGACGCGAGCACGTCGGCAGTGGCACTGGCACAAGCGCACAGCCAGTGTAAGGCCTGGTTTAGTTTCAAAAATTTTCATCCCAAACTATCACATCGAATCTTGTGGCACATGCACGAAGTATTAAATATAAACGAAAAAAAATTAATTGCACAATTTGATTGAAAATCGCGAAATGATTGATTAATTAGGCTTAATAAATTTGTCTCGCGGTTTTCAGACGAGCTATGTAATTAGGTTTTTTTTATTAGTATCCGAAAATCCCTTCCGATATCCCAAAACATCCGATGTGACATCCAAAATTTTCATTTCGTGAACTAAACACAGCATAAACTTGTTGTCTACGGGTAGATGGAATCATTGGTAACTGGTCGGTATACGAACACAGCCTAAACTTGTTGTCTACGGGTAGATGGAATCATTGGTAACTGGTCGGTATACGACGACACTCTCGGTGGCCGTTGCATGCTCTGTCGCTCTACTAGGCATGCAATGAAGTAACAGCGGTGTCGGGAGCCGCCGGTCAAACGGCAGTCAAATCCGGGTGTCAGGGCGTGCAGCGGCGTGTCGCGATATATTCTTATTATCCCAGGGTCCATCACCGCCCTGATGCGCGCGCGAGCACTAGACCTACTACGCCACGCATAAAATAGTGCGGTTTCTGATGGTTTCATCGTCATTAGCACCGGAAACCGTGAGCAAAGAAGGCCTCAGCTTTTCCGCAGGTGGTGGGTGCAACATTGAAGCAACAAGTCTACCTCTCATCAGAAAGGTGGCGCGTTTTTTTTTTACTGCGATGCGTGAGCCTGGAGCAACAGAGGCCACCAGCGCAGTGGCGTTAGGATTTTATTTGGGGGCGATCATCCATCAGAAATTCAGAAGGGTATCCTGCATGGATGGTTAAAAGCGAAGCGAAGCTGCCGCCAAAGGCAACCACGGCGGCTTTTTCCGGTGTATCTGATCCTTCTTCCTGCCCGGTTGTGTTTATTTATTAGCTCCAACTGATTGGATGATTAGATCATGTGAGGAACAAAAGTTTCTTTCTCTTGTGTTAATAAACAAAGGGGTTATGCATGGGTGGGTCGATTGTAATAAGGACGGAGAAAAGTTATGTTCCGCTTTTCTAGTGCTGTGATCTCAGATTTCTTCCTTTTTGTTCTCAAAAATAAAATAAAGGAACTAATAAGGATTACTGGGTTAGTAGAAGAAATGACACTCTGCCGTACAGAGGTCCTCGGCTCCTCGCATGGGAAAAATACGCCTCTCGCGCGGGGGCCGGGGGTCACCGTGCCGTGCCAGGCGGCTGGCCGAGCGGAACTGGGCCCAGTTGCTTGCAAGCAGCCACCGGCGGCAAGCGTGCGGCGCGGCGCTCCGGCCGAACGAACCGTACTTGTGGCTCTGACGAAGCCTCTAACAAAACGGGCTTCGGAGCTACGAAAAGGGCAACATGCGCACAGGCCGCGGGACAACTAACGACTCCCGCTCCCGCTGTCAGATTCCCGTCGACCACGACACGCGAACATCACACATGTGCACGGGCAAGCACAGCCCCAACACACCACTGACCAGTCCAGCGCTGGCTGGCTCCAATCCATCACGCACGCACGTAAGTATGGGCGAGGAGATGGACAGATGCCGTGCCGCCCGGCAAGGCGAGGCGGTACATCCAGGACGACGCCGCACACACGGACACGCGCGTCCAAAAGAGTCGCAGGGGAGGCGTGCCCGTCGCCGTACCGGCCCCCTGGCCCCGGGGCGCGGACTCGAACGCGCGCGACAGCGCGCACGGAACCCCACTCCGCCCCATTCCCGACTTCCGGTCACCGCGCGCGACGTGCCGGCACCGGCAGTGGCCGCGCACGCGGGCGCGGGTTCTCTCGCTCCAGGCCCCTCTGGGTACGGTTACGTACGGCATGGCCAGGAGTGCGGGCGCGCGCGCGTCGGCCCGCGTGCCGCGCCGGCGCGGGCAGATGGCCTCGCACGCGGGCGTTCCGCGTGTGTGTGCGTGCGTGCTTTGTGCCTTTGTGCGCCCGGCACCGATGCCGGATGTCCCACGGTCGGTGTCCCGCGGCGGCGCGCGGCTCCTCCCGTGCGGGGAATAGCTCGCTAGTAGCTCCTCCCATGCCGATGGAGCGCGCATGGGTGCCTGTCGTGGGCTCGTGCAGGAGATCGAGCACTCTCGGGCTTTGTTCATAATGACGTGGGCTAAGCCCGTTCCGGCGTTCCGTTCTGGTTTTCTGAAACAACAACGACAACGAAGAACGAAGTCCTTTTAACCCCCAAAAATGTTAGGACACGACGATCTGTTTTGTACTTTTTCAGTTTATTAACCAAATATATAATTATCATTTCGGGACAGAGTGAGTATTGTGCTTTATACAACAAATCATTTTCATCTATCCCCTCTTTTGGTGGTTTGCATATAAAATGAAGTGTTCTCTGTTAAGCAAATATACAACTTTCTCATTAATAATAATGAGGTAAATGCAAGTGAACACTAGTCTAGTTGGTCTAGATGTGCGCTTTATACCCTGTCGGTCAGAGTTTGAACCCTCTTGGGGGCGTTTTTTTTTTGCCGCAGGAGGCGCAGTTTATCTGCGCGTTAAAAAATCTCCCCTCGTCTGCCTCACGCCAAAGCATAGGTCTAAGGTAAGCACAGTCTCACGGGAGCTGCGATGCCGCTGTATATGGGTGGGGCAGAGGTTAGGGGGTTTCTCGACCTACGTGAGAAGGTCTTCTTCTTAAGCACAATGCCCGGAGCTGTCTTACCCCCACAAGTCGAGTTTTTTATAATGAGGTAAATGTGTCAAAAAAATTGTCATATGAAAGTACCACTAAAAATTAAGATTTTTTTTACTAAAAAAAGAAGGACATTCTAACTAAGGATACTGAGCAAAGTGGAGGTGGAATGGCAGTAAGGCACCATTTAGCTCAGCTTCTCCATCGGCTTTAGGAGCCGTTTGGACCCATTTTGTGCCAAACGGATAAAACAAATCAGCTTCGCTAAGGAAGTCCCTTAAATCGTGCTCTCATAGAGGTTTAAGGTGGGATAAAGCCAAAAAATAGTGGCTTCACCTCGTCGTGGTGGATCCCGCATGGGTCATGTACTCCTGTGAGGGCATGTTTTAAGTAGCACTATGTGAAGCTGTTTTATCAAGCGATTTTACCAAAACGGATCCAGAGCTGAACCAAAAAAAAATGTCTTCACTAATGAAGTGAAGATGTGCCAAATAGGGCCTAAATTTTATTGCTTCTGGAGCAAACATGAAACTAACAAACATCTCTTTTTTATTGTCATTATGCTAAATTTTGTTTTGGGGTCCCCCCAATGTCGAACACTTATTTAGTACTTGGTTAATAGGGAGGACGAAAACAAAATATTATATTATTGACAAACTTTTCTATCAATAATAGAATATCTTGTTTAATAATTGGCAATAAAAAACCAGAACAGTGGATGTATGTACCTAAAAACCAGAATGAATTATGATTTGAAAATTTTGAAACAGAGGTAGTAATCATCAATTTGAACTTCTTGCCTGGGTTTCGTTCCACTGCGTGTGGGATTTTTGGGAGGAGGCGGCGGCTTGGCAGCAGCATACACGGTGTGTGCGGAGGTTAACCATCGGAGGAGGATAAGATCGTGATGGGAACGTGTGGAGCGCGTTTCCATATTGAAAGCTTGGGGACCATGGACGATTTGTCTATTTTGACCTACTTGTTGCTAAGCTTTCGCTCACATGTTATATATCATCATTATATATAGCCGAATTTCTATGCCAACGGAGCTTAAAGAAAAAAAATCTAATAGAAATAGAAATAAAAAGTCGGTAATCTATGAGTATAGCCTTTTCTCTTTTTTGCCGAATTACATAATATAGTAGATGCAAAAATGTTTATAAATAGACTCATGCACTAATTTCTACAAAGACAGAGTTATCTGTCTGACACTAGAAAATATTGGTCTTTCTTCTAAAGCACGCTCGAAAACAAAGTTCTATATTTGGCACCGAGTTAAAATTTTCTTCCTTATTTGGCGCTACCGTACATTTTCTTCCCTAATGGTGTTAAGTGGCCACCAAAATGTCCTATATGCCCCTCTCTATATTAGAACTATATGTGGTTTCAAATAATGAATTTATGGTATCAAATAAGGAAAGCATGAATATCGTGGTTCTGAAATATGGTTTTGATTATATATGTATTTTCTAAAAAATAGTAAAATAATAGGTAAATCGCTATAATTCATAAATGTTTCTTTTAAATTCAAAAAATATGAAATTGGTATATTTTTTAAAAAATATAATCTATCTCTTCAAGATCATCCACTTTAGTTTTGGTAATTTCTTTATTCATATTTATTTGTACAATTTTAAAATTTTAAATTTCAAAATATAAGAACTCCAAACAGAATGTTAGGTCCATAAATGATTTCAAATAAAATAGTTATCAACTATATCAAGTTATATAACTCGATCAGGTATGGCCAAAACATCTATTCCGGCAACGGACTCGATAGCATCACGCTAGTGCCCTACGTGGTTTTTGGCCCTAAAAGTTTATGGCTACAATACTAATTTGAACCAAAGTAGATCTATCAGATTCATGGGTGACTTATCATTTTACCAGTTTTGCTAGGTGTGCTATCTCGCACCTGCAGTTCCACTCGTATTGGATAGGGGTAGTTCTTTTTCATTATAAATCTTTCTTTTCTCTTATTTGAATTTTTTTAATGGTTTTGTTACTTTGTATGATTGTATCGCTGGCTTATTTTAATACTGTTGTAATAAGAGTACTAATAATTAAAGAACAGAGTCTTAGAGCAACTCAACAAGAGTCTTTCCAAGACTCACTATCTAAATCATCAATTAGAGAGCCATTAGCAGAAAAGTCGTCTTCTATATTTTTTCACTCTCCAATAATTTTTCTATATCTTGTGTGCACTCTAGAGAGTCACTCTCGTTATTTATCTTTGGCTAATAAGAAATCCAAAACAGAGGCAGGCTATATTTGGATAATCAATTTAAAAAGATGTTGAAGGGCACTTTCACCAAAATCATTATTCCTAATAATTAGGAATGATATAGATAGTCTCTCGGAGTTGCTTTAAGAGGTTATATATCGTTCCTAATTTCTTTTCTAGGGATAAAGATTTTGGTGAAAAAATACCGCTCAACAATTTCTTTAATTGATTATCTAAATATAGTCATCTGCTATTTTGAATTTCTCACTAGCCAAAGATAAAAAATAAGAATAGATCTCTGTAGTGCAAGCAAGATATAGAAAAGATACTGAAAAATGAAAAGATATAGAAAACAATTTTTATACAAACAACTCTCTAAACGATGATTTAGATACTGAGCTGTAGAAAGACTGTCGGAGATGCACTTATCTCGTAACGCTCGCTAATTTATATATATTATTACGGAACATACCAGCAGTCAAAGCAGCACCTCCACGAAATTAATCTCTGTAACGTAAACGATCGTAATTTATATATATTGTGTTTTCTCTCACACAAATACCAGATAAATCAAAGCACACACTCTCCACGAAATTAAGATAGGAGCTATCAAGTACTAGTATGTCAGCGCACGAGTATGCCCCATTGATTATGCTTTTCCTAACAAAATTATATAGTATCAGCGAAGAGATAACCAAAGCACGCATTTTGCCTCGGAGCAAATTACACCCTGCAAAACTGATAAGACTTTGTTTGATGTGCATGTATTTGTCTTAATCTATATGGATTGAAGTGAATTAGAGTAGAATTAAACTAAATTCAATTTTATTCCACTCCAACATAAGTGGATTGAAGCGTCAGACAAAGCCTAAGGTGAGTCAGCCGTCAATCGACCTGTTTGCTGGTGGATTTCTGGACTAATAAACCCGACTAATATTAATTTGTTATGAAAAAATAATAATATTAATTAACTAATAAGCCCAGCTAAAATCAACGAGCGAACAGCCAAACAAGCTGCCCGTCCGTTTCACTGTAAAGCCAGCCATCCATCCGGCCGTCAGGCAGCGTCGCTCGCGGGCCCTTGTGGCGGATGATGCTGTAGCGTTTTTTTCCTCACCTTTCTTTTCCTCCATGACCATGTACCTGCGTTTCTTTCTCCACTCGTACAACACACACTCCTGTCCTGCTGCTACCACCACCATCCGACCCGGACCCCGGGCTCGTACAACACACACTCCTGTCCTTAGTTTTAGCAAGAGCTTATCAGCCAAACCAACATCAGTCGAATTTATCGGCTCAGAAACAACAAGCGAGCAGGCCGTTTATATAAGCCATGGGTGGCGCACTCGGTGCCGGGCATCAGCTGCTCTCACCAAGAAGGCCATCCATCTCTTTGTAGTGCGAGCTGCTCGCTTGCACTAGCTAGCTAGGAAGCACAACCGCCGCGAGATATATATAGACAGCACCGAGTGAGAAAGAAAGAGGAAGCAGCAGACGAAGAGAGAGAGAGAGAGAGGCAGCCATGACGATGAGGCAGTCGAGGTTCAAGAGGATCTGCGTCTTCTGCGGCAGCAGCCAGGGGAAGAAGCGGAGCTACCATGACGCCGCCATTGAGCTCGGCAACGAGCTGGTAACGAACTCGCCTCGCCTCGCCCTGTCTGTCACTCACACCCACGCCCCTCTTTATTGGTGAATTGTACTGCTCTCCCGTCTCCAAGACGTACGCTTCGTTCTCTGGTTCTGTCGCCTGCTAATCGCCTCCTTGCAGTTGCAGGATTGCAGCTAGTATGCATGACTTTACCATCCATGCATCTTCCATATTTCAAAAAACAAAAAGAACTCTCCACCATCCTAGCTAGGTTAGCTAGGACACGGTCTCTCGTACCGTAGTGCGCGCACACACTTGCACAGTAGTAAAGTCGTATGCAAAATTCGTCTGTAGTAATAGTAGTGGTAATACGCAGCAGCCAGAGCGAACCGGCTTCTGTCTTTCTTCCACTTCCGTCAGGCCGTCGCCGTACGCCATGCGCAGGCAGCGTCTCCAGCTTTTGTTGAGAGCTGAACCGGACCCCAACCAAGCCAGAAGGCAGGCACACGGGAGTACTCTGCTTTCTGGGCGCCGGTCACGCTCCGCAGCCACTGATCCTCCTCATCCTCAGTGGTCCCTGCACCCACCCTGCCTCATCCGGCTGCGTGGAACGAAAGTGAAAAAATCACGAGTTGGCATCACCCTTGTTTAGATTGCAAATTTTTGTAATCTGAATATTGTAGCACGTTTCGTTTCGTTTGTATTTGACAAACTTTGTCCGATCATGGACTAACTAGGCTCAAAAGATTCGTCTCGTGATTTACAACCAAATTATGTAATTAGTTATTTTTTTACCTATATTTAATGCTCTATGCATACGTCTAAAAATTAATATGATAGAAAGAGAGTAAAAAAATTTAGAATTTTGAGATAATCTAAACAAGGCCCAGGTCACCAACCACCACCGGCCTGGCCGGGCCTACCGCATTGACGCGTCCATAATGACTAATGAGTGAGACCGGCGGCTAGGCTACCACCAGGTCACGAGACAGGCAGAGCGAGAGCGGGCACGGGGCACCGGAGCACTGCCGGGCCACATGCGCGGACTGCACCGCACCAGGGATCAAACAGTTCGCGCGCCCCTCGTCAAAAAAAAAAAAAACAGTTCGCGCGCCCACGCACACGCGCCACCGGCAGGCGCACGGCACGAGTCGTGCCATGCGTACGCCGGCCCACCAGTGTAACTAGTTAATTAAACTATAACTAGGGAGTACTACCGGTAGTAATCGATGGCTTTTGTGTGCGCTCTGCAGGTGGCCCGGAGCGTCGACCTGGTGTACGGCGGCGGCAGCATCGGGCTGATGGGCCTCGTCTCCCAGGCCGTCTACGACGGCGGCCGGCACGTCATCGGGTAAGCAAGCAGTCACCGTCGCCTCATCCCCAGAAGAAATGTTTGTGTGGGGTGTGTGTACTGATCGCTTCTTTTTGTCATGTTGCTGTCCACGCGCAGGGTCATTCCCAAGACGCTCATGACACCAGAGGTATGTCTGCCTGCCTGCTGCCCTGCATAGCACGCCTAGTAGCACTCCCACTACACACCACTACCTGTTCGGTTGCATGTCAGCGTCACAGCTGCTTAAGTAAGGAGAAAAAAAAAACTCGTCAAATCTGATGCCTCTCTGCCGGGCCGGGCCGGGCCCGGCCCTCCCAATAATAGTCATGAGCACGCACGCGCTCACGTTGGCCCGGCCCTCCCAATAATAGTCATGAGCACGCACGCGCTCACGTTGGCGACTTGTTTTTAGCATTCCGACTTTCCGAGTGCGTGTAGTAGTAGGGGGTCGTAGAAGTGGTTATGAAATGGGGCTTGGGAGTTTGGGCTCTGCTGGAGTCCCGGGGGACATAGCACCTGGGGCTTGTAGATTCCAAGTTTTTTCACTCTCTCTATCACATCAAATCTTTGACATATGCATGGATTATTAAATGTAGATAAAAAAATAACTAATTACACAGTTTGATTATAAATTACGATACGAATCTTTTGAGCCTAGTTAGACCATGATTGAACAATAATTGTCAAATACAAACGAAAGTGCTACAGTATCCAATACTGATTCCTAACAGCTATCTAAACAAGGCCTTGACGCATAAAAACAAAACAAATCTGACCGATGACCAGCAGGCCGCGATCGAGAGAGCCTGCATGCTTTTGGCACGAATCCCAGATCTTGGCGTGAGGATAAACTAGTGACCTAGGAAAAGCGCCGCTTTACGGACGGATGTTTGTTTGTTAATTAGGGCTGAAGAATTCCTTTCCTTTCCCCCCCAAAAGTCCTGCGGTGACTGGTCGTCCCGCGGGGGAAATGGTTGTACTACTAGTGCTGCTTTATTTAGGCTGCTAGGCCAGAGAGATTTGTATTCTCAGTAGGGTTTGAACAAGCTTTAGTTAGCGGCCTGGCCTCCCAGTTTCAGAAACGGACACTGAAATATTTTGAGATTTTTTTTTTTACTTCTGCTCAACTGTCATGTGTCTCTACAGAATTCTACTAGTACTCGTATGTCATATATAATTAAACCATTGGTCCAGGCTGCAGTGGGCATTATTCATTCATAATTCATTCTCATGTCGTGGTCCTCTTCCTGGTTACTCATACATACAGTACTGTCCGACCTTTTACCATTTCCAGAGGGGGTGAAGATCTAGGGCCAGTTTCTGTTCTGATCCCTCCAAGCAAAATCATACTACCATATGCTTCTCATTACCCAAACGTAAACGCAGCGCTGCAGCATTCGCGGTGGTCGTACCGTATCGTATCTGAAATTCTGAACTGACCAGGAGGGTAAATTGCAAGCATTGCGTGTGTTTCTTGGCATGCAGATAAGTGGCGAGACAGTCGGGGAGGTGCGCCAGGTGGCCGACATGCACCAGAGGAAGGCAGAGATGGCGCGGCAGTCCGACGCATTCATCGCTCTGCCTGGTAAGAGCCACGGTCCATCATCCATGCAGCAGCACTGCGTTTTTAGTGTTTTATGGAGTATTACAAGTACAAGTACTCTTTTTTTTCCTTGACATCGGCACGGTATTCATTAAACAGAAGAAGAGTTTTACAAATGAAAGCTGAGACGGTAATTTGTGGTTACCAAACTCAAAAAAAAAAAATACAAGTACAAGTACCACCGGTAGTAGATGGATGGATCTCTCTAATGTGTACCAGTAGTGCAGTGACTCGTGCCACTTCGTCATCTGGCGTGCAGCGCCTCACATGCATCATGCATGTACAGTAGGATCGGAGTACGTAGCGTGGCCAATAATTGGCGCAGATCGAGCTGAGACACGTTGTTCACCCGGAGCTAGCATGAGTACAGTACAGAGTACTCCTACGTTACGTAGTATGTAGTCGAGTGGTAGACTGGCGTGTAAAGCGCTGAGTGAGACGCATGGACTGTTTCATTCGAACTTGAAGACAGAGCTGAGCTGAGCCCATCGAGATGGTTTCGTTGCATGCATGCAGGAGGGTATGGGACGCTGGAGGAGCTGCTCGAGGTCATCACGTGGGCGCAGCTGGGCATCCACCACAAGCCGGTAATTGCCTAGCTAGGCGCGTGCATGCACCGAGAGGTTTTGGTTTTCTCTGACGAACTTCTCTCCATTCATGCAGGTTGGGCTGCTGAACGTGGACGGCTACTACAACTCGCTGCTGACCTTCATCGACAAGGCCGTGGAGGAGGGCTTCATCAACCCCAGCGCCCGCCGCATCATCGTCCTCGCGCCCACCGCGCAGGAGCTCATGGACAAGCTCGAGGTTCGTGCGCGTGCGATGATGCATGCGCCCATGTCCAAATCCAGCTCTTCGTCCGTTGCTAATGCCATGCATCTTGTGCAAATGCGATCGATGTGCAGGAGTACGAGCCCTACCACGACAGGGTGGCGTCCACGCTCAACTGGGAGCTGGGCCACCAGCTGGGCTACTGACACTACTACTGCCACGCCCACGCAAGAGCCGCCAGAGCCAGCGCGGCAGCGCCTGAAGCAGCCAACAACGGCCCGGGCAGGCGATTGGGACGTTTGATCGATCGGGGAATTAAGGATTGGGAAATGCTAGCCGTCAGATTGGGATTTTTCTAACTTGACGCAGCAGATCGGTTTGGAGTGCTGGAGGAGAAAAAAAAGAGGTTGGTTGGGGTAGCAGGAGTACGTACGTACGTGCTGGTTTTGTATATGATGCCTAGCTTGTGTTTGCTTCCACTGGGGATGATGGCTTGCAGTGTTGTTTGTAGTAGCAGTAAAAAGACTTGACCGGTTTCCCCGTCCTTGCTGTACCTGCCTATGTATGTTAGCTTCAAGATGCTGAATTCGATTGAATACAGCAAATCAACTCAGCAAGTGTGTAATACAATTCAGTGCAGATCTTTTGGATCGAAATCCCCCCTCTTTTTTTCTTTTTCTTTTGCAGACTTTTACTGAGTTTCTGATGCTCTAATCTCTTGCACTGTAATTGTGTTGTGCTCCTCCCATAAACCAAAAAAGACAATCTCCCACGAATATAAACAGCTAGACATACGTGTGCCAACCACGGTTCTAAATAGCGCCACGCAGTCAATTTTTGAATTTGTTACGAAGCCGCTAATCCTGAAAGAACTATAGTTGTCGTTGCCACTTTCCATGAGTAGGAGGAGTTGTTTACTTTTTTTTTTCTCTCGCCTCTGCTGGCTGCTGCCAAGTCGCGAAACTAGCCGTTCAAAACACTGCTGACCGGAAGATGCTGCACCGGCCACCGCCGCAAAGGAGAGAGAGATCGCGAGAGAGGAAAAAGGACATTTGCACCGCGCCGTTAGCCAGTGGTCGACATCTCAGCGAGAGGGTGGCGGTGGCGCTCAGGCGCTGTGCCCTCGGCGCCGGGCTACAGCCGGCTGCAGGTACTGTTCAACCTGATCTGAACAGCTGCGGCTGCGGCTGCGGCTGCACAGCTTCACCTGTAGCTGAAGCTGTGCAGCGGGAGCTGCTGCAGGCCTGCAGCCGGCTTCAACCAGAGGCGAATTGCGTCAGGTGCCGAGGTGCACATGTCCACGAGACCGCAGCAAACTGGATCGGCAGCCCATACAAGAAGAATTACCGAGCCGAGCCGGGAAGGGAGCACTTGGACCTGGGCCGGGCCGGGTCGACCGAGCGGAGCGAGATGCTTCGTCCCCTTCTGGAACCTTCTCCCCTCCTCCCCTTCCCCTCCCCTCCACTCTCGGCGTCTCTCTCTCCGGCAGCTGCGCGACGGCTTGGATCGCACCCTCGTCGGAGCTACCATGGTCAGCCCTCCTCCTCTCTCCCTTTTCCGTCTCCCCCGTCAGGCTAGGACCTGTGTGTCCTTGTGCTTTGTGGTTTTTAGTCCTAAAAGGTTATGGCCGCAGTAATAATTTGAACCAAAATAGATCTACCATATTCGCTGGCAACTTCTCATTTTCAGGGGTTTCCTAGGTGTACTTTCTCCCGTCTGGCCCGTTTCGTGTTGGATAGGTTCTTGAGTTGTACCCCCTCTGAAAGAAGATTTGGACATATTTAAATGTTTGATTTACACATTTACATTTGGATGCTCATTTATGTGCTTCTTTTTTCTTTCTCAGGCTGGCAAGCTTATTGCAAATCTGATTGTCATGGGCTCTACGATTATAGGAAGGGCTATGCTTCAGGCATATCGTAAAGCACTTGATAGTAAGTTCTGCTGCCATGAGCTTCTTCATGACCCACGTATAGTCTCTGCCAGCTCCCTGTTCCTTTTATAGATAAAAATGATAGGTGGTAGAAGGTGTCCATCAATTTTGCAATCAAAGGTTACTTAACTGGTACATTGATTGATGGGGAAATTGGTAATTCTGTTTTTACTGCATGTGGCATGATGGGTCATGTTTCATAAAAATGAGTGATAGACAAAGTTATTGTCATAACTTACTGAACTTTTTGTATTCTCATCTAATCATCTTTGCACAATCCAGAAAGGATAGGTCTCTCTGTTTCTCTTAGCTTGGAGCCAATTTTTAATCATTGTTTTGTTTATCAATAGATCTCTGGCCCTGATAAGTTTTCGGTAGCTTAGTCTGTTAGTTGCCTAATTTTTTCTACTGATATGCCAAGTATGCTTATGCTTCAGCATGTAGCCTCCAGCAACATAAGCCTGTCAGACATACTTGAACTGCCAACACTTATGCTCTGAGTTGGGTTATGCCTGGTACGCCAGATATATGGATACAGTGAGGCTTTCCTTGATATCGAACTTATGTATTGCTTTCACACTTTGTTGGAGGTAACAGAGAAATAATCAGCCAGGGCTTACAAACCCAGGCGACTGCTCTTTCATATATAGGAGATAAGTAGCACATTGATTACATTGATGGCTCATTAGAGCATTAACGATGGGACGACGCCTCTGGTACTTCATGGGCCAAGGCCTTAATAGCGTAAACATAATTCGGATAACTAATGATTCTGGGACTTAACTTCTACAGTTCTCCCCTAAAGACCCGCTTCCCCCATCCTTGATCTTCATGATCCCAATCTTGCTTCTCATGTCTTCAAACTTGGCCTTGCCTAAGGCCTTAGCGAGAATACGATTGATCATTTTCCAAATGGTCTTGATGCGCTTCAACACAATCTGATGAAGTGTTGTTTGGATATCTTGACATGAAAGATGGGGGTTTTTGAATTCGAGGTGGTTGTCAACTCGATCCTCCACCTTTCTTCCCAACAAGACCAACAACAGAAGTCATAGCCACATATTGTTCACAACTAGACAAAGCCACCACCTCTTGATAGAGGAAACAAAAAAGACAAAATTTGGAGTCAATATCACCGGCAGACCACAAAATAAATTTGGGCTTTTGAACCTGCTGAGACCATAGTCCAAACCAAGTACCTGCACCCTCACTTTGGTGTCGGTGGTCGGTTTCTCCAAGAATCTGCTCCACATAGCCCATCGAGAAAGGCTGGTATGAACAGTATCTCAAGCTTCAACCGCGTCTCCTACTGAGTTGGATTCACCTCCTTAAATTGCGAGCTTCAGCGCTCTTCCACTAACTGCCATGCTTCTATCATTTTCAGGCATAGTGAGTCCGCCTCATGGTGATCCCATTCTTGCCTTTGCACTTCAATTAGAAACCGAGCAAACCCAAGTCACTCATCTCAAAAGGTTCATAGCCTTTACTTCAGTAATGATCGGATCATCAACATGAACCCAAAATAGAACCTTTCTACTTCATGAACCCCATTTCGTGAGTGGCAAGCTTCTCAGGTTTTCAGGGCTTTTCCTAGGTGTACTTTTTCCCAGGAATAGCAAACCTGTGTGGGTCTGGACATATTCTTCTTGAGCTCTCCATTTGCCCGTTTCGTGTTGGATAGGTTCTTGAGTTGTACCCCTCTGAGCTCTCCATTTAGATACAGAAGATTTGGACATATTTAAATGTTTGATTTGATCACATTTCATTTGCTTGACCCATTTTAGAGAAATTCCGATTTCGGGGAGACACAATGTGCATTTCTCTTTTTCATTTTCTCAGGCAGATAAGAAATGGTTCCCAGAGTGGGTGAAGCTTATTGCAAATCTGATTATGCCATCATGGGCTCTATGATTATAGGAAGTCACGGCTATGTGATGGTCAGGCATATCGTATCAAAAGCTTCTTTGGAAGGCTTTGATGAGTAAGACTCGAACCTCTGCTGCCATTCACGGGCTGGTGATGTCCAATCCCAACCTCTTCCTTCATCAAAACCACATGACCGAGATGTTGGATCAAAACGTCGATAGCTTTTGCTCAATGCCAGCTCACCACGATCATCAAGTTTCTGAAATGAGACAAAGCAGAAAGTATATGCCACACAACCAAACACCTTATAGATGCTTCAAGTGATATCATAGAGCCTTGGTTGGTGGTAGAAGGTGTCCATCAAAACTTATCGGCATTCGACCGCTTGAGTGCAATGCCAAAGGTTGACTCACGCCCACCAACTGGAATGACAATGCCTTTTGACTCCTTCATTGGGGAAATTGCAAAGAACTCTCCTCCATTATTGCGCAGTAACTTTCGGATTTGCCCACTCTCCACCTTTTACTTGATAGCATGTGGCATGATGGGTCATGTTTCATAGAAAATGAGTGATAGACAAAGTTATTGTCATAACTTACTGAACTTTTTGTATTCTCATCTAATCATCTTTGCACAATCCAGAAAGGATAGGTCTCTCTGTTTCTCTTAGCTTGGAGCCAATTTTTAATCATTGTTTTGTTTATCAATAGATCTCTGGCCCTGATAAGCCATTTTCGTAGCTTAGTCTGTTAGTTGCCTAATGAGCCATTTTTTCTACTGATATGCTCACCAAGTATGCTTATGCTTCGAACCGAAGCATGTCAAAAGCCTCCAGGTGTGCGCTCAATCAAGGTACCACCACCACCATCTCTTCATAAGCCTGTCGAGCTCAAAGAACTCAACGCGGCAAACAGACTTGAACTTCCATCTCAATGAACACTTATGCTGTCCTCCTTAACGAGTTGGGTTCACCATGATGTTCCATCATCCAACGTTGGTACTGGGATTCACGCGCGCCTAATATGGATGAGACAGTTGAGGCTTTCCTTGATATCGAACTTATGTATTGCTTTAGAACCGCCACACTTACATTGGATCAAATTGAAGTATATCTATCCAAAGAAAAAATAAATTTCAGCGCTTGAGAGCTTCGATGTCGTTCCATGAAGCCTCGACTTAAAGAAATCACACCGCTTCGCCCAGAATGAGTCAGCAATATATATGCTATAAAATTTTAGTACGCCCCAACTGCTTAAAAATAATCTTTTGATTCCTCCAGGTTTTATTTGTGTACATAAAGAATTGGGAAACTGAATTTAGGAAATTCTGCATTTCTTTGTTGTCTGTTGAATGCTCTCTCTTCTCTGGACAAATGTCAGTTCATTGGCTTAGAAATATGCAGACAATTTATTCAGTAAATGAGGTGGTTTCATATATAGGAGATAAAAAAAACATGATGGAAGACACTAAAGGTACAGATCACTTGGTGCCCAAGGCCTTAATAGCAGAAACATAATGACCTGAGATAACATGATATATAATTAAACATGGATATGAAGTATATCTATCCAAAGCCATGAGAGGCCCATTGTCCTAGAAGAATTCATGTCCCTAGGGTGATTTTGAAATTTCATAGAATCTTGGCACCTGAGTCAATATATATGCTATAAAATTTTGTATTCAATCTTTTGATTCCCAGGTTTTTGTTGTCCTGAATTAGAAACTGATCAGGAAACTTCATTTCTTTGTTGTCTGTTAAATGATTTAGTCTCTGGACAAATCAGTTTTTGGCTTGAAATATGCAGACAATTTATTCAGTAAATGAGGTGGTTTCTAGAAAAAAGAATATATGGAAGACACAAGGCAGGGTCGAAAATGACCCCACATATATATAATTAAACATATATGTTTGGTTCAAACAGGCAAACTGTTTTATGTTGTTGCTAGCTTCAGGACACATCTATTTATTAAATGATTTAGTTCATCAATCTGCTAATCATTCAAACAGGCAAACTGTGGACCACACAATTTGCTAAACATTTCACCTAACACCAGAATTTGCAACATTTCACCTACACCTTGTACATCTTGTAGATGAAAACTTAACATAAGGTATCTGGTGGCACTATACTGATTTAGTGGCTAGATTGACTCATTGACATGAGACATTGTATGAAGTGCCTTTCATTGTCATCTAGTATCGCACTGATGCTTTGGTTGCTTTCCAGTCACTGCGAGTCAACAACAGATGGATAGTACCTTCTGAATGATATTTTTGCTATTTGTTTAATTTTCCAGGAAAGAGTGACATTTAATTGCTATATGCACCTCCTTATTTTGTTACCTCCTACCTCTGCCAGATGCAAATAAAACTGGTGTGGCCCATGAGGCAATAAACAATATTCGTAGAGCGAGCAAAACAATGACCGAACAAGAAGCGAGGCAGATACTGGGTGTCTCAGAGAATTCGACGTGGGAAGAGATTGTACAGGTCTGCTACTTCCCTTTTGTTTCATTTTGCATTCGACTTGTTATTATTCGGACGCACAGTTCTCACATCAATGTGAACAACTATGTGTTATGCAGCGATACGATAACTTGTTTGAAAGAAACGCCAAATCTGGGAGCTTTTACCTCCAATCGAAGGTTCACCGGGCCAAAGAGTGCCTAGAAACAGTGTACCAAAAGAACAAACAAGATGAGCCTCCTAATTGAAATCCCACCCCTTAACTGCTGTTGACATTCTTTTTCCCCTCATAAGAGAACTGTACATACCAACGATGGTCGCCGCTGTTGTATCAGTAGTATGCAGTGTGGAACCAATAAACTTTGTGTGCAGTGACTGCAAACCTACCTGTATAAGACTGATCTGTAAGGTCTTGCTGGGCTCTTGGTTTGGTGGTGCCTACAACTTTGTTATTTTGTCGTATGATGATGATTGTACGAAACCATATTCTTGTACTGTGTTATTCTTGATGCTATCTGCATTGATGTGAAACGAACAAAGTTCCCTTTTTTTTGTCTTTTGAAATTTTGATTGAGGGTGTCTCTGGATGGAGACATATTGGAGGATGTAGGTTTGGCTTGCGTGTTGGAAAAATTTCTGTCATTTAGCATTGACAGACGTTATAGGTTAGGTTCGAGCATACTGCATACAAATTTGCATCGGTCTATGCTTGGCATTGCTGTTAGGCTGCCAAACGGGCATGTTGTCGTTTACTAGCAACTAATGATATTCGGCCCGTCAATCATGCGAAGAATTCTGCATGATTCTAGTGTTTGGTTCTGGACCCAATATCCAGCTGATGAATAACGAATAAAAAAACGTATTTGCTTGCAACTTTTCGTAGACGAATATTTGCTTGCAACTAGCGCTGATACATTTCATTTTTACGGGATTTGGCAGCAGGTTTTAAATCATATTTCTTACATGTATGTTCTAGCCTAAGCTGGCCATTCCTCAGCAGGCCATCGCTGGTCATTGCCTCGCTCTCATTTGTTCGGCTGATGGTTTCTACGACTGATAAGCCGGCTGAACGGCTGAAGCTGATTTGTTGCGAGAAAAAACATTATTCTATACTAATAAGTCAGGCTGTTAAGTTCAAGCGAACAGTTATCTCTTGATCACGCAGGTTTCAGATTGAGAGATTAGTGGCAAGCTGTCTGTCTCCGCTTTGGATCACCAATCGTGTTTCTGTTCCAGTTTTGCCGTGCAGAAAATTCAGTATCAGTCGTTTTCATCCATCCATGTTACGAATTATTACGAAGATACATATTCATGTAGTTGTCTACTCCTTTTTCATTTGACGAGATCGCCGGAACGGAACCCGTCGTGGTCGTCCACGGCGCTTGTCAGGATGCAATTGGTGCCTCGTTGGGCTGCAGAGTGCAAGGTTGGATAGCAGCGTACGCGTACATGATGCTGCTGAAACAGCGGCTTCTAACCAAGCAGCAGCTGGGGTGAGCCAGTCGATGTATCGAAGTGGCACGATACCTGTACGTTTATATACCCAAAAGAAGAAGAAAAAAACGTACGTGTTCCGGGCTCTGTTTTCTCGAGTTGCTGTATGGATGCGCCATCCAAGTAGGGCCCATCAGAGGAGAGGACTAGTATAGGACTACTCTAGTACTAGTATTATGCTAGTAGTTAGCCTAGGATCGAATGAAATCGTGGTCTCGTGGGTGGGACACCACACCTCGACACGGCGAGGCGGAGGCGGAGGCGAGGTGAAGGTGAAGGTGAAGGTGATGCGGCGCGACGCGATCATGCGACCGACGGCGGGCGTTTGAGCTGTTCGCCACCTACCCTCCCTCCATTCTCTGGAAGACTTCCTCCGCCTCACGCATCTCCTCCACCACCACACCCCTCCTCCAATCCAATTCACAAAACACACCGGCAATCAATTACCAAGACCCGCGGCCCCCTCCTCGGAGCGAGACAGACAAGGAACGGCTCGCCTCTCCGTCTCTCTCCCGTTCTCCTTCCTCGCCCGAAGATCCGATCCATATTTGAGGACTCGCCGGGAAGAACCACGGATATATAGACAGATAGATAGATAAATAAAGGATCCTCCCGACCGGAGGTGCAAGAGGTGCGTACGATGCCATCCCCCTCCTCTCCGTTCCCCCATGTTTTTTTTCCTCTTCCGGATCGCTCGCTGGTTTACTTCTGTCTGTTCGTCCATTCATTCATTCATCATTCGTCGATACGATACACGCCCGTTTGTTTATTTTGTTTGGTTGAATTAATTGATCGTTGAGAACCAGGATTATGTTCCTCCTCTCGGGGAATCTGGATTCTGTTGATGGGAGGCATGTGTTCGAGTTGTTGTCAGCCTAGAAATTCCGGAACACCTTGGTCGCCTCGTTCCACCTCCTTAACCCTATCTCGGATTGGACATGGCCTGTGGCGCTTGTTTTGATGATCGACGCGCACAAGCTCCGCTCGTTTCATATACAGACAAATATTTATGAGAAGGTGCATGTGCATTTTTGTGCGTCATGCTACTGGAGCGTGCGTATGGCTTTGGGCATTATCTGGGTGCATCTGCATATTGCAGAGCAAGTGGTGTATAGAATTAGCAACGGGGAGTTGGTGGCCGAAATGCATGACGTGTGTGTGTTCCGTCCGTAATCCGTATGAACTACTATGAAGTAGGTCAAGTTGGTACTGGTATTAGTTACAGAATAATCTTGGTTAAACCAACTTAAGACAGACAAGGGGGTGCGTGGTCGTCGTTAGTTATGCACTGCAAATCAATAATAGCAGTAGCAAACTTTCTGGATAGACAGGCAACGGGTGTGCAGCTAAAACAAACTGGGTATTCTGCTCACATAAGCGTGCCTCGTCACTGTTTGTTTGCCAAGCTGGTAGTCAAACCAACGAAGGGGATCAGCACGCTGCACTGGCCTGAGGAGCCTTCCCTTGTTCGCCCCTGTGCCAACCTCGCCTCGCTCATCGCGTGCGTGGCGGGGGCGGCGCCTAATTCCGGGCAGACGTCGCCGTCGGTGATGGAGAGATTGGAAAGAAAAATGTCTCCTGTCCTCACCACCCTGCTTTGTCTGCGTTCCTTGTGAACAGCACTCTCTGTTCGTCCGTTGATTCAACGCGTGAATTTCGTGGAAATGGTCCACAATCTGCAAATGGTACTGCTGCGATGGAGTACACTGCACAGGGATCTGGGGCAGATGGAAGTTTCTCTGACACCGTGCACATCGACCGCGGGCTCCACCTCGTGCACGCACGCAGTAGCGGGTCGCAACACCGAAGCTCCACGCATCCACACCCGGATCCCGCCGGTTTCCATGCCGGGCTCCCGTTGACCTGCCTCTTTGGTAGGGTCATACGTGCCTGAATTATCATCCCGAGATCTTCGAGAAATGCTTTGCAGCACCGACTAATCAATGGATCGTAGTACTCCAGTACTGCTAGTATTTATTTCCAAGTTTCCAGAACATATTTCATCTTTTACCATGTCGCCTTGTGCCAGCCGATTTACCTTGGTGACTGAGTGACCGTAGATGTCTTTTTCTTTTTGCTGCCTAATCGGACGTAGAAGTATTATACATCGCCATCTTTCTTCCTAGTTGTATTGGTGTGTGCCACACTGGTGTGCTGGTGACTAATCACCTAATGAAAATAGACATACAGAATGGTCTCAAATTGTCACAAAGACACTCCAGGTGGCTACCTACTTGAACCTGCTTTCTTCCAATTGTATCCTTGCCACTAAGCACCAAATCAATGATTTGGCCCAGGTCACTGCTTTTTGTTGGACGGTAGTACGTAGCACTCACACATGTGTTCACACTTCAGGCCACCAAATGCAAGTTCATGGCCGATGGATTCTTGCAGCAATGCACTAACAATCTCGCTGTGGGAATGGGATGCACACGACTAAACACCGGTTCAAATCAAATGTTTTCTTTTTGATCCACACTGACGCAAGTGCAGATCATGCCACGTGAACACAGTACTTTTTCCATTCCCTTGCCTCGGGATTTGCTGCCGGTCCGTCTGACGCGGCAATGTCAACGCTATGGAGCGAGCTCATCACGTGCGGGCGGGCGTGTGTATCCAGTATCCTGATTCCTAACGAGAAAAGAAACATCGAGATTCACAGCCTGCACGTATAGGGATTCGCCCACAGCAATCGTTGTTCTTGTTCATTCATGGCTTCGTCTGCACCAGCAGGAGGGAAGTCACGGGCCGTCGGCGGGGAGGAGATGTCGGACGGCGCGGGCTCCCGGACGGGGGTCGCTGGCGCGCTGGGCCTCTCGATCACCTCGTCGGTGGCCATCGTCATCTGCAACAAGTACCTCATCAGCACTCTCGGCTTCTTCTTCGGTCAGTATGTGCGCGCGTTTCCGAATTTCAGAACTTAATGATACCCCCCTAAGGCAAAGTTTTTGGCTAAAGTTTCTGATTTTTGTTGCTGCTGACGTTTTGGGGTCGAATGCAGCGACGACGCTGACGAGCTGGCACCTCATGGTGACCTTCTTCACGCTGTACGTTGCCCAGCGGCTGCACTTCTTTGAGCCAAAGCCAATTGACGCGCGAACCGTCATCTCCTTCGGCCTGCTCAATGGCATCTCCATTGGCCTCCTCAATCTCTGCCTCGGATTCAACTCTGTTGGCTTCTACCAGGCAAGCATGCACTGACTACACTACTATTTACTGACCAGTAGTATTATGTTCTTGCCTCTGAATTTACCATTGTTTCTAGTAATGAATTTACCATTGTTTCTCATAACAGATGACCAAGCTGGCCATCATACCCTTCACCATAGTCTTGGAAACCATCTTTCTGAACAAGAAGTTCAGGTCATTTCCAAAATCCTTGCCACATTCTGCCCAGTGTTTAATTTTGAGCTGCTCTTTGTTCCGTGTTGTTGGAAGAAAAAAAATGACTTCTCATACTCGACGAGCCTGAACCTTTCAGTCAGACCATCAAGGCCTCCCTCATGGTCCTGCTCCTGGGAGTCGGCATCGCATCGGTCACGGATCTCCAGCTCAATCTCCTCGGCTCCATCATCGCCGTGCTCACCATCGCTGCGACATGCGTCGGGCAGATTGTATCCTTGTGATTGCTGTTCAGCAGCTCAAGCTAGCTGCCGGATCTTACAGTCTTTCATGCACCCTGCATACACTGCTTCCACATGCTGGCTTGTCATCCTTAACCTTGGTGTTGAACAAAGCTGACCAACCAAATCCAGAGGAGGCTGAAGGTTTCCTCGACGCAGCTGCTGTACCAGTCGTCGCCGTACCAGTCTGCGGTGCTGCTCGTCACTGGGCCGTTCGTGGACAAGCTCCTCACCAAGCGTGACGTGTTCGCGTTCAGCTACACCACCCAAGTCGTAGTAAGTACCTTGGCACAACAGATCTCGGTTTACCGGACCTGATCGATTAGACATCGGCAGCATTATAAGCTGTAACCGTGCTCGAATAATGCTCCGTTGCGTGATGTGCAGGCGTTCATCCTGCTGTCGTGCTCGATCGCGGTGTGCGTCAACTTCAGCACTTTCCTGGTGATCGGCACGACGTCGCCCGTGACGTACCAGGTGCTGGGCCACGTCAAGACGTGCCTGGTGCTCTCCTTCGGCTACATCATCCTCAAGGACCCCTTCAGCGCCCGCAACGTGGTGGGCATCCTCATCGCCATCTTCGGCATGGGCCTCTACTCCTACTACTCCGTCGTCGAAAGCAGGAAGAAGACCGAGGTCGCCAGCTCGCTGCCGGTCGCCGCACAGGTAATTCTTAACTAAGTGCATCACCCACTTCGTCTGAAACTGTGAAATTCCGGAGGCCAGAGGTGACAACGACGACTTGGATATACATTGTTGCAGATGAGCGAGAAGGACTCGGCGCCACTCCTCGGCGCCAAGAGCTCGCCACGGACAGACAACAAGGGCGAGGAGACCTTCGACTACATGCCGAGGACGGCGAAGAGCGCGTTCACCGGCCGGTGAACCTGCTGTAGCTTGTACGAAGTACGTACTTACCTTTCTAGATCTAGAGTGGTGGTAGACGACGAACAACACGGCTAAACGGGAATGTGCTAGTGAAAGATGAAACGGCGGCAAGTGACATTCCAATTATCATTTCCGATTTCTCCTCCGGGGTGATGAATGATGATGGGTTGCTAGAGCCTAGATGACAGAATGTGTTGTTTCTCGAGCTTGAAATAGCAGATTGGATTGGTGACAAGACGTCCTGTAAGGTTTGCGCCAATTTTAAAGGAAGTTGCAAGGTCTCTTTTTTTCCGTTGTCCGAATACTGATGGTATGATTGGGTACCATAGTCGGATTGGCTGGAAGATATCACTTTACCGAGGCTTTACCGTGTTTTTTTTTACTAAAACAAAAATAAATACCGTATCTGTAAAGGTAGAAAAATATAAAACGACAATTGTAGCAGTATTTACCGTTTCCGATTGTACAAGTGTGTAATCGTATTTCTGCCATAAAATATTGAGATAATATACCATTTTCTGTAGAGAAAAAATAGACTCTCTCCCTCTAGCTTCGGGAACCAGGCCTAGGCTAGCAGGCCAGCAACATTATTATCAGCCTCGGCTTTTCTACACACCGTACACCTTGTAAGCCCAGCCTATTAGGCCCAAGTTGCCAAGTGTCACATGGCCACACTCTAGTTGTGTCACCATCCGCTTGCACTCTAGTCAAGCCTAAGTTGTGCGGAGGCTATAGTCAAGAAATGTGTTTATCTATTTTTTCAATAAAATGTGGGTCCCACTTAAAGACCTTAACACGACCTAGCTATATCCAAACAAGTGATGGCGTTAAAGCAATATGCATGTGACTATGTGTCAAGGGCATGGTTAAAGTAATGTCTATGTTTTAATCAATTAATCATTAGTTCATTTGTATGAAATGGAGTAGGTTATATACTTGCATGGCTAGTATCATGTTCTAAGAGTTGACGTGCTTATCGTTCTTGAAGTATCGTTTTGTTGATTCTAATTGTTATCGAAGTACTTTCGATCGTATAATGTCTTATAATGTCGTTCTCGATATTACTAAAATATGGACACCATTCTTGTTTTTTATGATATCGTATCATTTTTGTTTTTGATAGAGAATCGTGAAACTGAGAGTGATGAAGCCTTCTTATGATTGTTTTGGATCGCGCATAGTGTGGATCGCATGACCGGTAACGGGTAACAGTACTAAAAACGATTCGTGCACCAAAAGCGAGCACCCGATAGTGCCACTTCACCCGCTAACCTGCGAGCCGTCGGATCCGGCCAAGACGTGATATGGACCGTCCGATCGAAGGAATAGCGGGTCTCTCACCCGTTAATCAGTCTACACGGACATTCGCGAATCTCGCGCACCCGATCGAGAGCGACTCGGCCTTTCTGCCGCGCGTTTTTTTCCTCCCGCCCTCGCGCGCGCCATCCGCCCAGCACGCTCCTCCTCATCCTCCCGGCGGCGGGAACCCATGGCCCTAGCGGCGTGGGGGGGGCGGCGCCAGCGCGTTCGACCATCCGGCGCAAGTTGGGGCCCCAATGGCGGCGGTGACCCGCCGCCAGCGAAGAGAGGCGCGGCAGAATGGTCCCAGCCATCCGCCATGGGCGGCGGCGGCCCTGCGATCGGCGGCGGCCGCAGCCTTAGAGCAGCAGCGCCATGGCACGGCGTTCCCAGCCATCCGGCAAGGCTTAGGGACCACCGCCCTACCTCCCGGATGTCAAGACGGGCTCGCACTTACACGCCTTTGGCACCACGGCTCCACGAGCACCAGCTCGTTTCCTCCTTCGAGCTCCGTCGTCTCGCCTTCTACATCTCGATGCCAGTGCAAACGAGCAGCGACTGACTTGCAAATCGATGACAACGACGACAATCACCTCCACCTGCCACTGCCCACTCTGCCGAACTGACCCCTTTACCACCAGGTAACCATTACATTTCTCTACTTGGGTGGCGTTTGGATACTCATGTGGTATGGGATAGGGATATGGAGGTGGATAGCATGAGGTGGGTTAGGGAAAGGGATGCTTATAGTTTTTGAGATTTTTCGATGTCATTATAAAGATCGTAATCACCTGAAAAAATTGCATGTGGTTCTTGATTGCCACTACTCCAACTTTTGGGTCCTCCATATGCCACTTTCGAGTTCAGGCTCTTTCAATGTTGAAGTGTGAAAAACGAAAATGCCCTTAGATTCACCATTATTAATTTTTTGAGCATACATTTTCAATTTAAAACTCAAAAAGATAGTTGATGATTTTTCTAAGATCTATAATTTTCATATCAAATCATTTTTCATTTAATTAAAAAAAAATGGTGATTTTTATATGAAAATTATCAGATGAGATCTACATTTTTTAGGGAGTTTTTTCATTTGAAGTCGTTTTAAGATGCTTAAAAAATTAATAACATATTTGAAAAACATTTTTTCTTTTTTCACACCATGTGGAAAGAGGAATCGATTTGAAGTGGCTTAAATTGAAAAAGTCGGAGTTAAAGAGCCCCCAATTTTTTTCCAAAGACACACAAAGAATTACGATATTTTATAATGGCACAGAGAAAAGTCTCGTAGTTTTTCCCTAACCCATGTTTGGATTATTTGCCTTGGGATAGGAATACTTTGTGGGGCCCATGCAGTGAAAAAACAAAAACAGGAACTTCCCTATCCTCTCCACCAGCACTTATGCCGCACCAGCACTATCTCCGCTCCAGTAAACGCGAGCGTGTGCGGCTCCTCGTTTCTCCGCCTGATTCAACATCTGGTCCAGGTCCAGCAATACTACTGCCCATGTAGCAGCGGCTCCGGCGTCCAGCGCACTCGGCGATGAGCGGAGGGTCCTGGCTCCTGCGCCCTGCGCACGCGAGTGAAGCGGCGAGCGAGCGGCGGCTCCGACGCACGCGAGTGAAACGCCCTGCGCAGTTCTGCTCGGTGCTGGCCTACGGACTCGACGCGAGCGGCGGCTCCGGCGACCCACGAGCGGCGGCTTCCGCATTCTTCTTCCTCGTGAGATCGCTGCGCTCAGTTCCAGGCATCCAGCTTCGTCAGATCCAATCATGAAGGCACACAGTACTAGCAGCTCCACGAGACGGCGCCGGTGTCTCGCGCCCTTGGCGAGGCAGCTACGGCCGGCGGAGCAGATGGAGGCGGTGCAACGCGAAGCGACGGTTCTCTGCTCCACCTCGCCTTCAAGCTCCCTCCCTAGCTTGAGCCCGCGCGTGCCGCACCGCTCCCAACGACAAGGAAGACGACCCAGGTGCCGTATCCCGTTCGTAACCCACCCCTCCCAGCGGGATAGTTTTGGTGGGATATGAGGCTCTAGTTTCTCAGACCCAAACCCACTGTATTTCCCAATCCGTAAAACCAAACATGGGTTATGGGGTTATTGGGTTATGATATCCCTTTCTCACCCTCCTTATCCCACAAACCAAACACCACCTTGCTAGTTGCTGCTACAGGTTGCGAGAGATTTGGAATAGAATTTCATTAATGAATACTTTTGGTCTTAGGAGTTTATTGGATCAATCCCCATTCAGTTTTCAACCACATGTTTGTGCGTTCTCCTTCGATCTGTGCTTTTCCAACTTCCTCTATCGGAACATGCAGGCAAGGCACTCGATTAAATGCCCCTCCTGGATACAACAGCAGATTTAAGGTACAAAGTGTCTTATTCCATCCTCCAGTTATTTAAATGTTCTATAAATTTCATTGTTGCGTGTTTTTTAGTATATTCTTCTGCTAGAATAACATTTATTTCAAATAAAATAGAGTATGCATCATTCATATCAGGGACGTCCTCATATCAGAGCCATGGGAAGATAATTCGGCTGGACCTATTGCTGCTGCGGTTGATTTGTAGGGCTGATTTTGTTGTGAGAGAAAAACACTGATCCATGGCTGAAAAAGTAGGGCTGATTCTGGCTTATAAGCTCAAGCGAACTGAGCCTAACTACTCATAAGTCTACAAATAGAGATTCCCATGGTGATTTTTTTAGCGGAGAAATATTAAAAGCTCCCCTCAATTTTTCTTACTTTTTTGTATGTCTGAAGGGCGGGCCTGGTGCAAGCGGTAGAGTCTTACCGCCTATGACCGGAAGGTCCCGGGTTCGAGTCGCGGTCTCCTCGCATTGCACAGGCGAGGGTAAGGCTTGCCACTGACACCCTTCCCCAGACCCTGCACAGAGCGGGAGCTCTCTGCACCGGGTACACCCTTTTTTTGTACTCTATGTCTCTATAAACTGGCGCCGTGGCCCGCTGCATCCTCGACAATTTGCCACCTGATGCAGAGTCCAGGCTCAGGTCATGCGGCCTCCTTGCGGGAGAGTCTTGGTGGGTGGCGAGACAGACGAGTAGTGATGCAAGCCATGATCTGCAGACTTGTGATTTGTCCTCCGGGCGGGAGAGCCATGATGCCACCATGCGTGTATAGGTAATGTGTTTGAGAAAATTCTCTTGAGTCTTTATGTTTGAATTCAGCCATATGCATCATTTGCAGCCAGTTGGATCTTGGAATAGAATGACACTCATCTTATGATTTACGGATGGTAGAATAGTTGATTCAATACTTAAAATGGATCTTAGTCATAAATTACTTAGTAGCAAATAGAAAAGTAGTATATATATATATATAGAGCGGGCTGTACAGGACACCAGAATTTGCTGATTATCTACAGACAGCGTGCCTAGAGTTTGGATTTCAATTCTTGCTGACGGCAATCTTACAAACTGGGCAAGTGTTCTTCTGAGGGAGACACTGCTTGATGCAGTACACATGGTAGCTATGGCCACAGTATGGCCTTCCCATCTCTTCATTTGCTTCAAATATTTCCTACAAAAATAATATTATTCCTTCACTACCAGGTAAAGCAAAGATCCTAAGTACCCCTTGGTTTCAGTAATGACAATAGAGCTGAAATTGTGTGAAATATAGCTGTGATCACATTTTTACCAGCATGATAGACAGCTATACTGCAGAAAATAATGTAAAAGCAGGACAGACTAACTGTTTCCTTCCTACTGTTTGTTTGCTAGAAGAAGTATATGTCGGTGGACTATTATTTTTGGAAGTTTCAAATATATGGTGGAAAAACAAATTTACTTATTAACATGAGACTTCAAACTGTTTGGTCTCTTAGTCATTTATATTTAGCTCTTTCCAATCTTATATTTTCTCGAATTCTGATGATATTGAGATCCTAATCTCTCCTACTTAAAGCATTCATGGTGGCTCCTGGTCCATTATCCGTTGTGGTCCGTCGCTCCCATAATCCCATGTCCTTCCATGTGTGTGCACCCCCTGTGGCATGAAACTGCAGCAAAAAGACACGTAGCTCGGATAAGTTTTATTGTTTCTGTTGCTGTCATGGGGCTAGCAACATAATGGAACAAATGGTTTCAGGTTCCAACTTGCAAGTCCGTATATTAGGGATGCATATAAGACAAATAGTAGTTAAACACATACAGTGCTGTGTGTATTTGCTTATCTTAGTATGCACAGCACTGTTTAACACATACCATACTGCATGTATTTGTTTTTCTTAGTACGCAGAATACAGTTGCAGATGATACAAAAGATCTGCAATGCAAGGTAGGTCCATGCTTTTATATGTGGTAGAGAGAACATATATTAAGAAAGAGGAAATAAATCATTGTTTAGATGATCAAGATTTAGGAAAAAAAATGCCAAGCTGTCCAGTTTGAGGGTTTCCCTTTATTGGCCAGGAAGATGTGAATTTGTAGCTCTGTTCTGTTCAGCAGCTCAGTGCTATCTATTTTTTTTGGCATGATTCAGTGTTATCTATTTTGTGTCCTTTTGGTTTAGTGCTACTTTTCTTAACAAATGGTTTGATGTCATCTATCAGGCACACATATCCTTCCTTTCAGAATGCCTGTTGGAAAATTTTTTGATCTTGCATTGGTCGCAGTTACAACTTGGCAGGTATGTTATGTCTTTGGCACTTTCCTTCTTTGTGGTCCATAGCAGAGTGATCATTGTGTCTAAACTGGTAAAGCGATGGATGCTGTAGCATTTAGGTGACCCTTCTGACATGGTTCTTTCCTGCACAAATCAAATTGATCAATGC
This sequence comes from Miscanthus lutarioriparius, assembly GCA_904845875.1. Taxonomy (NCBI): domain Eukaryota; kingdom Viridiplantae; phylum Streptophyta; class Magnoliopsida; order Poales; family Poaceae; genus Miscanthus; species Miscanthus lutarioriparius. The sequence continues at coordinate 102,292,982 of CAJGYO010000001.1, forward strand.
TTCTCAAGTGACCTTATTGCAGCCTTCTCTGTTCTATAACATGTGAATTATAGGATTACTTATGGATGCATAGGTTTTCATCTGTGTATCCTGTCTTCAGATACTGCAATCCAGTTGTGTTTACCTGTACAGTTTAGTGCCTTTCGTTGCATGTATGCACATGGATCCGTGTGTATTTTTTTCTCTCATTTAATACCACACTTTTTTGCTTGCTAGCATGATCAATTTTCTCCGGCCTTGTCCCTTTAGTTTCGATTGATCTGGGCTAATCATCTACAATATCTGATCACCAGGACAAGTTGCTGGAGGAGGAGGGAGGCAGCCGACACATCCTTCTCTTGCAGAGCTAGACTTCGTTGCTAGGGCCAGTGGCTAAGCGTCGTGGCATATTTGGAATTTAGGGTGTTGAGATATAGGAGAACTGCTAAGGGAGAAAATACTTATTTTAGGTTTATATTTAGGATAGCGAGGGTCTCAAATTTACGGATGCTCTTGGAGATGCTCAAATAGCAGACTAACACAATGTCTAACCTTTTTTTATGAGAGTTCGTGGTTACGGCCAAACTTAGCAAGTTTTTCTTTTGGACATATATTCATCCTTTTGGTCATGTGTATTCATCGCCCTTCATCTGAAAAAATCTTCCATTTCGGTCATGTGTATTTATCATCCTGTCTGAACTGATATCTATTTTGACTGCTCCAAGTGATGCTCAGCAATTATCTACGGCTCTTATTCAGTAAAGTTTAGGTAAACCAGAGATGAAAGAAGACATTGCTAGATGGAGAGTATATTTGCTTAGTTCTTGATTGATTTTGATACAGTGCCCGTTCTCACTTTCTGCATTACAATGGATCAGGAGGAAATAAAGCGAAGTTTCAAGCCTCACAGTTCTTGCTCCTAATCTCCTGCTGTACTATGCGTGTACGCGGCGTCGCGGCCTATGGCCCTTGGCCCTTGCCCTTGCCTTTCTTACCTTCCCAATCCCCATTCACAAGATTGAGATTTGGGGGCAGAGCTTGAGTGCTTAAACCTATACTCATCAATTCTGTAATGTACGGAGCCATCACATATGACACATTCACACTAGACATCATGATTAAGAGGAAGACCGTTTATGCATATACTGAGCACACGGTCTCAACATACTCACAGGTCATGGGCTCATGGCTAGCCCAACACAGGGAGGCGAGCGGCAACGCCTAGTGAAATTGGATTCGTGAAATTGGATTCGTGCATAGCATAACTCACGAAACGCCAAGGAAAACAGGATGAGCTAAGCAGATGAGCAAATGTAGGCCCGGCCCAGCATCATTGCAGCAGGCCCGGGCTTTTCTTTCGCATTGAAATTTTATGGGGACAGGGCCCAGACTTGCGGACCAAATTCAGTTACCTTTTCCCACCAAGAGCAGGAGGACAAGAAAAAAAAAGGGGGAATACACTAGAGTGTTACCGAAGCTTCCTTGCTTGAAGAGATGTAAGTGGTCTAACACATCAACCTATACCTACCTACTTATTACAGGTTTTTGATTGTACAGGCTGCATATATACTCAAGTTGATAGATTAGCCCCTGCTTGCCCCACACACAAAGGCTTAAACCTATCGACATGGATGAAGAGCATCAATTCCAGCCCTGTTGTACCTAGTGGCTAGGGGTGGAACACACCTCAGGGGCCGAGCAGACGGCCGGGGATCCAGCATCATATTACAGGTTTTTGATTGTACAGGCTGCATATATACTCAAGTTGATAGATTAGCCCCTGCTTGCCCCACACACAAAGGCTTAAACCTATCGACATGGATGAAGAGCATCAATTCCAGCCCTGTTGTACCTAGTGGCTAGGGGTGGAACACACCTCAGGGGCCGAGCTGCCGGCCGGGGATCCAGCATCATATTCACATCCGCGTTCACTATCTCCGCTACTAATGAATAATAATAATGCGGGTCGGGCACGATTATTCCTAGCTAGCGGGATGAGCGTTTGTTTTGACGGCCACCGGCCACGAGGGTATGTAGTGCCAAATTGCACTGCCAACCGGCGGATCCTCTGCATCACTGCATGCCAATAATTTCTCCTGTGTATGTGAAGGAATCCAATTGAGGGCGCGTTTAGTTCCCAAATTTTTTTGGGTTTGGCTACTGTAGCATTTTCGTTTGTATTTGGTAATTAGTGTCTAATTATGGACTAATTAGGTTCGAAAGTTTTGTCTCGCGATTTCTCACCCAACTGTGCAATTAATTTTTTTTTCATTTACATTTAGTACTCCATGTATATACCGTAAGATTCGATGCAACGCTCCGGATGAAACCCTGAATTTGGCATCGGCAGGTGTCCCGCCCGTCGGCCCCAAGCCTGTGGGCACGCGGCGGTAGCACGGCTGACGTCGTCAAGCTGACAGCGCCAGTCAAGTCTGCGGAGGCGGAGCCCACCTTGTCGTCTCCGCTAGCCGCCCCTGGCCTGCCGCGTCGAGTCGAGACGAGAGAGCCGATGAGTGAAGTAAGCGAAGGCCTCGCGCCTCGAACCCTTGGTTGGCAACACACGGAGCAATACCAGCAGCGGCGAGAGGGTTTCCGAGCGGCTCTCTTGTTGATCAGTTAAGACTGATGAGTTCCAGGCCCCCGAAAACCACAAAATTCATTCTTTGCATTGCGGGAAAAAATTCTTATTTTTATGTTTTTCATGTGAAATTAAACCTATTCCTGTGAAATTCCTGCGTTCCAAACAGGCCCTCACATGTATATGTCACGTGCTCAAGGGTTGTATGTATGTACATCCATCGATTAGGGTCACGGCAGAAAAGGCGCGTGTTATGTACCAGAGGCCTGTTTAGATCATTGAAATTAGTTGTTAGTATATAACTAAAGTTTAGTGAGTAAAATTTATCCGACTTTAGTCTTGTGTTGTTTAGATACAAGAACTATTATAAGAGACTAACAATTAGTTCAACTAAACTAAAAATTAGTAAACCTTTTGATCCATCCTTTTAGATAACATAAGGGTATGTTTAGTAGAGCTTCTACGATTCTACCTCAGCTTGACAAAGTTGTTTTTAGCTTTTCATGCCAAACAATCTGGATGAAACTTCTCCCTAAAGTTGTTTTTGAGCTCATGCATGATTCTCCAGGTAAGGCTAAAAATGCGTTTCTCCTCTCTTTTTTTTTGAATCGAGGAGCTTCCCCATTCCCACTCATTTTGAGCGGAAATACGCTGGGCATCGGGTTCGAACCCGGGTGGCCAAGCTCGCGGCTCGCGATGCTAACCAAACGAGCGACTCGCTCGTTCCCAATACTAGTTTCTCCTAGCTTTCTCTCTATTATCTTCCCTGAGAAGCTGTTTTACCAAACATTTATGAAAACAGATTTAGCTCTATCGATAAAGCTGCTTTTGAGTCAAAAGCCAACAAAAACCGATTCACTAGTAAAGCTGAGCTGTACCAAACAAGTCATAAGAGTAAATGTTTATAGTGGTTACTCCCTCTATCTAAAACAACGTTAGATCTTGTTTTTCGAGAAACCAAAATTTTCATTTAACTATATTTATAAAATATCATCAATATTTGTATATCTTAATATGTTTATCATGAAAATATTTTATTATTAATCTAACGATGCATATTACGGTCATAGATATTGATATATTTTTTTATTTAGCTCATCTAAATAATCATCAAACTTTAGCTATTTGGTTAGGTTTCTTGTGGTAAAACTAGCACATCCGAAGTTCTTTAACATAACAGATGTTCGTATGTTTCTTGATTTATTTATGATTTAACGATATTGCCTTTTTAGTGTTTTGACGCAAGATGTCTGCATTATCTTCGTCAACCTTAAGTCGAGAAGAAAAATCTAAACAATCACTAAGAACCGTCTTATTCAATTAACGTGGGAGGGGAATCAACGTGGGAGGGGACAAGGCGCCGCAAGAGCTCGTGCCAGCCACAAAGCCAGCACCGGTCCAATCACATGTGGCATGACTGTGCACATTGATAAAGATGATGAGGGCGTTCGGCTGGTGCACTGCTTCCTCACATAACACTATTGAATCATTTAAAATTATCTAAAATTCACTGTGCTGGGCACCATCCGAACACGGTGGCTATCTGTATATATAGCAGTGTATTCTACAGAGACCGGATGATAGTTCATACTCCCTCCATCTGTAAAAGAATATATTCTCGTTTTTAAGAAATAAAACGGTTTAAACTTTAATTAAATATATATATATATATATAATAAAATACATGATATAAAATAAGTACGGTTAGATTATATTTTCATAATAAATTTATTTGTAGGAATAAATATTAATACTATTTATCATAAATTTGGTCATAGTTAAGTTAGTTTGACTAACATAAATTCAATATTCGCATTCTTTTATCATCAGAGGAGTACTTTCCACGGAAGTTTCACGGAACTATGGAAGGAAGTTGCTCGTTTATCATGCTGCCTGAGGGCGCGCAGGTCTGGACCTCAAGGGCTATAGTTTTTTTTAAACAAGAATCAAGGGCTATTATAGTTTGGATGCTGGAAAAGAAAACCAGGGAACCAGAGTCCGGAGGGAAAACTTTACATGCACATAGCATGTCTTTTAACCCACGTGAATATTTTCTCTGGACCTTTGAAAACGTGAAGGGATAAAAGTTCCTGATCAGTAATTAGAGCTTGGAAGAAACAAAATGAGAAGAATTCAGAAAGGTTGAAGCAAAAATTTCAGAAATTCATGAACACTGCTCACTGCACAAACACCAACCAAATCCACATCAGAAGTGTTCGAGCTACATCTCTGCTCCATTTTGTGTGAATAATTAGCCATTAAGTTATTTATTCAAAGCTTGAATGTTTAATCAGCAGTATGTGACAGAACAAAAAGGAAATGTTGCGCTCAACATTGGGAGAGGGGATCTTGCCATCTGCCCATCTTGGCCGTTCTGTCTCTACTCTCGCCTCCATTGCTTCGTCTTGGTGAAGTAGCTTTGCCTCTCGGCATCCACACAGAAGTAAGCAATGGCGATCCGTGCAGCCGACAAAAGGGGAGTGACTTCAAGGACAGAGGCAATGAAGGCGGCGTACATGTAGGAACATGAGACAAGCAATTGTGGTCAAGGCCGCCTAACAACACTTTGCACGCAGATGTGGAGGCTCCGTTCAAATCGTCAACGGAGACGAAGAATCGAGATGCAGCTTCAGCCTGATAGCGATACAGGTGCGGAGACTACGACTACGAGCAGATCGAGTCGGCGATGAAGATGATGAATCGAGATGCAGCCAGACAACGAGAGGGAGAAAACTTCTGAAGTCGCGAGGTGGTTTTCTAAATTTGCATGGATGGACGGGAAAGAAAGGAAAGACACGTGCTTTTATCAACCTCTGTGATTAACAAACGTCCAATGAGGCTAAGCATGGGAGCTAATCCACGGCAGATGCAGAGATGCTCCCAGGGCGGCCATGTTCCCTGAAGAAAACAAGAACGTTGAACGAAAATGATTAGACGATATTTTATAACACGAGAACAAAAATGTTTTTAATCAAAACGTGAACGTTTCCGGAACTACCCTTGAGGTTTAGACATTCAAAGAACCCCTCAAGGTTACAGGATCTCTTCAAAATATATCACTAGCTATCCACACCCCATTTTACTATACGTGTTGTGTTGTGATTAAATCAACACACATGCATATATATAGCTACGTATTTACTTATTTCACATTTGTTTTACTGTCGGTCAGACTAGCGCTTGGACGTACGCGCGTCCGGACGCCCGGGTAGGTTGCTGCGCCTCACCCGCAAAAACGGAGATGAGCTTCGCCCCGCGTCCATCCCGCACCAACGCGCCCGCGTCCATCCCGTACCAGCGCGCCCGCGCTCCACTTCCGAACACAGCACCGCCGCCCCCACATCATACCATGCCCCCGCCCCGTGTTCCATCTCGCTGCAGCGTCGCTGAACTCCACGTCGAGGAAGAGCTTGAACTGTTGCGGCGAGATGGAGAGAAGGGAAGGGAGGGGAGGGGAGGGAGAGGAGAGGGCGAGGTGCTCCACGCGAGGTAGGAGCCAAAGCCCTGCGACGAGCCACTATCTGCCAGCCACCGGCGCCATTGCAACATGTGCAAACACCTCCGATCTATTTTTAAAATATCGAGATGCAACAATTGCAACATACGTCTAAAGGCAGATGAAACACTTGAAACATGCTTCTTAAACACTTGAAAAACGTACCTAAAACACACTTGAAAACTATTGCAACCATACGCAACATCCGAATAAAACGCATGCAACATATGTGTGAAACATATGCAACATCTAGATAAACATAATTACAACATGCGTCCAGAAAACACAGATAAAACATACCTCTGAAACATCTGAAATACTCGAAACATAGTATTGAAACATGCCCCTGAAAACAATTGCAACATATGCAACATGTGCAACATCCCCCGATCTAGTTTTGCAATATCCATATGATTCAACTGCAACATACCTCTAAACCTTCTGAAACAATTAAAACATATAATTGCAACATAGGGGGGGGAGAGAGAGCCTAGCACAAGGAGCGCCATGGCCGCTGGGTGGGAGGAGCTCGGTCGCCAAGGGTGAGAGAGGGTGCCACCGGGGTGGGGAGGATACCACATCGGGATTGGGGAGAGCGTCACGCCGGTTGGGGCTCCCGGTGGGAGAGGACATCGCGCCAGGGGAGGACGCCGCACTTGGGGAGGACGTCGTGGTGGGAGAAGGCGCAGGGGGACGCCGGGGTGGGAGGAGGACGCCACGCCTTCTACCACCGCGCGCTCGCCTCACACTTGGGGTGGGGGAGTGATGAGGACATCACTACTTCATCACATACAAGCCAAAGCGAGGAGGAGGTCTAGTATGGGCGTCCAATTCATCTTTTTCATGGTGGAGGCCCAGACCAACTGAAGTTGGAGCCTATCTCGGGTTCTAGGACCAGTCTGTCTTACACTGGTCACCCAGGACGCATTCGGACTCCGTTTTCGACGATCCACATATGGATGGAAAGATAATTTGATAAGGAAGCCAATCCAAGTGGTCTCACGTCAAAAGCTATTTGGAATCAACGAGAATCGTGGTCACAGGTTAGCGTCCAGAATCTGTCAGGGTGCTGCGACACCGTTTTTGGTCCGTTGGACCGTGTATCGTGTTTGGGCTCATTAGGGGGCATGTCCAGGGGGTGACGCTCAAGACTCTATAATTATCAGCCGTTGCTCTCTTTAGGGTTTGGATTTTATTTAGTTCTTGATTTCCTCGTAAAACAGACGTCGTTTTGTCGCAACTGTCGCCGCTAAGGCCGTTTGCTGTGAACCGGGGCCCAGTTCTTGATCTTGTTTCCTGTGGTGATTAGTCCTTTCGAATAAAGACTTGAACTTCTTCTTGTTTTTATAAGCCTCATACTTATTTGCAATTTCAGATTGCGTTCATCCCATTCTTGCTTTTGTTCTCGATTCGCTTGCAGAAAAGCCTTCTCGGCGAGGTCAATCGCGTTCGTGTGGTTGATAACCAACGGAGCAGTGGTGTAACGGTTGCGGGGGTCCAAATCAGTCTTGGTTCGAAGCATAGATCGTGAACGTCGAGTCTTGATCAATCGACGTTGTCATACCTTTCGGAAGATTAGGCCTAGTCTACATCAAGTGGTATCAGAGACCTTGTTGCCCGTTAGGTATAACTTTATTTTCTCTTTAGATTATTACTTTTTTTGTATTACTTATAGTCCACAAAAAAAAAAATATATATATACGCCACCACATATTTCCCTGTCCTATAGCCTCATTGTGCCATGTAATTTTGTTTCTGTTTCGTGTTGTTGAGTTTGTGTCCTAAGTCAAGTTCTGGTTGCTGGTTTTAGATCGTTTTGAGTCCAGTTTGTGTTTTCCCTTTGTTTTTCATCATAATCCATAAACACCTTCAAGTTTTGTTGTGTTTCTTTTGTATCCATCAAACACTAGTTCACACCATCTAATTTGTTACACTTGTCTTCACTGTTTCATTCAAATCCTTGTTGCCGTGATCAATTTTACGCACATTGTTCCCGTTTTGTCCTCTAATTTAGAGTCAATTCGTAAAACTGGTCTAGTTTTCGCATACGAACTCGGATTTCGATGTTCCATATATCAAAATCTATCAGAAAAAAATTCGGATATGTCCATCCCCAACTTGTCGGGGTTCAAAATTTTAAATTGGTCAAAAAGTGGTCACAAGATCCTCTTTTCATGGTCACAAGGTCTTTGTCGATTTTGAGCACGTCTTCTAAAAATTCCACAGGCCACGTCTTTCATTTGTTTAAGCTCATATTTCCTATAGTTACTTCTTTTGTGCTCCTAACTGAAGGAAAAATATCAAAAAAATAAAAAGAAAAGGTCGAAATTTCCCAAAAAAACAACGACTACTAAAAAAATAGAAAAAAGTGAGGGGCAAAAGAGGAACATTATCTAGAGGAGCACACAGAGAGCACCATTTGAGCTGTGTTTGCGTGTGCTAATTTATGCCTTGTTCTTGATCATATTTCTGGTGTTCACATCACTTGACTTGATACATCTAGTACTTGGAACGTGAGTAGGCCAGCAACTAAGACAAGTACTCGGGATACTTAATTCAGCTTTGCTATTCAGTTGCGACTATTATTTTTCCTTGCTAATATATTGTACCTGTCCAAGCTCCACTTTCTTCTAACCAAGTACAGGTTCGCCTTGCAACTGTTACACTCGAGCTACAACGGTATCACAGTCACCGATCGATTGAACCGCCTGTTGCTTTGGTAAGAACACTTGTAAGACCGTGGTAAGACGCTTGAGAGTTTGAGTGCCTTGTTTTTCCTTGTCCACAACCTAAGTAGTTGGTAGGGATAATACTATTTGTGTTGTCTTCTCCTTTCTACTAACCATGTCAGGAAAAGCCGGAGGTAGCGACCAAAGAAACGAGGACGCACCTATAGATTTCAATGACTGTGTTTCTAAGAATGAGCTTCGTGCCATTTTTTGATGACAAGTTCAATGAGATCCTTCAATAAATCACCAATTTGGCCAAGAGGATTGAAGATGTTGAACAACGACATCCTGAACCACGTCCTAAAAATGATGAGGATGATCTTTCTGAGGAGGATGATGGTGACGCGGAGGCTGAAGCCAAAGCTCAACGACGTGCTGAGGATGCACGTAACCGTAATCGGTTGAACTTTAACCGACGCGGTATGGGAGGTAATAACAAGGTAATCATGATCCTTTCTCTAAAACCAAGTTTAAGAAACCTCCTTTTTCTAGTTCTGCTGATCCTAAAGCATATTTAGATTGGAGAGATAGCTGTAGATAAAAAATTTAGCTTCCATCAAGTACCTAAAGAATATAGAGTTAGACTTGCTACTAGTGAGTTTACTAGTTTTGATCTTTTTTGGTGGAATGATATTTGCAATAATGCTAATGCTAATGCTCAAATACCTCAAACCTGGACTATACTTAAACGACGAATGAAATCAAGATTTGTTCCTCCATACTATCAGCGTGATCTGCGATTAAAACTGCAACGTTTAAATCAAGGTAGTAAGACTGTTGAGGAATATTATCAGGAGTTTTTAATTGGTCTAGCACGTAGTAACATACAAGAGGATAAAATAGATAATTGTTCTAGATTTTTTGGAGGTTTGCGTCGTGAAATACAGGATGTTTTGACTACAAAGAATGGACTAGATTTTCCCAATTATATCATTATGCTATTAAAGCTGAAAGGGAAGTACAGGGACGACAACCTAGGCGTTCCACGACTCCGTACGTGACTCCATCCACTCTTTCACGTCCAACCGAGGTGAGTAAATTTTCTAATATGCAGACACCACCAACGCCTGTAAAGAAGAGTTCTCCTATCACACCTTCTTCCAGTGGATCTGCTACACCTTCCTCTAGCAGCTCTTCTAAAGTTATGTGCCACCGCTGCAAGGGCATGGGACATATTGCTAAAGAATGCCCCAGCAAACACGTAAAGATTGCTACTGATGATGGTGGGTATGCTAGTGCTAGTGATGAAGAGGATGAATTTGCACTTGCAACTGATCTTTATGCAAATAAATTTGCGGATAGTGCTGAAGATCCTGATGAGGTAATTGATAGTGTGACATGCACTGCAGACTACAAATCAATCCTTGTTCAGCGTGTTTTGAGTACATAAGTTGAGCCAGTAGACAAGCTACAACGCCATAATTTGTTTCAAATGTTCCTTATTGTCAATAATTTTCGTGTTCGTGCTATAATTGATGGATGGAGCAGCAATAACTTGGTAAGTTCTGAGCTTGTCAAGACTCTTGGTTTATCTACACGTGCTCTTCCACATTCATACCATGTTCAGTGGTTCAACAATAGTGGTAAGGCAAAGGTAACACAATCTGCTCGTGTGTATTTTTCTATTGGCTCATACCATGATTATGTTGATTTTGATGTCGTGTCTATGCAAGGTTGTTCACTTTTATTAGGCCACCCTTGGCAATATGATAATAATGTTGTACATCATGGTAGGCAAAATAGATACACTTTTATGTTTAAAGGAAAGACCATTGCTTTACTTCCTTTAACACCTGCTGAAAATTGTGCAATATGAAAAGGAACTTGCTAAAAAGAAAAAGAAAGGCCTTGATAAAGACTCTAGCAAACCATTAAATGAACCTTCAAGTAACATGAAAGAAGTTTTATTTGCTCTTAAATCTGTTCTTGCTGTTCATGATGAACCATGTCATACTCTAACTTGTACATCGCCTATATGTCCACTTGATCCTACTCCTAGTGTTATGCCTCTTGTTGGTACTAACCTTTTGTAGGAGGAGGATGAATTCCAGCAGGGAAGCCACCATGGCAGCCGCCTTTGCGAAGGATTGGGTGCCAAGATGAACGTCTTCTTCCGGAGCCATCGTTGTTGTCATCCAATGGAGGAGACGATCTACTTGATCGAGGATGACTTCAATTCAAGAAAGGGAGGATAATGAGGACATCACTACTTCATCACATACAAGCCAAGGCAAGGAAGAGGTCCAGCATGGGCGTCCAATTCATCTTTTTCATGGTGGAGGCCCAGTCCAACTGAAGTTGGAGCCCATCTCAAGTTCTAGGACCAGTCTGCATTAAACTGGTCACCCAGGACGTATCCGGACTCCGTTTTCGACGATCCACATATGGATGGAAAGATAATTTGATAAGGAAGCCAATCCAAGTGGTCTCATATCAAAATTTGTTCGGAATCAACAGGAATAGTGGTCACAAGTCAGCGTCCAGAATCTGCCAAGGTGCTGCGACACCATTTTTTGGTCCGTTGGACCGTATATCGTGTTTGGGCCCATTAGGGGGCACGTCCAGGGGGGTGATGCCCAAGACTCTATAATTATATGCCGTCGCTCTTCTTAGGGTTTGAGTTTTGTTTAGTTCTTGATTTTCTCGTGAAATAGACGTCGTTTTGCCGCAACTGTCGCCGCCAAGGCCGCTTGCTGTGAACCAGGGCCCTAGTTCTTGATCTTGTTCGCCTGTGGTGATTAGTCCTTTTCAATAAAGACTTGAACTCCTTCTTGTTTTTATAAGCCTCATACTTATTTGCAATTTCAGATTGCGTTCATCCTGTTCTTGCTTGTGTTCTCGATTCGCTTGCAGGAAAGCCTTTTCGGCGAGGTCAATCGCGTTCGCGTGGTTGATAACCAACGGAGCAGTGGTGTAACGGTTGTGGGGGTCCGAATCTGTCTTGGTTCGAAGCCTAGATCGTGAACGCCGAGTCTCCACCAATCGACGCTATCATACCTTTCGGAAGATCGGGCCTAGTCTACATCAGGGAGGGCACCACGCTGGGGGTGGGGAAAGGCAACACGCGTGTCACCGTGGGAGGGGGAGGGCGCTGCGTCGGGGGTGGAAGGGCACCGCTGTAACATCCTCGATGTTACACCATAGATCATTTACTAAAATATGTCATGAGTATCATGTTTATGTGTTAATGCATGTGATAAAGTGTGTAGATCAATTTCTGTAACTCAAAACGATCAACTAAAATGTGAAACGAAAGTTGATTTGATAGTCATGTTATATCACTTAGGGTTTAAAACTAATTTTTATTAAGCAAAAATGCTATAGAACATATATGTGTCACCTTAATAAAGTTGAAAGTACAAACTTTGTAGATGACAATGAAATAGTTGCGGTCGAAAAATGATATTACTAGCTAATATTTCCACTAGCTTAGAAATTGCAAATGGAAATCAAATTCAGCTAAAAAACTTAGAAATTTTCAAGTCTGCAAAAAGTTTGACACTGCTATGTTTATCAATTTATTGTGAGAGATTGGGTTAAAGGGTGATGTAGTGTTATAGCTCGATTTGGTAGTCTCATGTGCCATCTTGGGCAACCGTTTGGTCGTGTTGAACGCTTTAAAATTCATGCGTGTCAGTCTCGGGTTGGTTGGCGCAGGGTGCGCGGTCACCGCGCGGCCTTCTCACGCCGTGCACATGGCCGCGTCCTGCGCGGTCAGCCGTGCCACCATGCTTGGCCGGTCGAGCCGCCCGGGCTTGGCCGAGGCCGGCCGCAGCGAGCCGCTGGCCCCGCGCCCTGCTGCTCTGCCTCACGTTGCCGTCTTGGGTGCCGCCGCGGCCACGCTGCGCTGCCGTCGCGTCCACACTGCCGTCACTACTCGTGTCACGACGCTGCCGCTGTCGTCGCATCGTCGTCGCGTCCACGCTGATCCGCTACACCTTTGCGCTATTACCGGTCCTATGCGTGTCGCCTCTGCCACGCGCACGTGGGCGAGCCACCATCGCCATGTCATTTATGGCATAGTGGCGCGCGGGCCACGTAGACCAGACACGCGCACACGTGGTGCGTAGCGCCAGCGCATGGGCCTCCCGTTCTCGCCGCTCGCGTCCCGCCAAGGCAAGGACGAGCCGAGCCCACCTGCCGCACCGTCTCTCTCTTTCCTCTTCTCCCTCTATTTTCCGATGCCGTCGTGTCGCGTCACGATGAAGCCAGAGAGCGAGCACCTCTCATCAATTCCTCGTGCTCGTGTCTCCACCTTCATGTCCCCGACCCCACCCCGCCTTGACTCACGTCACGCCGAGCTCCAATTTTGGAGCTTTGCCCGCTACCGTGCCGTTAAGGCCCGTCACCGCCCACGCCGTGGCCAACCTCCACCACTTCACCCCACGCTAATTCCTCTGCACCACTAGCTCGCCTTGGCTCCCTCTTCGTCATGCGCACGCGAGTCGCAGCTCTTGTGCCCCGCCTCCTCGCCGCTGACGCGGCCATGCCTTTGCAGTCCACCGTTCACCTCGCCGCGTGCATGTGGCCAGCCTCGCTCGGGTCGTCTCCAGCCAAGCTGACTTCTCGATAAGGTCACTGGTGAGTTGTCGTTGCTCACCCGCTATCCCTACCGCATTGTTGTTGTTGCGGCTCGCCAGAACACCGTCGCCATTGCCACAAGGTGCCCGCCGTCGTAGAGACGTCCTTCTACGACGTCCTGGCTCGTGCAACCGCCGCCCATCGTCTCGCGTCAAACCCTAGGTGAGCGTCGGCCTCGTAGATAGGTCAGCGTAGGTCCCGTGTGGTCGGCACAAGCGCTAGTGGGCTCGCGCTGCAGGCCAGCCTCGCGTGGGCCGCGCCTGTGGGCCGCTACGCGCTCACGCGCGCGTTGCGCCACGTTGGGCCGAAAGTGGTTTACCTTTTTCGTGGAAAAATAGAAATAGCTTTTCATTTTAATTCTAAGCTGAACTTTGATAATTAATATAAAATAATGTAGATGTCCAAAAATAGTGAAACCAATTTTGTTAAGTTTCTAAATTGTGCTCTATCTGTTAGTGTATTTAGTTCATATATATACTTGTCGATATCAGGAGCTATTAAATCATTTGAGAGTGCTTGATATTATTAGGTTAAATATTGTAGGAATTTTTGTGGCAAAATGGTGATAGCTTTAGCTTTGAAAATTTTACACTAGCTTCATGGTATTATTATGTGCTCACTTTATTTTTTGTAGCTTTAGAATACATTTAACATAAGGGTAGTTAAATGCTCTTTGTTTCAAATATACATTAAATTATTAGTAGAAATATACAAGCGGGGCGTGTGTTTTGGGGTACCCAGCTGAGCTACATTGATTCACGAATCGTCGTGTAATACGGTATGACTTGTCTACGATCTAGCACCGTAGTAAGATCTAGAAGATGAAAGGTGATGAAATGGATCTGATTGCTCAACTTTTGCTTGAAAGTATAGTAGATGCTTACATAGAATGGTTAGCTAAGGAACTAATCATAACTGCTAATAAAATACATATATAAGGATTCAATGCTAGTAATGTTTTTGCAAAAAGGAAACCCAGCGAACCATAAATCTTACCATATCCTTTTGAGTCGGAAAATTATTCCCACTAGTTGGATAAGTCTTCGAGTACATTGTGTACTCAGGGTTTATTTACCCCTTTTGCAGGTGCAGCTTGAGGAATGGCTATTGTGTGGAGGATTCTTCTGGTGGGCACAGATGGATCCTTGTATCTTATCGTTAGATGTTTATTTTAATTCCGCTGTTTAAATTCTGCACTCTAAACTTGGTATTGTAATAATGTATTTTCAAGAACTCTTATTGTATGAAATGGACTAAGTATTGTAAACTCGTACTCATTATTGGATCCTGGATGAAAAACGTGGATTGTTCGAGTTCTCTCTTGGGGTGTGCTCGACGGAACCGTCCGATGTAGTTTATTTTCGGAGTGCTTAGTGTCTGGTAGAAGACGAGCGCCTCCGGAAGTGTGCTATTTTGGACGATTCTGCCACAACCGCGCACCTCGCCTGGGTGTAGGGGAGGGCGCCGTGCCGGAGGTGGGGATGAGGGAGCGAATGACAGAGTGGGTGCAGAGTGGGAGTGGATGAGGATGAGGGAGGCGGAGCGAGAATTACCACAGCTGCAACGCCGAGTGGGTCTGTGGGCGAGTTCAGACGGACGGAGCGAACGCCCGATAGAAAGAATTCTTGTTTTACTATCCCATGAATTTTATGGCTGCTTATTGTTGTTGGGTTGGCCCTGGTAGATCGATCCCTCTAATATTTAAATCCGCCATAGCCCCTGCATGGGGCTCACCTATACCTACTTATTAGGACAGTCTCAACCATAGAATTATTAGATGGGTTTTCATACTTGCTAATTAATTCACAGGGGCCGGCTGAGGGTTGTCTTCATAAGAATATACTACCTTGCATAGCTTGGCAGGAGTTGCATAAAAAAATCCAATAATATAGACAACAGGAGCACAACTGCTGATACTAGATTCTATTGCTCTGACTAGCTAAACCTTAGGCCCTGTTTAGTTTTGGGTTGGCCCTTTAGTTATTAAATTGCCAAATAAGGTGACTAAATTGGTTTAGTCTTTTAGTCCTTTGAGGTAACTAAAGGGGACTAAAGGCCCAAAAGAACAGCCCCTACCCTCCTTTTTCTCTCTCCCTCGTTTGAGATCCGGCGGCGATCCCCATACCGGTGGTGGCGCTCCCCCACACCGACACCCACACTGGCGCCGCTCCCCACACCAGTGGGCGCTCTTCCCTCCCCAACCGGTGGTGGCACTCCAGTGACCCTGCGGCCCCTCTCGCGCTCAGATCTGGTTTCCCCGCGGCGAGGCCATCCCCTCGAGCAGAAGGCACCTCTCCGGCCCCTGCCTGACGATGGGCATAGTCGCGGCCCCTCTCTTCCCCAGCTCCGACGACCCCGCAGCCCCGCCCTTCATTCGATCCATGACGGCCGCCTCTCCCTGAGCTAGCATGGCCCTAGGAGGAGGACGAAGACGAGCAGTGCCACACAAGACCTGATGGGAGAGGGAGAGACCGAAGCAAAAGGTGTGGAAGCGAGGGTGTTTTGGTCTTTGTGTAGTGGCTTTAATGTCTTTTAGCCCCTAGAACCAAATAGAATAGGACTATGAGTAAACTTTAGCTCAAGAACTAAATGGAACAAAACAGGGTCTTAGTTCATGACTTTGAATTCTGAAATTTGTGTAGGCACTGGCCACTCGCTTCCTCAATTATATACACAATTTATTTGCATTCGAACATACTGTAGAGTTCCTGTAGCCATAAGCTAGCTGCAGTTAGCCAAAGGAGCGGGAACGCCAGCCGAACAATGCCCTCCATATTTATAATGCACAATTAGTATTATTAAATGAATCATTGAATATATTTTCAAAATAAATTTATTCAGTGATATAATTATTGTTAATACTACCTCCGTCTTTTAAAAAAATACAATTCGGGAATAGTATCATGTTTTAGTATATCACCTTTGACAATTAGAGATAAAAAATATAAATATTTATAATATAAAATAAATATAATTAGATTAATTACAAAATGTATTTTCACAGTAAATTAATTTAGAGCTATAAACGTGAATATTACTCCCTCCGGTTTCCAAAAGAATGTAGTTTTGGACGGTGACACGATCTCCAAAAAACAACTTTGACCATTACTTTTTGCTATAAAATATTTATAAAATATAGTCAATATATACTTTTATGAAACTACATTTTAAGATGAATCTACTTACATGACTTTTATATTTTCAAACTTAATCCAAAAGAATTTATTTATAGTTAAAGTTTAAAATATTTGACTTAAGACAAACTCAAAATGACATTCTTAGAAAATCGGAGGGCGTATTTACTAGAAACTTGATCAAACGTGAAGCATTCAAAGTGGCACGTAACTCTATAGTTACATTCTTTTAGGGACAGAGGTGTTATTTTCTTGATGGAGATAGTACTACTTTTTAATACAGGGGAATATCTATATCTAGTCTAAGAGGAACCACAATGTTGCATAAAAACATTAGATTATTGTCTACCTACTAACTGAAACATTGTGGAGGTGGTCTATAGAACAACCCATAACTAAAGATATTCATAGTCATATGAGCGGTCCATAAGGAATAAACAAATAATTCTTCTCTCTACTCACTCTCTCCCTCTTGTCTCTCTCTATAGACTACCTAGACCATATACATTTTGACAATAATAATAACTATAACTATAACTATAACCCACTGTCGCAAAAGTTGTTCATATGGACTAAGGGCCCGTTTGGCATGGCTCCGGCTCGTGAAAAAACAGCTCTAGACTCTGGCTCGTATGGAAAAGCAACTTTTTCTGACTCTGGCTTATTTTGTACGAAAACGTTTAGCAAAACGGCTTCTCCTAGTGTAAAGAAGATGTGAAATATCCAAAATACCCTTATATTTTTTTTTTCTTTTTTCTTTTTTCTCTTCATTTTGCTTTCCTTTTTTTTTCTTTTTCTTTCCTTCTCCCTTCTTTTCTTCTCCTTATCCGAACGGCCTCACTCCTTACCGGCACCCACTCCCTCCATCCATCTCTCTCTCTCTCTCTCTCTGGGCGTGGCGTGGAGGAGGGGTGGGTGGAGCTCGAGGCCGCAGGGGGGGGAGGAGAGGGGAGACAAAGGGCTGGGGGCTGGAGCTCGAGGCAGTGGGCGGAGAGGAGAGACCAGTGGTGGGGTGGAGTGGAGGCTCGAGGCTGGTGGGGCGGAGAGGAGCATGGAGAAGAAGGCGGTGGGGCGGAGCTCGAGGCCGGAGTGGAGCATGGAGAGGCCGACGGGCGGAGCTCAAGGGCGGCGGCGGGGGAGGCGTCGCGCATGTGGCGTCGGGAGGAGAGCACGCCAGGGACAGGGATGGAAAGTGACGAGCTCAAGCCGGAATAAGCCAGTATTTTTGGTTTCTCGCGTGGGGAGGAACTGAGTCACCGGGTTTTGCGGGGTTTTTGCCGGCTTCTTGCCGCAAGCCGTTTTGCCTGTTGCCGTTTGGCAGGGCTTCGCCCGAAGCCGCTCGAGAAGCCGCGGCAAAAGCCCTGCAAAGGGGGGCTAACCATGCTCGGATCGGTATCGTTGTCGGACAAGCTACGTCGCTTTCTCCGATGAGACGTAGACAAGTCACCTGCTGTCTGGTGACCGGTGAGTGGTGACTGCGGTTAGCTTTGGAATAACTTTGGACATCTGCCCGTCTCTTTCCGTGTGCGCACACACACTACGCACGCCATAAACAATTTTTTCTTTACCTTTTCTCTGATGAGTCCGGTTATGTGTTTGTTCTGCATCAAAGTTTGTTTCAACCCCAGTAGTTTACAGTATCATTCTGGTTTGAAGTACGTACGCCGCATCAGAGCAAGAGACAGTGCGCACGATCAAGCGTCGTGTTTGCATGAGCCGTAAAAACAAAATTTTATGGGTCGCGGAGAATGGCTTAGACCTTTCTTGCCGTAGCCCGTAATGAAAATAAAAAACAACTTTTTTTTGTGTGGAAAAGGAAGACTTGAGAGTGCCAACTTTTTGAAACTTTTGACGGGGTTAACATTAACTGGGTCACCAGGTAACCAACGTCCGTAGAGCCGCCCTTCAAGTCAAGACGCGCGCCCTTGAAGCTAGGCTAAGCAGAGGAAGAAAATGCAGCCAAAGCAGGAAGAAGTCGTGTGACGAAAAAACAGCGGAATTTTATAGAGAAATACAGCCATTCAGGTGTCAACTATATATATGCGAGCACACGCCACCTGATTCATCATATGTCACGCACGACGGCACGAGAAATTAGACATTCAGCCATTCAGGTGTTAAACTAAAGCACGACGGCACGAAAAAGTCGTGCGACGAAAAACGGAAGGAATTAGACATTCAGCCATTCAGGTGTCAACTATGCGAGCACACGCCACCTGATTCATATGTCACGCACGACGGCACGAGAAGAAAGGGTATATCGAAGACGACTACATGAGCTTCACCTTCCACGCGCGAGGCACATTGCATCCTGCCATCGTAATAAACACTAATAAACACCAGAACCAAAAGCTGAGTAGTAGTTATCAGGATCAGGGGCTTGTTAGGGACGCAAAAGCTCCATTCTCTCGGCAGGTTTGCTTGTTAGTCACTTCGTAATCTGCGTCGCCCATGTGCCGGGTCAAGCCATCTCATGACTGATGACTCGCACGGGCTCTAGCCTAAATTAATTAAGTCCGCGAGAGAAGGCCTCTTCTCCTGATTAACATGGTGCGCGAGCTCCACGGCTCCACCTTTTTCTCCCAGAGGAGAGAGGACTGTCTCACGGACACACAATCGGTAGTACTAGCATTTCATTGTGCAAATATTAATATAACAACAGGACTCTCTAATCTTAATTAACAGTGGCCTGCAGTCCAGTCTCCAGATGGTCTGATTGATGACGACGGACGCGAAAGACAAGTGATATGATGATCTCGGCAACGTGCCTAATGGTCTACCCGGGGGGCTAGCTAGGACAGATAGAGCTTGAGAAGCGGAGTAAACGGAGAGAAAGAATTAGGGCCCGTTTTATCATTAGCACTAAAAATTAGCAGCTAAAAATATTACTAGTTGATCAGGAGGCCTGCTAATAAATCTAGTAATTATTAGTTGGACAGCTTTTAACTATATATTAGTTCCATTAGCAGATTTAGAGTTGCTAATAGTAAAGGCTAATATTTCATATGCACCTTTAGCTTACCATCCAATCATCTTTTAGCAGGTGCGGATCTCCGTTAATTAGCTAGCTAAAAATTAGACGCTATTAAGCATCTTCAAGAGGCTTTCCATATCTTTCTAAATGTTATAAATAGGGATTTTGTTAGAAAACTACCCTCCAACAACTTCTCTAAATGGTCATCCAAATATATATTTAGGATTTTTCGCTAGAAAAAATAGAAGACGAGAATTACTCTCTAGAGTGCGAATAAGATATATAAAAATGTTGAAGAGTGAAAAGATATACTAAGAGAATCTCCAAGAGACTCTTTTGTATCCTTATTGAATGTAGGAATATAGATTTAGGCGAAAAACTACCCTTCAGCAAATTTTCTAAATGGTCATCAAATATAGCCATCTTCTATTCTGGATTTTTCGCTAGCCAAAAATAGAAGATGAGAATGGCTCTCTAAATTGTGCATGAGATCTCGAAAAACTATTGGAGAGTGAAAAGATATATAAAACGATTTTTATGCAAATGATTTTCTAATTGATGATTTAGAAAGTGAGATTTAGAAAGATTTTTGGAGATGCTCTAAGCGATTTTTATACAAATGACTTTCCATACGATGATTTAGAGAGTAAGGTTTAGAAAGAAGATCATGGAGTACTTAGCTAGCTAATTTTCAGTGCTAAATGATCCAAACAAGATCTTAACCAAGATTATTATCGGGACGCAATAGCATGCATGCATGCATGTCGGGGTGCCGGTCAGGCTCCAACTCGGACGCGCGCACGCTGATGATTCATTTGAGGCTGCCGAACACGTCTCTTCGCTTTTCCTCGCACACGCCTTTACGTCGTGCAGGAATTTCAAGGGCGATGTCCGATGTTACGCCTCGTTTGGGCGGATTCCATGAGATCTTTCCTATAATAATAAGATAAATCTTCAGCAATTGATCCGAGTTCTATCGCGATTGCACCGTTGGTTGGCGGGGGCGGTGCAAAGACGGCAACACAGTCATCGTAAATTAAATGCGCATGGCTATCTTGTCTTGTCTGGGACGGAAATGGAAAAATACTGTGCGATGCTGGTTCAATTCGATCTCACGATGAAGGAAGGAATCAAGGCCAGGAATCAAAGGGGTAAAATAAAGTGTGTAGATAGATGGAGGTGCCATATGGTGAGTGTCTTGGTTTGCCAAACATAACTAGCATTACATGTCACTAGTACTTTTGGAACATCATAAATGTGTCGGTAGGAATTCTTTTTCCCCTTCCCTCATACCATACCAGACATGTGAAAATAAATAGGAGTATCTACCTACTAGACATATATCTACAAAATTTATGTGCGCAAGCTTCAACCTGTCATCACTCACCAGTCTCACGTCGACTTGGTTCCCGCCATCTGGTCGACTCATCGGACAAAATAGATGAATTGTCATTATTCGGGGAAAAAAAGGGATGATTATTCAGAGCAAAAAAAAGTAAGAAGATGAAGAAGCAAAGGGTTCATTTACCACCTCAAAATAAACCCTTTCCTCAAAACCCAAAATGGTTGGGGAATTCTTCGCTCGCCAATTTGCCACGGCGTCCTCCGGCAACCCCATATAACGTCTTCACCAAATCAAACGACCCGACTCTTTCCCGCAGATATCCGCAGGGCTAGTTTGGATGGAACCCCGATGTTGTTGCTTGGGAAAAATGACTGCCTGGATGTTGCCTGTTAAATCATCGTGTTTTGTCTGCTCAGGCTATATCACATATATGTTGTTTGGTTTGAAATATCTGCCAGGCAATTTGATCTTCATTAACTGTGAAGGAATCTAAGCAGGCAAGGCAACGTTGCCTCTGACCAGACGATCGTTTTTGTGTGCCTGAAATGCCTGGACCAGGCAAGGATACAGGGCTGCAAGCAAACGTCGTACAGACAGCATCCAGGCAGCATCCAGTCCAGGTAGTATCCAAACAGCCCCCGTCACAGTCACCAGAGCCCTCGTTTTCCACCGAAAATTCCGAGGCACGCACGCATCACGGTCTCCCCCCCCCCTCTCTCTCCTTCATTTCATCGTTTGCGTCGTCCTCTTCCTCTCCTCTCCTCTCTCCTCTCTCCTCTGATTGTGCAAAGGAGGGAGAGAGAGCGCGCGCGCGCGCGCAGGCAGAACAAATAACAGCCAAGCCAGCGGAAGTAACAGCTCATCCATCGGAGAGAAACATTAAAGAAAAGAAAAGCACGGCAGGGGCCCACCGCCGGCGGGACCCACGCGGGCAGACGGACCTCCGCCCCGTCCTACTACTCGCTCTGGGCGGGCCTCTGGCCACCCCTGCCTGCCTGCGCTCAATTCAATTCGACTGCGGAGAACAAAACAAACAAAAGCGCAGCGCAGGGAGAAGGTGCCCCGCGGCCGCAAGCCAAGCCAATCCCAAGCGAGGCGGAGCCGAGGCGCGCGCGCTGCTGCGGGCTCGTCGTCCTTGGCGAGAGGAGGGGGCCCGGCCCGGGGGGTCCAATTCGGCGGGGGAGCCAGCGCGGTGGGGCGAATGGCTGGCGGGGCGGAGGTAGCGGTCGTGGAGG
Organism: Miscanthus lutarioriparius; assembly: GCA_904845875.1. Classification (NCBI taxonomy): domain Eukaryota; kingdom Viridiplantae; phylum Streptophyta; class Magnoliopsida; order Poales; family Poaceae; genus Miscanthus; species Miscanthus lutarioriparius. The sequence continues at coordinate 102,315,033 of CAJGYO010000001.1, forward strand.
ACACGGCGGCGGTGGGGGCGCCGACTGCGACGGCGACGCCGCCGCCTGACGTGGCTGCCGCGGCCGGTGGTGGCGGGGAGGAGGGGATGCGGATGGAGGGCTGGCTGTACCTGATCCGATCCAACCGGTTCGGGCTGCAGTACTCGCGCAAGCGCTACTTCGTGCTCGAGGACGCCGCGCTCCGCTGCTTCAAGTCCGCGCCATCCTCCAAGCGCGAGGTAACGTAACGCACGCCTCGTCTCCATGTACCAGTGGTTTTCTCCTCCTCTGTGTTGGCGGGGGGAATCGCCTTGATTTTTCCTCGCATTTTGTGGGTTGGTTGGTGGGGATCCTGGGCGTTTGTCCGTTCCGTGAACGCAATCGCTCGATCGGCTCTGACGCTTTCCTCCACCGTCCTGGTGATCTGTTCTGGTGCTCGAATGGAATCGGGATGTTAATTCTGATGAGAAGTTGATTTGGGGTTGGTTTCTGTTCGTTACACGGCCGTTGGGTTGTTATAAATGCATGCGAATTATGTAGGTAGGTGAATTGCATCGCGTGCCTGCCGCTGTCTGTTCCTCCTCTGTTCGGATTATACTCGGGGATTAATGGCACTCCAAAAGTAGGAAGCAATGATTCGATGCCCTGACCCGGAATGGCACTTGAACAGTGGTCCCATACCCAGTTTGGACTGTTTGTAAGCCAAGTCTTGTCCAAGGCTCTTTTATCGGGACAATGGTTGCTGAGACAACAAGTGTCATGGTTCGTACCTTCACGCAACGTGTTAAGATTTAGGAGGAAAAAAAAAGTGTTGTTCAATTCAATTATCAGGATGTTGAAATCAGGGTCGCTGTTGTGTGGAATCAAACTAATGGTACTTAACATTTGAAGTTGAAAGGTTGCATTCATTGAACTCTATACTGCCTCTGTCTGAGTCTTGAGTGGCTTCCATATAGGGAACACGCATGCTGTCCCTTCTGAAGGATATGGCATCTGTACTACTTTTTTTTGGCTCTCCACATACGCGATTGCAGAATCCTGCATTGATTCTCAGTTTGTTACTCAATGTTTAGGCAATTAGGAAGAGAGCAAGGGATTATGATTATTACAGCATGCTGACTTGGCAATATAAACTAGATCACTGGGATAAATGCTGATCGTCTATGTGCTACTCCGAGCTTAAATTGGACTAGGAATATTTGAAGCTATCTATTGGCTACATTCAATTCTTGAATGAAACTTTGGTTTTCCAATTCTATGTCCTTTTGAACCATGACACAGTTTCCTTTTTCTCCGTTTGGGGTGCAGGATCCTGTTAGAAGTGCAATAATTGACTCTTTAATTCGTGTGACAGACAATGGCAGAGAAAGTTTACATAGGAGTGTAAGACCTATTCTTTTTTTGTTACTTTATATAAGGCTTATGCAAACACTATCTTAAGCATTTTCCTCATCTTTTATTTGACAGGACTTTTACATATTCACACTTTATAATGCTTCCAATCATTATGATCAACTTAAGGTAAGGAGTAATGTTCGACTCCCTTCATTGGACAGCTTGTATTGCTCTGCTTGGTTTGTGATAGTAAGATTTCCCTTTGTCTGTTCACCAATGTTTTCAAGTTGGGTGCAAGAAGTTCAGAAGAAGCAGCTAGGTGGATCAGGTGCTTAATGGAGTCTGCCTTAAAGGTTGGAGTTTTGCTTATTTTATTGTTCCACTTGCTATCATATTGTTCCATAAAACGCTCACATGTTTTCCATTCTGTTAGCAGTCCCCTAGAAAAGATGAGCACATTGTTGCTTGTTCACACAGAAGATGGCAGGCTTTCAGGTACCTGCAGATCACACTTGGTTTTGTAATTTATTCAGCATATGAACTGGAAGCAGTGTTATAAAAAGCTAGTTGAGTTGTGGGATTGCTTAGTTGACGGATTGTTGTAACAGTGACTGCGGGAACATTCACATAATTAAGTTAGTTTTATGTTGCTTTGGCTTGATCAGTTTTTCTTTGGTAGTTGCAGTTCAAAATTTATGCAGATTAAAGTGTAAAGGATGTTATCTGATGGTTGAGATACATTGGTCTTAGGAATCAGGAATATTAATAACATAAGACTTGTTTTGTGTATGCTATAAATTCTTGTTAATGCCTGAAAACAACCATAAATATGGTGATGTGCCATGCTGTCCCTTTTTCTGCAAGGTAGGGATATGCTATTATGCTGAACACAAATCATTGTTAGGGTGGTGCAATTGCCATGACATCTTTTTGTTTCAATTGATACTTGGAGAAGATGTTTATGATGATTAAAAGGGATGCGATGCAGAGCTATAGTTTTGATTATCCTGATTTGCTTCTTGTTAAACCCTTGTCCAGTTGGAGTGGCTATTGTGGCTCAAGTTGGGTAGAGGTGTGTTATACTCACACTCAAATCCTACAGTTAGTAGCTGCATATAATGTCATGTGGGCCATGCATAGTAACTTTAGATTTTTTTCCCATGTGAAGGAAGGCTGAATCCAAATGAGTTGCTATGCATCTATAGCTTGTCCCAGGGCAGGGTGCTAATTGAATTTTAGACCTCGGAAATGGATGTAGCACCAAGGGGGTGGTTCCTGAGTCTTAGGGCGTGTTTGGGACTGCGGTGGGGTATCGCGACCCATGTGGCCTCCACGTGGCACAATGAAAACGTGAGAGGTAGTTCATTCTTGCAAGCTGGGAGGTTTGGAGGTGTGTCTCCACATGCTTGGTCCGTTAGTCTTTGCGCTGGTTAAAAGAATCATCGATACCGTGACGCGTTTGGAGGCTGAGTGTTAAGCAAACTCCCAACCCTAATATTTTACACTTGAACATATGTCTTGGTCTGACTGAGTTTGACTGATTGCCTGTAGGATGCTAGCCACTGCAATTATTTGCTCTATGTGATGTTATAAGTATTTTTGGGTAGAAATGGCATTATAATTTGTATATTCATAATTTATGTAATAGTATATGTAGCTTCTCTATTTGTCTAATTGGCTACTATGGCATTGCAGGTTGAGCCGCCGCAATAGCCGCATGCACTCAATAGGTAACTTATATAGTTTTCAGTTGAATGAGTAATTTTAGTAAAATAATCAATGTTTGTAGAAGTAACAGATTTCTTGTGCTCTTTAATGCCACACTGTTCTTATTTTCTCTTTGTGTGAAAATTTTATCAGATTGGACTTTATTTTCATCTGCTCATAACGATCCAATGGCATCTGATGTTATTGCACCTTCTCCATGGACAATATTTGGCTGTAAAAATGGTAATGATATAGATTTCTTTGTTTCCATCAATGAAATTTCTGCTAAAATCCAATTTACTTGCTTTAGGTTTACGTTTGTTTACTGAGGAAAACGATGGTGGCTCTCGTGGGAAGGTATATCTTATTCTCAGCAATGCATTGTGCATGCGTATGGATGTATTGTTAAATTCACAATAGTTTGCTTGTTTCCTCAGTATTGGGATGATCATCCGGCTATAATGGCAGTTGGTGTGGTTGATGCGAATTCTGAGGCTGTCTTCCAGACTCTAATGTCCCTTGGTCAATCAAGATCTGAGTAAGACAGTTGTTCCCATGCTCAAGCTTTTGATTTATGAAAAAAAATTGCAGTACATTTTGTCAATATGCGTAAAAGCATTAGTATGCACTTCTGGTATTCACATGCCCATAACACAACTTACGCTGGAAGTTGATGATTTGCTGCTTACAGAAAATATGAAAAAAAAACTGTATCGAGGTGACTGTTGGATGTATGAAATAGGAATTAAGCTTGCGACTTCACTGAATTCTTCTGCCTTGTGAAAGAAGAAAATGAACTTTCACCTCATCAACTTAAAGCTTCTTTAATGCACCTATTCCGCTGAATTGCATTCTAGTTTTATTTCTTAAAAATCGTGTTGACACATTGTTTATGCATGCCCACAGTGTGTCTTTCCTGATTCATATGAGGTATTAAACTCTGTACAACAAGGACAATACTCCCATAGAACACAAGGACTCAAAGTTAACCTTCTGCCATGTTCCACCCGTCCAAACAAGCTAGAGGATTGGAAGTCCTAAAGACCTAAACCAACCACTTGCTTGCCTGCACCAGCTGGTCTGTCTTCTCTGGCTCTCTGTATACTCCTTCCGCGCTTTCCTCTGCCACCACCCAGATAGACAAAATCAAATGTGGATCTGGCATGATCCAAGTCACTTCAGGGAGGGGCTTGGGTACAAGGCTGCTACTGGCCATGGCCAGAGCGGCACAACCCCTTCACTGCTAATCTCCTTGTGCCAAGCTACAAGTTGCCGTGTTCGACCGTTTCTGCCAGCTACTTCCTTTGCTTTTAGAAACACTTCCCTTTTGAGAGTTTGGACCCTATACCACACTAGACATAGGAAGACCATAGGTTTGTCCTCTCCTCCTAGAGAGTAGAGATACATCAGCCCTTTGAGGAACTTGCCCTCCTTAACTTCCATTTCCAGTGGCTACATGGCAACACCAGCATTGCAAATGGTGAGTGTCCTGGGACAACTTTTCAGATTCCCAGCAGTATCTCTGTGTATTGCTCAGTGACCACGGTACTACTGCTTCTTGACACCAACTTGTTAGTTATCATTTCTGGCATATCGGAATAAGTTTAGTAGATAGCAAGCAAAGAAATTTGCTGGAAACTTTGAGCCCCCCCCCCCCACCGCGCGCGGAAAAAAAAAAGTACATCCTCTGGTCTAAATTACTATAGCTTTTGTTTCTCCAAAGCTTACGTAATGTATCTAGAGGGAATGAGTACATTGCTTTTTACATAGTTTGTCCCTGTTGATACTCACCTAGCTTTCTAAAAGTGGTACCAACAAGCAACAAATAGGTGGCGGCTTAAACAACTTCCTAAACTAGCATCTATTCTAAACCTGAGATTATTAGTGTTACACTCAAACTTGGCATTAACAGTTCATGTGTACTAGCTTGCGTTCGTTGGTCTGGTAAAACCAGACCAGCCGGCTGATCCTCCTCAGCGAACACTGTTCATCAACCAGCCGCTACAGTGCTTCTCTCTCTCACAAATATGTAGAGAAACTCGTCGAGAACCTGTATTTTGTTCTTAATAAAATGCCACCTAGTTCCTCCTGGACAGCTCTAGTTTTTTTAGACTGTTAGTTATATTTCCAATGTGTTTAGTTAACTACCTGCTCTACTGTTCTCTCAGTAATAAACTCAAGGCCAGATGACAATGATTTGCATACGCCTGACTTAATTTTTTTTTTTTTTCATCAACCAAATAATAGCTGAGATCATTTTTTAGATGGGACTTCTGTTTGCGGGAAGGAAAGGTGGTCGAGCATCTTGATGGGCATACAGACATAATCCACAAGAAATTAAGAGGCGACTGGTTACCATGGTCTGTTGCTGGATTGATTATCCTGCTATTTTTATATGCATGATTTGTTATTAAGTTGTAATTGCATTATATTTAGTTTTCAGGGGAATGAGAAAGAGAGATCTATTACTTAGACGATATTGGAGGCGAGAAGATGATGGAACTTACGGTACTATTGTTTGACAAAAAGTGATATATATATTTCACTTGCAGTTATCTAGATTTGACACTTATCTTGAATTTTCAGTAATTCTATACCACTCTGTTTTCCACTGCAAATGTCGTCCTGAGAGAGGCTACATCCGTGCATGTCTTAAAAGTAATGTATGCTTTACTTTCAGTCAAAACTTCTGTGGGAACTAAACTTGCTATTGTATTTGCTTACACTTAATTGATATGTGCCTTTTTGAATATTTAGGTGGAGGTTATGTAATATCACCAGTCAATCAAGGAAGACAATCAGTTGTAAAGCACATGCTTGCCATAGATTGGAAATTCTGGAAGCCTTATCTGTTTACATCATCTGCCAAATATAGCACTATACGTATGCTAGGCAGAGTAGCAGGTATGTCTTGTATTACATCAATACATCTTTGCCTGATGCAACCATGAAATTTCTCTTTTTGCAAATTTCGATAATACTCTGCGAACTTACATTTTTTCAGCACTACGAGAATTCTTCCGAGCAAAAAATGGTAATTGTGCTTGCATGGAGTTCTCATCTGGTGAGTTGACCAGGGACATGGGACTACCACAAGGTGAAAATCAGCGAATAAATTTGGAAATTCAGCAAGAAAATGAGAACAGAAGACTTGAGGGTCCTACTGAAGGATCAGTGGGTGGTTCTAACAGGCACTTAAGCAGTACCAGTTCCTTTGTTCAACTTAATGATGCGGCAGACGAATTCTTTGATGTGCCAGATGAATCAGAATATGATCAGAGGGAAGTTATGTTTCCTTCTGATGAGAGCACACATGCTTCGGTGAGTTCATTGTATTTGCATGATCAAAGTTCCATGCTAATAACTTACCATTGTTCTTATTCACAAAGTCAGTTCTTCTACATCACATCTTCTGTGGTCATAGTACAGATGTGAGCCTGTGGTACTATTTATCTTCTGGTCATAGTAAAGATGTGTCTGTGTGGTTTATATCAATATGCTGACGACCTATTTTTTCCCCTTGAAAATTCTGTGACATTCAAATTTAGAGACAAATAATGTTGAATGACCCATAAAAAAAAGTTCGCTCTGAATATTCAGCTTACATTGAGTGTGCTTGCAGCCCTCTTAGTACATACTATAGCTTCTACATTTTCAACAATTAAAATAAGAGTTGAGCATACTGATGTGTCCATGCTTGAAAAAGTGGAACCTTTTATGTCAGAACAGTGAACTGTGAGCAGCAACTTAATTACAAAGAATGGCATTACTTAACAGGACATACAAAGTTGTAACTATTTTTACATGTCATTTCTAATGTTTTGGCATTTCTTCTGCAGGATCAGCGTCATGCTAAATTGTCCACAGCTGCTGTTTTTGTAAAAAGGTTGCATGATCTTGCAGGTGTGTTACAGTTACTGCCCAATGACCAATGTTTTTTTTTTCTTTTGTTCTAGTTTTGATCTTTCCTCTCCTCCTTTTCCTCTATTTTAGTCCAGAAAAAAGGATACGTTGACTTACAGGGAGCTGCAGATGCTGATAATGGGCCACGTTGCTATGGATATACTCTTCCCAAAGATTCGAGCTATACAGTACCTTCTACTTGGGCAATGACAGATCCAACGACATTCTTAATCCGGGGAGAGACTTATTTGCATGATCGTCTAAAGGTTGCTTGATATGCTGCAAAGATCAAATCCTGAAAAAAAATTAAATATCTTAGTTAGGTGCAAAACAACCTGAACCTTACAGGATAATTGTCACTAGCCATGTTATCGCTACTGCTACCTTTTCGAAAAGTAGACTGTAGGGAAACACTGCGGTTCAATATAAATCCTAAATGGTCGGTTGAAGTTACCATAATGATGCTGATACAACTTACGTGTAACTTTGACAGATCAAGGCAAATAGTACCCTGATGCAAATGGTAGGTGCTGATTGGATAAAGTCTGATAAGCGTGAGGATGATCTAGCTGGTCGCCCTGGGGGACTAGTCCAGGTATCTTATGCTAAAGCCAGTAATTTTGTTTCATCAGCAGTAATGAAGATATTTACCAATAGCTTTTATGTAGAAATGCGCAGCACAAGGAGGCACCAATTTCTTCTTCGTTGTAAACATACAGGTGAGATATTTTTGTGGTGTATATATGGGTTGATACTTCATATGTCACATGCTGTATAACGATTTAATTCCTTGCTTATAATCGGATGGATACAGGTTCCTGGTTCAACCACATACAGCTTAGCTTTGTATTATATGATGGATACACCATTAGAAAAGGTCCCTCTGCTTGAAAGATTTGTAAATGGAGATGATGCATTCAGAAATTCAAGGTTCAAGCTCATCCCTTACATCTCAAAGGTTTGTTTTGCACTTTGAGCCTTATTTGATTTGTTTTAAGCTGTACTCAGTAAACTGTCGATGTCTTATGTTTGGAATGTGTGTCCATTTAGGGATCTTGGATTGTTAAACAGAGTGTTGGCAAGAAAGCTTGCTTGATTGGACAAGCATTAGAAATCAATTATTTCCGTGGAAACAACTATTTGGAGGTAAGCTATAAGCATGTCATATATTAGCTTCTCTTGTTGCATTATTATTTATCATCCCAATGCAGCCTTGAAGTGTGCCTTTTTTTTAACCCAATTGAATTGTGCTTTTCGTTCCTACTGGATTTGGAGCCGTTAATTTGACTTGTTATGTTTATATTTCTCCCTGCATAGTATACAACGGCAAAAGTAATGTCTGCTTCAATTTCTTTTACCATTACTATATCTTCTTTTTTGATAAGGACAACAAATATTCTGGAGGTTGCTTTTGACTTGTTACATATCCGTTGGATTTTAACTTACTTTTCTGACAACGTTGCATGTTACGACATAAATATATGTTCTCTGTGATCCCAGAAGCTATATTCAGCTCTGAACAGCTTTGCCTGTAATTTTCCAGCTTGGAGTTGATATAGGTTCATCAACAGTGGCACGAGGTGTCGTGAGCCTAGTGCTTGGCTACTTGAACAATCTGGTGATCGAAATGGCCTTCTTGGTACAGGTAACCGATCGTGCATCTAGCTAATTCACAAAACGCCTGTTCACATGAAAATTACCTTGAGGTTGAGCATACATCCATAGAGATCACAGAAGATTTATGCTTCTTTCTCACTCTCATAGTTCATGCTTTAATTTCATGATTTGCCTCATGCAGGGCAACACATATGAAGAACTCCCAGAATTCCTCCTAGGTACCTGCCGACTGAATTACCTGGATGCCTCCAAGGCAGTATCGATAGACGAATGCTAGAAGGGCCCCAACTGACCTCATTCTTTTTGAAGACAGTACATCAAATCAAAAGACCAAAAAGCTGAATCCATTCCTTGCTGCCGACACAATCGGCAGCCCCAGATGCTCCTTGTATTGCCCCCGCCAAAAGTGGGGGATCCACTGCAGACGTTGTACATTCTCCTCTCGCCGACTGCTCAGGTATTGTGTTGTAATGATGATAGCAATCCATGATAGAAGGCCCCCCATTCTTTGGCATCTTATCACCACGGAAAGAAAAAAAGTGCATTCTAATCCTTGTACCATGGCGTCCCATCTGACCTGAGTGATGTCAGATCGTCGGATCTAACAGCAAGCAAACCATTAACTATGCATTGACCAGGAGAGCAATGGCTGGAATGATTGTATTTGAGAACTCGCGGTTCCCCCCACATTGAACTGAAAGGGATCCCCAACCAAAATTGCAGTGATCATGGGTGCTCAGATCGCTTGAACCGAAAGTTATAACCGAAAGCATCAACAAGGAGTGGAGCTTGCATCTATCCCTTGGGTCCTCGCCCCTCTACAAGGACAGCACGCGTTCGGCGCACTGTTTTATGCTAGCGGAGTAGCGGTAGCATCAGCTTTTCGAATGTTCATTGTTCGCCACGCTGTGTGGTGCTGGTGCTTCGGTGCTTGGAGCCGCCGATGTGACGTCTGAACGGCCGGACTCGCTTTTGATGTGCCAGTCGCACTTTTGCAAACGAACAGGGCGTTGATCCAACGACGTGTCGGTCGCGTGCATCAGCTCTTCGAATGTTCATTGGTTCTGAGGTTTCGGTCAGCGTGCGAACATGGCACGGGGACGGTGGGACCACTGAACTGGATCGCGCGATGCACGGGCGCGTGCCGGCCCGGCCCTTCACGTGTGTCCGGTGCAGTGCAACGCAATTAGGGCACCTCTCTAAGGATACCACTGCTTGCTCGTATAAATCCAGGTCAGCAAATTGCTGCTATGGAACACCTCTGCTAGCTCATTCAGTTCAGCAAATTGTAATAGAAGAGAGAACGACATTTTATATTTCCAGGTTCAGACGGACTACTAAAATTTTATTTTCGTGGGAGACCTGTTTAAGTTGTCATTTTAAAAGGATTGTGAAAAGGAGCTCAATGGAGTATTTTTTGCACTAACCGGAGCCATTCGATGTGCACCATGAGCTAATGAGCACCAGAGCTCTTGGGAAAGCTCACCGGAGTTGAACGGTTAATTTAATTTAGGGGCTGTTTGGATGACAAAAACGTCTCGGATTCTCAGGTGAATCACCAGAATCGTTGCCAAACACCCAAATAGGTTACAGAAACGTTTCAGATTCTTAGAGAAACGTTTCTCGTTTTTGTACTAGGAATGAGAATCACCCAAATATGTGTTTCGCAGTGATTCTAGTTCATTTCAAGGAGAATCTGGATCAATAGCCAAACGTTTCACCGATTCTTACCAAGTGATTCCTATTTTAATAAAGAAACATTTCTAGAGAGAATATGGATCTAAAACGTTTCTAGGAGAATCTGGATCCCTACCAAACGGGTCCTTAACCATTCAAGTTACTGTTTGAAAGCTTCTGTGTGGGAACTTCGGTGTGCACCGGAGCTCTCCGATGCACACTTTTTAGCCTACCAAGTTTTCAACGGCTAGATTTGTTTGTGGATTATAAATAGAGGGTATGGTCGTGCATGACACATCCCTTAGCCCCCTTGCTGGATACACACTAGAATTTGAGTTAAGCCTCTACTCACATTGGCTTGCTAGTGATTGGCATTCTTTGGCGACAATGGATTGATCATAGTGCACTTGCTTGAGAAATTGCATCGAGTGGCAGTGTGGCACTAGAGATTTAGTTTGTTGTGGGTTTGCTTGTTACTCATGATGGTTGCCGCCACCTAGGCAGCTTGGAGCAGCGATACTCCGCCGAACCACTCAATTGAAGATTATGAGGTGCTCCGGAGGTGTTTGTGAGGGGCTATTGGGTTCATCCCCGCTGGAGGAGGCAAAAAAACCACTCTAGTGGAATCAAGGCTGAGAAGCACCTTGTGATCGAACCGGCTCAAGATCAAGTGCCCACATCGGAGCCAACGTGTATGATTGTATGCTTGATAGAGGAGCGATGATCCACGGGCTTGCCTCAATGTGGACGTAGATAATCGGCAAGTTACCGAACCATGGGGATATATCTTTGTGTCTCATTGTGTGGTATTGATCACTATGAAAGCTCTAGGCTCCTAATTCGGTTTTGGCGATTAATGACGATACAATCATTATAACTAATGTGTGTTTTGTAGAGGCATTATGAGTTAGGTCACAATAATGATTGATAAAAGAGCAATAAGTGGTTTTCATGCCCGTATTGATGGATTTCATTTCGGTTTTCAAAAGATGAGTGATAAGGTTAAGGACAAACAAGTTCTAAGTCTTATTTGGCGTTGAGAGGCACTTAGTTTAAAATCGCGAGGACAAAATCACAAAGTTTAAAAAGTATAGTCAAAATCACCATTGCAATCTAGAATAAGGCCAGAAACACCAAATTCCCAATTTTAAATTAAGTATTCAACCCCCACCCCCTAGCCATCTGAAAGATCCTTTCACCAGTTTTGGTTGTTGGTCCTTTGGACTTGATTAGCAAAGGTCCAATCGGTCATATGTAGATCATGATAATGATAGTTCAATAGATGCTGGAGATAGTAGTAGTCGTGTTTTGGGCAATGAATGGTAAGTAATGTCAAAACTCTGTGATTGAATAGGGGGCAAACCTAATGTTGCATTGGCATGTAAATGTGAATACATGCTTGTTATATTTTCATTGATTTGGCTAGAATTATTAGTAACATGTGAAGCCGAATTGTGAACTGTAACATCCCGGTTTTTCAAGTGACCAAAAATACGAACTTTTTTTTCTTTTCCTGCAATTGAGTGAAGCATGTAGATCTTGGTCTAACTCGAGTCTAACTCGCTAACAAATTGTTCCATACATGTAGGTTGTTTGTAGGAGTGTGCTGGAGTTCTTTAGTTGGTTTAGGGTTTTGTGTCGGAGTGCACAAATCCATAACAAGAGTTCCTCCCAATCTCTCTCTTGAGCTGCATCTCTTTTCCATCCGAATATCTTCTCAACCATCCCTTTGAGTTCTTCTCAAAATTCTCCCTCAAATTGTAACAGAACCGACCAAATCATAAGAACGTAAGTACAAAAACAATCACCGAAGCGATCAAATTTCTGTACTTAAGCTCCCATAATCCCGGTAGTCCGGAAATCACGAAGGATTTCAACCAACTCTCGACATACAAACCAAGACCATAGTGATTCAACACAATACATCATTCGTTACAACATTTCACAAGTAGCATTCGGATTACATCCATCAGAGTTCAAAATAAAATATTACAAACTAAGTTCAAATTTGCGGAAGCAACATAGTTTAGTACATAACTTCATAGTTTCAAATACATTGCCAAGTCTAAGTCATGTCCCACAAAAGCATCATCAGGTACAAGAACTAGTAGAGACCGCGCCCAACAGTCTAGTCTTCATCCCCAGCCGGGAGAAGGCAATACTTGCAGCAACCAAAGTAGAACTGGTCATCTGCAACAGGTGGGAGATAAACCCTGAGTACGAGAACGTACTCAGCTAGACTTACTCGCCAAAACTAGAAATAAAAGACACCAAGCATCATGCAAGGCTTATGAGGTGGACTAGCTTGACACAGTTGCATAAAAGAGCTTATGAATATAGTGACCAATTTAAACTTAGCATCAAGCTTATCATCATTTACCTGTCCACTAGATTAGCACCTGTACTAGAGCACTCACTTATTAGGAGCAAACAATATTAACCATAGCAGGTATAACAAGGCTGTCATCATCATATCATCATTTCTGAACCATTATGTTATTTAGTGTATCTACATTGGAGATAAGCCCGTCAAGTTCTCACTAACCGGGAGAGACGGTGACTCGAATCAAATTACAACTCAACTGAGGGGGTATTCCTAACTCTCACCCTGGCATACTTAGCAAGGGTAGCCGTGGGTCACCTTTGGAACAACTCAGGAACCAAATTCGCGGGTTCGATTAGCGCCAACACTCTCAGGGATTACCCTTCTGCCAGGACGATCAGGACTTTTAAATCACCTGCCCTTGGACTCACGCCTATGGCTTCCTTCCGAGGCGCACTTTATACTTATCGACTCCCGGCCTGAGGTGAGCTACTTGGCTTCGTGGTCGGTCTCCAGACCCGGCCAACTAAGAGAGAGGCATGCGTTCAACATGAACAGGAAAGGCTCCAAGATTCAGTCCTTAATCGACACAGACGGAGTCACTGCAAACCGACAAGCCTCCGTCCGGTCTTCATTTCATATTAAGACTGGTTCTTTTCCACGATAGCAAATATAGCCAACCGTGCCATATGTATCTTCCTATATCTCGCAGGTGACAGGAAATCACCTGACTTATACCGTGTTTAAGCAGGGCTAAGCACTACACGAGCCTGAGCTACATAGGATTCAGGGTATCAATATCTGGACAAGGATTGGATAACCAATGCAGCAAGTGTTTGCATCCAACACCTAAACTTAATGCAACAATATATATATGTAACAATAATACTTTAACTGCATTTCAGAAATTAGGAGGCTTAATATGCTCCGGGGCTTGCCTTTCACAAAGTTGCACGGACGGTGATCCGGTCACTCAACGGCGACCTCGTCTGGCACTTCTCCTGAAGGCTGCACCTCCTGAACCTCCGGTGTCGGCTGCTGCTGCTCGCTCGGTTCCTCGAATTCCAATAGGGTCACTCCTTTCGGTACACCTATTGCATGCCGATGCACAAGATAAATATCATGGATGCATAAGGAATGATATGATGCTCATGATGAATGAATCACAGTAAGTGTTTAACGAAAACATCACTGGACACTCGTTTACCAATTAAGAATAGCTCTATTCAAATCACTTTAAACAGGTATCTAACTTAACTTGAAGAACAAGATCAACTTACCTAACTTGCATAACCTAAGATAAAGATGCTCATCTTCAGTTAAAGGCCTAACACCTAGGAACATTACCACAACTTAGAAATAGTAAAGGCATACTTTAAACAACAGTTAAAGTTTCATATGCACACGGGTAGTTCCTTAATTCAATCACAACAAGAGTTCTACAAATCCAAATGACTTGCATGAGGACATTCTGGAAAGCTTATGAAATTCTCTACAAATCATTTGTAAACATCAAAACATGATTCTTACGTTAACCAAATCAAATTCCAGTAAACCTAGAATCTGTCCAGAAATGACATGGTTACTAAATTAATTATTTAATGATGATGCAAAAGCATAATTGGACCAAACCAAGTTTACCAACATGTTTTGCATACCAAAGAAACATCAGAAAGTCTAGTGCCAACTCCTAAACAATTTATTTAATGCCCTTTTCGAATTTCTTTTGTTAATTAGGTGATTAAAGCAATATATAGTAAAACTGTTCAGAAAAATCTACAAACATTATAGTAGCTATCTCATGCTTTACATAGACTACCATAAAAATTTCAAAGCCATTGGGCAAGCAGAACTTGCTGTATCCAAAATAACAGGTGGCATGTCTATTTTTAGCATAATTAGGAAATCCTAATGAAAAGTGTCAAGCAACAGATTTCACATTTTTCCTAGCATCATTCTAGCATAAGAATAGCACTCACCAAATTTTACCTTTACTGGATCTATAGAAAAATTATGAAAATTCACACAGGATCCATCCATGCAAACAAGAGAATTTTATATCTCCTACATATAGTGTCCAAAATATATGGAAATTTAACTACAAGCTATTCATGATATGAGCAGTACACAATAAAAATTTCATGCCATTTGGAGCTACATAGAAAAAGATATAATTATCCCTAATTCTTCCATGATTAAAAGAGATAAATAGAAACTCCAATTTTCATAACAGAACATGGCATAAATCATATTTTTAATATAAACTAGACATTATCATGAACTTAGCAAAATTGGAACCACATCATTTGAAGCTACCAACTAGGAGATACATATTTTTGAATCTATACACAAATATGTGAAAAGAATAAACCAAAAATAAATTTGAAACCCTACTCTACCGCTGGTCCGGCCCGAAGGACACGGTGGCCCGCGAAGCGCGCGCTGGCGTGGCCCAAAACGCGGCGAAGCCCACGCTGGCTCCCGCCTTGGCCTCAGCGGCTGACAAACGGGACCCGCGCGACAGCGAGACAGACAGGGGAACGAAGGAAGACGACGGCGTAGCTCGTCGCCGGTGGCTCCACCGGCGAGGTCAGCGGTGCATCGGTGCTCGTCTCATCAATGCGCATCTAGCGGTGCCATCAATTTTGGCTATCACCGCGGTAAGAGGGGGTGGTGACGGCCACGGCGGCGCTCGGCCACGACTCGGCCGGCTCCGGCGAGGCTACGGCGTCTCTGCCCTAACGGGTGACTCTACGAGCTTCGGTGGTGTTCACAATAGCTAGTGCAAGAGATAGAAGGGACGGTAAGGCTACGGTGGCGGTTGGCCACGTGGAGCGCTAGCTCCGGCGAGGTCAGCCATGGCGGCGGTGGAAGAAACGACGAATACACGCTTACCACGACTCAACTGACTCGATTGAACGGTGGAGGTGGTAGAGGGGATCACGGTGAGGCTCTGGGCGAACTGGGCAACGTGTTTTTGCAAAGACGCGGGAGCTAGGCGAGGGCGAAGGCTCGGCCGGCAATGGCGGACGGCTGTGGCTCGGCGCTGCGCGCGGTGAAGGCGAAGGAGAAGCGAATGGAGCAGGTGAGTGCGTCGGGTAGGCGCTGGCCTTCTTCTGGAGCGTGGACGCGTGACGTGGTGGCGTCGACAGAGCATGAGTGCCACGTGGCGAGCAGCCCCTGCGCCGGTCGGCCACGGCAGCTCTAAACGTTTTCTGATTTTTTTTCGTTTCAGTGTTCAAAGACGATGACTGACAGCGCGACTTCAACGTGTTGGTACGGCTAAACGATTGATCCAATGCAAAAACTGTGTTTATGAAAAATGTAGGTCTACCATCCATCTACAATTTCTTTTCAAGGATCATCATCGAAATCGCCATGGATTAGAAGTTACATCAAGCCAAAGGTGGCTCAATCAAACTGAAAATACAGTTAGGACTTAGAATCTTTTCCAAGTGTGAAATCAGCATGAAATTCTGACTTGTGGGCCATGTTTGAGCATGTTCTAGCCATTTTCATGAGATGATCATAAAACAACTTTTGTTCCTTGATAAATTAGCTACAACTTTGATAAAGAGTGCACAACCATGCAAAGTCTCTATGTTGATCTTTTGAATCAGTCAAACAGTGGCACTCTAGGGGTCATTTCAAGTCAAACCTCCACTCAAGGGCAATTTTGTCATTTTGATCTATATGAACAATGTCCAAACAAATTCCCTAAGTGTAGTTAAGGTGTATTAGACCCTAATTAACCACTCTACACAAGTGCTATACAAATTTCTAATGATCACATGTGATGAAGCAACAAAACGATCAATTCACTCAAATGTTGCAATTCAATGTTTCATATGTTTCATGACTTTGTTGTTATTCTATACTTGTCATATTACTACCATGTTGCCATGTTTCAAGGTATGAGAAATTCATGTTGCATTCACAGGTTACAGCATTACTATTCACAACAATCAAGTATGAAACACACACAGTTGAAAATGTTGCGTATGCATGTTTCAGTAACAATGGCATAATGAGATAGATGATGCACATGTTTATGAAATGAAATGCAATTAGTGAAAGCCAAACACCTAGGGTGTTACAGCCCTCCCCCCTTAGAAAAATCTCGTCCCGAGATTTGGAAAGCGTACCATTTAGTATAGAAAGTTGGATGATTTTCCTTTAAATAATCTTCCCGCTCCCATGTTGCATCCCGTTCACTATGATTACTCCAAACTACCTTGTACAACTTAACTACTCATCTATGAGTCACTCTTTCTTGAGTATCCAGAACCTGCATGGGCTTCTCCTCATAAGATCAGATTTCAAGTTGACTTTCCTTGTTGTTATTCTTTCCTCGGGAATACGGAGACACTTATTTAGCTGGGACACATGGAATACCGGGAATATAGCTCCCATTTCACGTGGTAGATCGAGTTTATAGGCTACTCTTCCACTTTTCTCGATAATGCGGTAAGGTCCAACATATCGAGACTCAAGCTTCCTTTTGATTCCAAAACGTTTTACTCCTTTCATAGGGGATACCTTTAGATAAACATGATCACCTACTTCAAACTCAATAGGTTTTCTTCTCTTGTCAGCATAGCTCTTTTGTCTAGCCTGAGCGGCAGTCATGTTCTTCTGTATAGTTCGGACTTGCTCTTCAGCTTCTTTTACAAAATCAATACCATAGAATCTTCTTTCTCCGGGTTCCACCCAGTTTAAAGGAGTTCTACACTTGCGGCCATAAAGAGCTTCAAAAGGAGCCATTTTGATACTCTCTTGATAACTGTTGTTATAAGAGAATTCAGCGAGAGGCAACCAGTCCTCCCAAGAGCCTTTGTAAGAGATAAGACAAGCTCTAAGCATGTCTTCAAGAATTTGATTAACACGCTTAGTCTGTCCCGATGTTTGTGGATGATAGGCAGAACTGCGGATTAGATGAGTGCCAAGATTCTGATGTAAGCACTCCCAAAAGTGAGCCGTGAATTGCGGTCCTCTATCAGAAACAATGGATTTGGGTACCCCATGGAGACGTACCACTTGTTGAAAGTAAATCTCAACATAATTGTGAGGGTGATAGGTAGACTTGACCGGAATAAAGTGAGCGGATTTAGTTAGATGATCTATGATAACCCAGATAGAATCACAACCCTTTTTGGTAGTGGGTAATCCAACAATAAAATCCATGCTAATTTCTTCCCACTTCCAGCCAGGAATAGAGAGTGGCTGCAATAATCCGGGCCTCATGTGAATAGCCTTGACTCTACAACAGTTATCGCACCTGGCCACGTAGGCTACGATTTCTTTCTTCATCTTGGTCCACCAATAATACAGCTTGAGATCTTGATATATTTTACTGCTGCCAGGATGGATGGACAATTTAGAAGAATGGGCTTCAGCCATAATTTGATTTCTAAGTTCTTTGTTTTTGGGTACTACAAGCCTATCATTAAACCAGAGAATTCCTTTATCATCGACCCTAAAGTGCTTGGTCTCCTGATCTTTTATCTTCCGCTTGATATGAAACACACCCACATCAGTCTTCTGGAGTTCGATAATTCGACTTCTAAGAGAGCAATCCACAGTGATATTGTGGAGTACTACAGGATGAAGGAGGTGTGCCAGATGAAAGTCTTCACTAACTAAGGAATTGCAATGGGCCTTTCTGCTTAAGGCATCAGCAACCACATTGGCCTTGCCAGGATGGTAGTGCACTTGAAGGTTGTAGTCTTTGATTAATTCTAACCATCGTCGTTGACGCATGTTCAACTCGGGTTGAGTAAAGATGTACTTAAGACTTTTATGGTCAGTATAGATGTTGCACACATTACCTAGCAAGTAATGTCTCCAAATCTTCAGGGCATGAACAACTGCGGCTAGCTCTAAGTCATGGGTAGGATAATTGATTTCATGCTTTCAAAGCTGGCGCGAAGCATAAGCAATGACTCGGCCCTCTTGCATAAGAACACACCCCAATCCGGTGCCACATGCATCACAATAGACATCAAAAGGCTTCTCGATGTCAGGTTGTGCCAATACAGGAGCAGAGGTTAATAAGGTCCGCAAAGTGTGGAAAGCCTCTTCACACTTCGGAGTCCACACAAACTTCTCATCCTTTTGAAGTAGTCGAGTCATGGGCTTGGCGATTTTAGAGAAATCCGGGATAAAGCGACGATAGTAACCAGCCAAACCCAGGAAACTTCGGACTTCTGTGACCATAGTAGGTGCCTTCCACTCTAGGACTTCTTGCACCTTAGTAGGGTCAACCAAAATTCCATCTCCAGATAACACATGACCTAGAAAAGGTATCTTGTTTAACCAGAATTCGCACTTGCTGAACTTAGCATAAAGCTGGTTGTCACGTAACCGAGTTAAAACAATTCGTAGATGTTCAGCATGCTCTTCTTCACTCTGGGAATATACAAGGATATCATCAATGAACACGACGACGAATTTGTCCAGTTCCGACATGAATACTGAATTCATCAGGTACATAAAGTGTGCCGGAGCATTTGTCAACCCAAAGGACATGATAAGGTATTCGAACAAGCCATAACGAGTAGAGAAAGTTGTCTTAGGTATATCTTCAGGACAAATTTTGATCTGATGGTAACCAGACCTCAAATCGATCTTGGAGAATACCTTAGCTTTGGAGAGCTGATCAAACAGAATATCGATGTGAGGAAGAGGATATTTGTTCTTGATGGTAACAGCATTAAGGGGGCGATAATCCACGCACATGCGCAGAGACTCGTCCTTCTTCTTCACAAAGATAGCCGGACAACCCCAAGGAGAAGAACTAGGCCGAATCAAACCTTTCTTTAGTAGCTCATTTAACTGACTCTTCAGCTCAGCCAACTCATTGGGCGGCATTCTATAGGGCCTTCGAGAAATAGGAGCCATACCCGGAATGAGTTCTATCTTGAATTCTACATCACGGTCCAGAGGTAATCCAGGCAAGTCATCAGGGAAGACATCTGGAAACTCACAGACAACCGGTATCTCCTCAATGGCTTTGGCTAGGGTAGCATTGGCGGTATTGTGGATAGAGATATCACGAGGTAACTACACTAGAAAACCCTTCTTATCCACAGGATCCCTCAACATTACCACACGGGTTGATGTATCGATCAACACTCCATTCCTACTCATCCACTTCATTCCTAGGATTACATCGATTCCTACCCCCGGTAGAACTACAAGATCAGCAAGGAACTCTCGATCCCCAATCTCAATCTTTACATCTTTAACTACTTGGTTAGTCATGATATTATTCCCAGCAGCACTAATACAATAACCACCCTTGACAATTGTAATCACATTCATCTTATGCTTAGATGCAAAAGTAGAACTCACAAAGGAATGTGAAGCACCCGAATCAAAGAGCACAACTGCAGGGCGATCATTAACAAGAAACTTACCAGCAGTGACCACTTTACCCGCAGGAATTTCCTCCACAGTAGTGTAGTGAACACGCCCCTGACGGACGTTTCCCTGAGCATTCTGCTTGGGAGGATAGGGACACTTATTAGCCCAGTGACCAAGCTGGTTACAGTTCCAACACGGCCTGATAGCTGGTGGGACATTGGAGCTACCCTGCCTAGAGGTATTCTTTGGCAAGGAAATTGTGTACCCCTTGCGGAAACTAGTTTTGACTTGATTCTTCTTCTGAGGTGGGCGGTACCAGACATTAGCATTGGGTGGACGGTACTGGGTCTTGGATATCACTGGTGCCTTAGACTGAGAAGCACCTGCCTCAAAGTTTCTTTTACGATTCTTGGAAGCAGCATATACCTTATCATTATTCTCTTGAGTCAGGGTGTCACTGATAAACTCATTGAAGGTGACACACTTGCAGTTGCCCATAGACTTCATCAGTTTAGGGGAAAGTCCCCTCTTGAAACTAGCTATCTTTTTGGCATCAGTATCAACGAACTCAGGAGCATACCTCACCAGGTTGTTGAATGCCTGGAGGTATTGATTAAGACTCTTGTTGCCTTGGGTTAGCTTCATAAACTCGGTATGCTTAATGGCCATGAGACCAGGAGGGATAAAATGTCCCCTGAAAGCTGCCTGAAACTGGTTCCAAACTATCTCGACATTTGCAGGGAAGGTGGTCCTATGATGGGTCCACCAGATGCCTGTAGGGCCTTGGAGCTGGTGTCCTGCATATGTGGCCTTCATACCTTCAGTCAAACGGAGCAATCCAAACCTTTGCTCTATCGTGCTCAACCATTCATCAGCTTGTAATGGTTCTTCTGCCTCTCTAAAGATAGGAGGCTTTGTGTCTATAAAGTCCTTAAAGCTGCTATATTGGTTCGGCTCGGATCCCTGGCGGACATGTCAATCCTCGCGGTTAGCCATTTGGCGCATAGCCTCAGCTAGCATGCGCTGACTTTCGACAACTGTCTGCATTAGCTCAGCTGGTGTGGGCGGTGGAGGAGGTGGTTGTTCCTCATCTCCCATGCTACGACCGTGACAAAGGTTATAAGCCATCTGTAAAATGTATAGCCAATGAGTACTGACGATGTGGAAATTTTTGTAGATGAATTGTATAATTATGCCAAACTGAGTCCATTGGAGAGAATGCATTTATATAATCAACAGAGACACAATCATTCATCACAACCACACAACTCATCAAGCGCATCAATTGACACATAAATGCGATGAACTTAACCAACAACGAGATCTATAGACCGCAAAGACGGAATTTAACAAAGGCTCACATACGTGGAGCATAACACATTCGATAGGTTACATCCAAGCCATAGTGGTTCCAAACTTTTCATCCGAAATAACAGAGGGTCCGATATTACATCCCAACGATTAACTGATTACAAAGCTACTCGTTCATGCATGAGGATCAACAAAAGACTAGCTCTAGCGCATTAGCTAAGTAGTAAGCTAAACTACGCATCGTCCTCGGAGTCAGTGCCGAAGATCTCTCCTCCATCTTCATCACTAGCAGGCTCTAACTCCTCATCTTCCTCCTCTTCAGGTGGAACGTCCTCAGGTCCATTGACCTCAATGCCATCATCACCTTCAGCCATGATGACACCAGAACCCATCTCATCCTCATCATCAGGTGGCAGGAGAGGGTGAAGTTGATTGTGTAACAGGTGAACCTCCTCATGGAGATGGTCATTGTACTCTTCGGTAACTACCAACTGCTGCTCTAGCTCCACCTGTCGCGCCCTCAACACATTCTCTTCGTGCCAGGCTTCATTCTGTTGGTTCATTACGTGAATCAACATACGTTCACAGTTGCGGTGAGCAACTGTCAACCTCTGAACCTCCAGGGTCTCTTGATCCTGTTCCTGTGTTACTTGCTCCAAATGGTGCTGAGCTGCATTCCTCTCAGCAGTCACCCGGGCCAGCTCTGCCCTCAGCCTTTCCGCCTCAGTAGGCTCAGGACGGGGCTCACGAGGAGCTAAACGGTGACGAGGTGCCCTGCCTCCAGCGGACTTGCGAGCAGTGAGTTTCATGCGCGCCATCTGTAGCAAAAGGTTGCAACGTAAGGGGAGAATCATTTAAGGGATACGAAATTTAATTAGTCGAGACCATCAATTTTAAAGGAGGGAGTAATGCAAGAAATGCCATGTATGCTTGAACATGATGCATGCATGATCCGTACGTCCTCACAAACCTAAAAAAACATTAAAGGCTAGCGAATATACGGGGGCATACATATGTTCTCTCGTATACAGTAGCTAGTCGATCTACAACGATACGTTGTTAGTGTACCTGCAGAAAATTTCATTTCAGCCCAATACTTTCCCAAAATGCATGTAAAGTAAGCAATAAACTAAATACTTTCATACATACATCCCCCGATGTACATACTCTAGTATCACAGCTACCCGACAGAGATACCCACATTTAAGTACTCTCGTAGATACATGATTGAACATGTAAGTATGCGAGCAACCACAACTACTCTCCCCTAGACCGACGGTTGGACGGTCATGCTCTCACAACTCCCACTTACCAGAGCGTAGAGGTATTTTGATCCATACATTACCACCCAAGCGGATGGCATCCATACAATAGCACGCCGTATGGACAACGAAACAGAAACAAGCAGGAACCCCCAAGTTAGTACTTTAATAAGCCACCTAAGAGTTCTTATTTGGGCATAAGGGATATGACCACTATCAATACTTAGTATTTAATTTAGGATTTTTACAAATACTTTTGTTTTAAATACACAAATGACATGTTTAGTGTCGAATCTTGCTATGATACCAGCTGTAACAGAACCGACCAAATCATAAGAACATAAGTACAAAAACAATCGCCGAAGCGATCAAATTTCTGTACTTAAGCTCCCATAATCCCGGTAGTCCGGAAATCACGAAGGATTTCAACCAACTCTCGACATACAAACCAAGACCGTAGTGATTCAACACAACACATCATTCGTTACAATATTTCACAAGTAGCATTCGGATTACATCCATCAGAGTTCAAAAAAAAATATTACAAATCAAGTTCAAATTTGCGGAAGCAACATAGTTTAGTACATAACTTCATAGTTTCAAATACATTGCCAAGTCTGAGTCATGTCCCACAAAAGCATCATCAGGTACGAGAACTAGTAGAGACCGCGCCCAATGGTCTAGTCTTCATCCCTAGCCGGGAGAAGGAAATACTTGCAGCAACCAAAGTAGAACTGGTCATCTGCAACAGGTGGGAGATAAACCCTGAGTACGAGAAGGTACTCAGCTAGACTTACCCACCAAAACCAGAAATAAAAGACACCAAGGATCATGCAAGGCTTATGAGGTGGACTAGCTTGACACAGTTGCATAAAAGAGCTTATGAATATAGTGACCAATTTAAACTTAGCATCAAGCTTATCATCATTTACCTGTCCACTAGATTAGCACCTGTACTAGAGCACTCACTTATTAGGAGCAAACAATATTAACCATAGCAGGTATAACAAGGTTGTCATCATCATATCATAATTTCTGAACCATTATGTTATTTAGTGTATCTACATTGGAGATAAGCCCGTCAAGTTCTCACTAACCGGGAGAGACGGCGACTCGAATCGAATTACAACTCAGCTGAGGGGGTATTCCTAACTCTCACCCTAGCATACTTAGCAATGGTAGCCGTGGGTCACCTTTGGAACAACTCAGGAACCAAATTCGTGGGTTCGATCAGCGCCAGCACTCTCAGGGATTACCCTTCTGCCAGGACGATCAGGACTTTTAAATCACCTGCCCTTGGACTCACGCCTATGGCTCCCTTCCGAGGCGTACTTTATACTTATCGACTCCCGGCCTAAGGTGAGCTACTCGGCTTCGTGGTCGGTCTCCAGACCCAGCCAACTAAGAGAGAGGCATGTGTTCAACATGAACAGGAAAGGCTCCAAGATTCAGTCCTTAATCGACACAGACGGAGTCACTGCAAACCGGCAAGCCTCCATCTGGTCTTCATTTCACATTAAGACTGGTTCTTTTCCACGATAGCAAATATAGCCAACCGTGCCATATGTATCTTCCTATATCTCGCAGGTGACAGGAAATCACCTGACTTCTACCGTGTTTAAGCAGAGCTAAGCACTACACGAGCCTGAGCTACATAGGATTCAGGGTATCAATATCTGGACAAGGATTGGATAACCAATGCAGCAAGTGTTTGCATCCAACACCTAAACTTAATGCAACAATATATATATATATGTAGCAATAATACTTTAACTGCATTTCGGAAATTAGGAGGCTTAATATGCTCTGGGGCTTGCCTTTCACAAAGTTGCACGGACGGTGATCCGGGCACTCAACGGTGACCTCGTCTAGCACTTTTCCTAAAGGCTGCACCTCCTGAACCTCCGGTGTCGGCTGCTGCTGCTCGCTCGGTTCCTCGAATTCTAATAGGGTCACTCCTTCCGGTACACCTATTGCATGCCGATGCACAAGATAAATATCATGGATGCATAAGGAATGACATGATGCTCATGATGAATGAATCACAGTAAGTGTTTAACGAAAACATCACTGGACACTCGTTTACCGATTAAGAATAGCTATATTCAAATCACTTTAAACAGGTATCTAACTTAACTTGAAGAACAAGATCAACTTACCTAACTTGCATAACATAAGATAAAGATGCTCATCTTCAGTTAAAGGCCTAACACCTAGGAACATTAACACAACTTAGAAATAGTAAAGGCATACTTTAAACAACAGTTAAAGTTTTATATGCACACGGATAGTTCCTTAATTCAATCACAACAAGAGTTCTACAAATCCAAATGACTTGCATGAGGACATTCTAGAAAGCTTATGAAATTCTCTACAAATCATTTGTAAACATCAAAGCATGATTCTTACGTTAACCAAATGGAATTCCAGTAAACATAGAATCTGTCCAGAAATGATAGGGTTACTAAATTAATTATTTAATGATGATGCAAAAGCATAATTGGACCAAACCAACTTTACCAACATGTTTGCATACCAAATAAACATCATAAAGTCTAGTGCCAACTCCTAAACAATTTATTTAATGCTCTTTTCTAATTTCTTTAGTTAATTAGGTGATTAAAGCAATATATAGTAAAACTATTCAGAAAAATCTACAAAAATTACAGTAGCTATCTCATGCTTCACATAGACTACCATAAAAATTTCAAAGCCATTGGACAAGCAAAACTTGCTGTATCCAAAATAACAGGTGGCATGTCTATTTTTAGCATAATTAGGAAATCCTAATGAACAGTGTCAAGAAACAGATTTCACATTTTTTCTAGCATCATTCTAGCATAATAATAGCACTCACCAAATTTTTCCTTTACTGGATCTATAGAAAAATTATGAAAATTCACACAAGATCCATCCATGCAAACAAGAGAATTTTATATCTCCTACATACAATGTCCAAAATATATGAAAATTTAACTACAAGCTATTCATGATATGAGTAGTACACCATAAAAATTTCATGCCATTTGGAGCTACATAGAAAAATATATAATTATCCCTAATTCTTCCATGATTAAAAGAGATAAATAGAAACTCCCATTTTCATAACAGAACATGGCATAAATCATATTTTTAATATAAACTAGACAATATCATGAACTTAGCAAAATTGGAACCACATCATTTGAATCTACCAACTAGGAGATACATATTTTTGAATCTATACACAAATATGTGAAAAGAATAAACCAAAAATAAATTTGAAACCCTACTCTACCGCTGGGCTGGCCCGAAGCACACGGCGGCCCACGAAGCGCGCGCTGGCGTGGCCCAAAACGCGGCGCAGCCCACGCTGGCTCCTGCCTTGGCCTCAGCGGCTGACAAACGGGACCCGCGCGACAGCGAGACAGATAGGGGAACGGAGGAAGACGACGGCGTAGCTCGTCGGCGGTGGCTCCTCCGTCGAGGTCAGCGGTGCATCGGTGCTCGTCTCATCAATGCGCATCTAGCGATGCCATCAATTTTGGCTATCACCGCGGCAAGAGGGGGTGGTGACGGCCATGGCAACGCTCGGCCATGGCTCGGTCGGGTCCGACGAGGCTACGGCGTCTCGGCCCTAACGGGTGACTCTACGAGCTTCGGTGGCGTTCACAGTAGCTAGTGCAAGAGATAGAAGGGACGGTAAGGCTGCGGTGGCGGTTGGCCACGTGGAGCGCCAGCTCTGGCGAGGTCAGCCATGGCGGCGGTGGAAGAAACGACGAATACACGCTTACCACGACTCAACTGACTCGATTGAACGGTGGAGGTGGTAGAGGGGATCACGGCGAGGCTCTAGGCGAACTGGGCAACGCGTTTGTGCAAAGACGCGGGAGCTAGGTGAGGGCGAAGGCTCGGCCAACAATGGCGGATGGCTGTGGCTCGGCGTTGCGCGCGGTGAAGGTGAAGGAGAAACGAATGGAGCAGGTGAGTGCGTCGGGCAGGCGCTGGCCTTCTTCTGGAGCGCGGACGCACGACGTGGTGGCGTCGGCAGAGCATGAGCACCACACGGCGAGCAGCCCCTACGCCGGTCGGCCATGGCAGCTCTGAACGTTTTCTGAATTTTTTCGTTTCAGTGTTCAAAGACGATGACTGACAGCGCGACTTCAACGTGTTGGTACGGCTAAACGATTGATCCAATGCAAAAACTGTGTTCATGAAAAATGTAGGTCTACCATCCATCTACAATTTCTTTTCAAGGATCATCATCTAAATCTCCATGGATCAGAAGTTACATCAAGCCAAAGGTGGCTCAATCAAACTGAAAATACAGTTAGGACTTAGAATCTTTTCCAAGTGTGAAATCAGCATGAAATTCTGACTTGTGGGCCATGTTTGAGCATGTTCTAGCCATTTTCATGAGATGATCATAAAACAACTTTTGTTCATTGATAAATTAGCTACAACTTTGGTAAATATTGCACAGCCATGCAAAGTATCTATGTTGATCTTTTGAATCAGTCAAACAGTGGCACTCTAGGGGTCATTTCAAGTCAAACCTCCACTCAAGGGCAATTTTGTCATTTTGATCTATATAAACAATGTCCAAACAAATTCCCTAAGTGTAGTTAAGGTGTATTAGACCCTAATTAACCACTCTACACAAGTGCTATACAAATTTCTAATGATCACATGTGATGAAGCAACAAAACGATCAATTCACTCAAATGTTGCAATTCAACGTTTCATATGTTTCATGACTTTGTTGTTATTCTATACTTGTCATATTACTACCATGTTGCCATGTTTCAAGGTATGAGAAATTCATGGTGCATTCACAGGTTACACCATTACTATTCACAACAATCAAGTATGAAACACACACAGTTGAAAATGTTGCGTATGCATGTTTCAGTAACAATGGCATGATGAGATAGATGATGCACATGTTTATGAAATGAAATGCAATTAGTGGAAGCCAAACACCTAGGGTGTTACACAAATCCTCCTCCAAAATTTCCCACTCGAAATCTCCTTTGAAAGTCATCTCAAATCCCATTTGGAACTCTTCCAAGCTTCAGCTAAAATTCCCCTTCCAAAATTCCCTAAGTCACAAATGATTAAAGGGGAGAATCCTTTTTCCTTTCTTCCTCAAACCAGCCCAGCCGGCTCTCCCCCCTTCTCTCATCTCGGTCCACGCTGACAGCAGCAGCCAAGCCTAGCTCACAGCTGTGGCCTAGCCGCCCCAAGCCGCCCCAGGGAGACCTAGCGAGTGCAGGGAGCTCCCAACGCCACCGCCGCTCGCACGCTGCATGACGCGCACGCCAGCGGCCCCTCACCCGCGCCTCACCTGCTCTGCTCCTCGATTCGCGCCGCGTGTCCCTCCCCGGGCACGGACACCGAGGATGACTAGAGCCTCCTAGAAGCCCTAGCGCTCAGCACTATAAAAGGCCGCCACAGCGCCGCCCCTTCTCCTCCATTTCTCAGCCGCCGCCGCCATCCCTCTTCCTCTTCCTCCGCGCGAGCAGCCACTTTTCGATGCGCCACCAGTTGCCTCGCCACCGTAAGCCCCTACTCCACCTTGCCGTGCCCCGCATCTCACCGGAGAGCACGCCAAGCTAGAGCCACGGCGCTGCCCATGACGCCGTGCTCCCCGGCCGCCCGACGAGCGCCGTCCCGGACTTGAGGCTGGTCCGAGGCGCTGTCCTCCATCTCGTCACCCAAGACTATGTCACGTCGACATATGTGGCCACGACATCGGCCTCGCCACGTGGCTCGATGCTCATGGCCGTGCCGAGCCTGTCCGCCACTACGCGTCTGCCTCTCGTCCGCGAGCACCATCTCGCCCCTGCGTTCGCGTTGCCCTCGACGTCGTCCGTGGCCGCGTCTCCATGAGCCCATCTGCGACAACCACCGCGGGCCGAGCCGAGGACCCCGCGACGTCAACGTAGCTGCACCACCTCGTCGACGTCCACCTAGAGCCTCTGCTCCGCGCCTCGTCCTCGGACACGGCCACACCAAGCCCTGACCCTGTCTCGGCCACGACGAGCCTCTCCACGCTGATGTCGTCGTGCTCCACCGAGGCCGCACCGGTGCCCTCCACTTCGACCCGCACCAACGTCACCATGGCCGAGAGTAGGAGCTGCATTGCCTGCTGAAGCTGCAACTAGAATAGCAAGCCTTCGCCTTGATGCACTGCCGCAACATGTTCGTCCATGCCCCAAGCATGGTGGCAACACCTCGACGCGCCCCCGTTCCAAGACCGCACCGACTTACCCAAACAGACGGTGAGCACCCAAAGCCCAGGACCCCATCTTTTCCCCTCGCTACCGTTACTCGTGCTGAGCCCGGCCTTCGTGCCGCTGTTCCCACTATCGCAGGGAGGAAGCGACCCCGCAACGCCACCATGCCGGAGGACGACAGCACCACCTGGCCATGTCCATCCTTGTGTCCGGCCTTTGTGCTGTAAATCCTTGCCTTGTAGGGAGGCTACGCCTCATTTCTCTTGGTGTGGCTACCCCGTCCTGCAACACAGGTGCTCCGTCATCTCTCGGCCGCCTGCTGCCATGTTTCGGGACAAGCCGCAGCAGCCCTCCACCTCCCCGCTTTCATCAAGGTTGACCCCTCGAACCTAGTCGACGCCGTACGCGACGTCGGCAAGTCCCTTGCCTTTCTTTTCCATGTTCTCTTCATACTTGTTGACTTTGATCATCAATATCATTTATCTACATTGTTACTTGATATATCAATATCCATTGTCTATACATGATCATGATCTTTATTTATTCTATGCCTGTGCCGTGCCTTCGCCGCCGGTCTATCTATCTTTTTGTGATTGCTATGGAGAAGTGCTACTCCACGTCGCGTCATGTGTGGTCGGTTGTCGAGTCGTGGTTCGTTGTTGTGCCTTGTGGTCCTTCGTGGGTTGTTCGTATGTCTTATGTGGACCGTGCCTTCGAGCCGGTTGGGAAACGTTGTGTTCGTCCATCTCGGTCGTGGGTTTATCCCGCCGTGGCCGTGGTGCCGAGCATAACTCGTTCCCTTGTGTTTTGTTGTCTTCGTAGTGCCATGATCGAGAGCTCCTACCTACGTCCCTAGGATGCAGTCACCATGGACTTGATGTTGTTATCGACGCGGTTCTCATCCGCACCATTCGAGCCCTGTGAGACCTAATCTAGTGGGATATGAGATAGGGGACGACAATCGTGGTACCAGCGGGAGCAACTCGTGTAGGTACAGCTTGTGGCCGTGAGTTCACCTCGCCATGACCATCGGGCTCTACCTCTCTTTCTCTCGTTCTTGTCCTAACCACCTCGTATGTTTGTACCACTTCTACCATGACGTTCCTTTAGGTCTAGCGATGACAAACCACATCACTACGAGCCGCAGGAATAGCCTTGTGCCGTTTAGTTGCACGATTGTGGTGCCCTATGAGTTGGTTTGGATTGTGGATCGTGCCTCCTTTCATCCAACTTTTGTCCGTTCCATGACGAGTTGGTCGGAGGAGTGCAGGTTCCATTCTTTCTTCTTCCTCTCTTGTTCTAAATCCCCGTCGATCTAGTAAGATGTGGAATGAGCCTTTGGCTTGTTTGGTGTTTGTTGCTCTTTAGATTCCACTTCCCGATTCCCGTCGTTGCCATGGCGAGTGGATCAGAGGAAGGTGAATCTTGTGTTCCCCTCTTTTGGTTCTATCGTGCTTAAGCTCTTGTATGCTTGTACCTTCTTCGACCGTAGCATTTCTGTGGTTCTGATGGTGACAACCGCACCTCTAAGAACCCTAGGGATGTCTTAGTGCATTTAGTGCACCTAGGTCGTGGTACCCTACAAGTAACTTGGACACTCGTGTTCTTTGTGTGTTGCTCCCTTCCAATGCCTCATCTCTTGCCATGGCGTGTGTATTGGAAGTAGACCGCCTCTCCTCTCTCTTCTCTTCTCTCCCCGTTCCACCCTCTCTTGGTTCTCGTCAAGTATAATGGCGTACGGATTGAGAGAGAACGGAACTTCTCCTGCTTGTAGTCCTTTCGGTTCTCGACAGTCTCCATGGCGCATGAATCGAAGACCGCGAGCTATGGTGTTTGCTTGGAATGAGCTAGGGCCTATGCCATTTCTATTTAAGCCGTACCGATCGACACGATCGACCCGGGAAGTACTGGCTAGGCTAAGACCTAAGTTTGTGCTTAGCAAATCACCACTTGCATTTCTTTGGCCTAGGGATCGGACATCCGCCGAGAGGGCTAAGTCATTTCCCCTTTTTGTGTTCTTCTGGTGTAGTTCTTCTGCGCCTTGTTGCCTCTCTTTCCGTAGTCTTTCTAGGTTTAGTGGTCTGATTGCTCTTTCGCTTGTCGCTGTTTCGAGGTACTTGCGTCAAGGATAGCGATGATCGGATCGGGACCGTTAGAGGAAGGACATGCGGGTGGAGGAAGTACCATGGAGGAGTATGACTACAAGTGCACCGAGGATCTCAGAAAAGACATTTAACAGGTGTTCCACGTCCCACCCAACCTCGTAGAACCTATTAGACATGCTACAATGTAGATGCTAGTGCTTTACTTTTATGCAAATGAACTGTGATAGGTTGCATGGTAGATTGCTTGTGAGCCATTACCTTGTCGCAACCTATTCCCCTGCACACCCGCTGTTAGGCTACACGCTCGCATTCTACTTACTGCTTTACTTTCACTATGCATTATACCTGTGATGTGATGTTTGGTGAAGGGATAACGTGAGTGGATAAGGCACGTGGTGCCGATAACTTGGTAAAGCTGGATAATGAACTTGGGGAGATCTTGGCGTGCGTCTTGGGTGTGTGGTGAGGGTTGAGTCGATCGGACAGGATCCTACGACGAGTCTTTGGGGCAAGTCATGCCGGTGGGGTGCGACCTGGGCATCCCTCGTGAGAGGTACCTATGGCGGGTGCATGTGAGAGCAGATGGGGTGTTGGTTATCCCCGGTGGAGGTGCCATCGAGGCACGGGGTGTTGGTTATCCCCTTGAGAAGATATCCTGTCCAGTCCCCCTAAGGACTGGTATGACTTGAGAACCAAAATCATAGGACCCTTCGTGCACACCACTCGCTCCTGATGGGCGGGAGACGATTACCCGACTGACTAGGGCGGTGCCACTACTACTAGGTTGGAAGGTGATAGTGTAGGGAGGTACGGGCATGGGGGCCCACACCCTCCTAAGACAGCATAGTGACCTTGGGGGCCCGGTACTACGTCTCACAGTCTCAGCATTTCGGTGGACTCCGAGGTGGCCCAGGGCTGAGTGGTAGGGTGGTACCATACCGGTTGGGAGGCAATCGGCATCAGCCTAGGCGGGGCACCGCCGATGATGGTGATCTTGTGGATTTCCAGGTGTACACGTGTCGGTGTTTCGGACCGGGGGGTCCTCAACCAACTAGTAAAAGTGAACTGCGTGCCCCTAATCCTGGATGGTGATGCAAAGAGACACAAGGTTTATACCGGTTCAGGCAATTAGTGCCCTACATCCAGTCTGAGAGATCGGTCTTGTATTCCTTGCACCGAAGTGCTTGTAGTAGGGGGTTACAAGCTAGGTGAGAGAGGGAGCTAGTCCCAGGTCTCGGCGTGGGACGATGCGAGGTGCTTGAGACACTGCTCTCAAGCAGCCCAGGAGCGTGGGTGTTACGGGATGTGTCTAGGGCGAGTATGGGAGCGCGGTTCTATCGTATCTCCTTCTTCTCCCGAGCTATCCCTGGCCGCTTCCTTTTATAACCGCAAGGAAGGAGCCAGGAGTACATGAGTGAGCTACACGTGGAGCCTATTGCAGTTTAGTCCTGTAGCAGCATGGCATTGGGAATGGAGATCTGTACTTATCTAGCGCGCCATGTTGGTCAGGTTTGAAGTGGTTGAGGTCGTGGGAGTCCTTGTCGACGTCTAGTCAGTATGACTTCCATGGTTGGAGACATGTCGTGCTTTGGTGGACTCTTGGCCTGGTGGAGTGCCGAGACCTGGCGGGTTGTAGCTAACCGCGCCGAGGCCTGATTTGCCGAGGCCCTGGCGGGTGTTTGTAGCTGACCACGCCGAGGCCTGATTTGCCGAGGCCCTGGCGGGAGCAGTTGGGCCTATGCACTGATTCCGAGGCTATAGTGACCCGGTTTAGGTGGAAAAGTGCAGGGCATGGTAAAAAAGGAGATTTGACCGTTGTCCCATCGCTCTTGTTGCTGTACCCTGTCGGTCGTGGCTGACGTAGCGGGTGCATTCAGGCGCATTAAATGGCTGGGACAGCCTACCAGGGGGATGGTTGAGGCGGAGGCGACGAGGATGCGGGACGAGCCCGGCCTCGGCCGAGGCGGAGAAAGAACAGTACGTCCGAGGCCCTGCCGGGGGGGGTCTCGGACGAGGCGGAGAACGAGCAGCTGGGCTCTCCTGCTGTTGCTGAGACTACAGGGACCTGGACTTGACCTTCCACACCGCTTTGTCCTTGGCGCAGGGGTTAGGTAGCACAAGGCAGTACGGGTGTCAGTAAGGAGCATAGTGATGAGTACAGTGGCAGGTAACCCCTGCTGTGCCCGGTCTCCTGTCCCATCGGTCGCTCTGCCCGCACTGTACCCACGTGCGGCTGACGTTTGCGGGAGTAGTCGGACGCATTAACCTGGACGTGACGTTTTGTCAGAGGAGTTCGGTCGGGACGGAGGTAACGAGGTTGTTTGCCGAGCCCAGCCTTGAGCGAATCAGAGAATTGGCATCCCGTCCGAGGCCTTTCGGGGCGGGGCCTTGGCAAGAGGGTCTCGGCGAGAGGGCCTCGGTGAGAGGGCCTCGGCGGGGCGGCGAGCTTTTGGCCTTTCGCATGAGGCTTCGGCGCAAGGCCTCGGGCGAATTGGAGAAATCTGCTGAGACATTGCGGTAGTCTTTCGGCTTTGATTTTTGCAAGGTTTTTAAGCAATATTTTTGGTTTCTTGCTTAGGGTACCCCTTCTTGCGGTATCCGACAACACGCTCTGCAGAGTTGATCAATCTATACGTATAGCCGCGTCCGTAGATATGGACATTCCTATGACCTACGCTTCACTTGACTAGTGAGAGGAGTCCTTTCTACCTTCCCCCTAGGTTTTGGTGTTGGATCCGGTGTTGGCCGTTGAGGCAAGGTACGAGCGGGAGTCGACCTTGCCGCCTAGAGAGTGAGAGTGTGGTGAGATGTGTGTGATGGGATGGGTGAACGTGTGGATGAGATGGGTTAAAACTTGATGAACTATTATTATAAAACCTTGTTGAACATGCATAGGAAACCTACAGCCATATATAGGCCTTTTCATCTACCCTTGCATTTCACTTACCACAAAGCATACGCAAAAGCATAGGGTGGGAGACAGTGGCCAGTACAAATCGTACTGATAGATTTTGGACAGGTTTGGACAAAATCTACGAAGACCACGAGGACTTGGATTAAGAGTAGATGGTCTCGTGCCTACGCTCAAGTGTGGTTGAGAAGATGGAGTCTACGCCCGCTGACATTCTGCGCCAACTCTGATGACTACCATGAAGGAGGAGCCTTCACCCGCTGATGCGCTACAACGACTCTGATGAAGATGTGTGTGCGTTTTCGCTAGATTAATCGATGTAATAGGTGTGTTAACCAGTGTTGTAAAGCTTGTGTAAACTTGTAAATCTACGATGTATGACTATGATATCAGCTGATAATTGATAATGAGATGGATTGTTCTCGTGATCTACTACATTATAAATCGTATCTGTGGATCTTCCCTTCGAGGAAAATCGAGATCGTTTCATGAACATTAGGATTCATATAAGGTGCTGAATTTGGAAGAAAAACCTCTCCTCTAGAAGTGTATTGTGAAGGTTGAGAATAACTAACTAGTTAATTAGTATTAGAATATTCAGTTCTCTCATTCACCAACATGTTTTGTGGTGAAACCACACATTGCAGATTTGTTCATGATGAATTAAAGGAAACGCCATGCTGCATATTAGCAAAGTCATTCACATATAAGGTCTCATAAGAATTGGTTGAACTCAACATTTAGTTTAGCATTGATAATTGTCCATCAGCATATGAACCTTTTCCGCTACCAATGCACGAGGATATACTACCTATGCATGTCATATGTTTCTAGTAGCATTAAAACTCAAACAATGCATCATTGACATTGGCTTTTGCTTATAGTATTCAGAACTATAATTTGCATGATAAAGACCATTGCTTGAATGAATATTAGCTAATGTAATATGTTAACGGACATTATGAGCAACACCAATATGATAATTCATGGTTTGTTGTAGTAATATATGTGGTGCAATACCTCAGTACTCCTCCATGATCGATAAAAGGAAGTTGACCTCTTGATTGCTTCTTGTTGATCTTCACAGCAATAATGACACTATAGATGATCAACAACGCTGAGATGCTTGTAGAATAGCAAGCATGGAGGCTGAAAAAATTAAAATAGTGAATTTGTTTATATATGATGAACCGGATATCCTGTCATGTTTATAGGGTGGGTAGTTTTATCCCATTTAGAGGTCATTTATGACTCGATCGAGATCCACACCAATGGCCAAAACCTATCAGGACTAGGCAACCCGGCTTAGCGGGTTTTATCAGTAATGCCACAATAAGACAATTTTAATCGTCAACACCATCTTTTTTTTCCTCAATCGTCAATTTTAAAAAAGGCCGTAACCGTTGCTGTTCACTAGATATAAGCAAGTGAATATCCTTGCCTCTTGTTGGCTACTCCGGGTTCATGGGAAGCCGTGGTGCTAGAATCAGCCTAGGTCACCTGGTTTGCTTCATGTACCCATTTGCTATGTGCATTCTCCTCCTGCGTGCCGAGGTGTCGAGCTGCAATGATGACAATTGACAATAATCGACGATAAGAGCTGCCAGTTCTTTGTTGACTTGTCACCATCAAGGAAAGAATTAGAAAGAAAAGTGTGTCCTAATCGTCCTCATAATCTGATCTGATACGGCACGTGTCGTTCGTTCTCTCCTGAGTGCTACGATCGATCACGTCGATTAGATCTGACACCAATATAAATGCGATAATTAAACCCCACTGAGCACTGACCAACAAGTGCGTGTTTGCCGGAATGGCTAGTATTTTGGGCCTTGGGTTGGTGCCCAACAACACCAAACTACACAGTAGTACAGTCGTCAAGAATTGAAAGGGGCCTGCAACCAAAATTGCAGTGAGATGTTGATCGAGGCCATGACCACCCTATTCTTTTTGTCCTGTTGGATAGAAGTCAGATCCCACGAACATGAAGGGATCAACGAGCAGAAGCACTGGAGCTGGCATGCCTTGGATCTTGAGGTGAGGCCGGCCGCGAGAGGACAGCGGGATAAAACGGTGGTGTCATCGTCGCTGCCGCGTCATCGCGATCATAGGCCACTGTGTTTTGCTAGTGCTTGCCACCTGCTTTGCTTTTGTAGCCTGG
Organism: Miscanthus lutarioriparius; assembly: GCA_904845875.1. NCBI lineage: Eukaryota > Viridiplantae > Streptophyta > Magnoliopsida > Poales > Poaceae > Miscanthus > Miscanthus lutarioriparius. Next base: position 102,350,904 of record CAJGYO010000001.1, read on the forward strand.
CTGCCTGGGCATGTAGTGAGATGTAGCATGTCACGCGGCCGCGTCGCTGTGCGAGCGCCTTCAGGCTGTGGTGGCCGACTGGCCGCCGACGTGACGGCCGAACCACCGCAGCAGCTTTGGCGAGCCGGCGGCCGGCGCCTTTTGTCAGCCGCTGGTAGCCTCGGGCCTCGGCTCGACGCGAGGAGTAAAAGAAGTGTGCGCGCGTGGGGTGGATCGTGGATGGTTCCATGGGCCATGGCATGCCCATACAGGATCGCTACTTTGCCGTTGACCTGAACCGCGGATCGCTAGGCGCGCTGCCGGTGGCGGCGGCACCTGGGGCGGTCGCGCGATGCACGGGCGCGTTGCCGGCCCGCTCGCTTCACGTGAGGTGAGAAGCGGAGGCGAGGCGAGCGATGAAGACGGCGACGCGCGCGACGCCACGCCACGCCAGGCCAGCGGTGTCCCAGGATTTCTCATATCGGTTGTTGGTCGAAGCGGCTGGACGTCACGCCGAGGCGCGCATGCTGCGCCACTGATTTCAGGCCGGGCGCGTCACCATGGCTGGTGTCCGTCAAGTGGATCATTAACGAGACTTGATCTGTGTTGTGTACGCTCGGGAAGAAGACCGGGATGGCCGTGCGTGCAGACTGCATCAGACTCCAGAGGCAGGAGTATGAATTCCAGACGACGGCAGTTCCGAGGGCGATGCTCCCCAGGTTGGGTCAGCTCCGGGCGACGTCACCACGCATTGGTTGCGCACCGAAGAAATTGCTGTGTTGGGATTCATTAATTTGTGAGTGCCCACCTCGTCTCGCTCGCTGTCGCTGTCGCTGCGTGCTTCCGGTCAAAACCGCCGATCCCGAGGCAAAACCCTGCCACTGATTCTTCGTGTACAGGAGTAGTGGTGGTGGTAAAACTGTCACAGTAATCGCCGTGCCCGCGCGCGGTCACAACACGGAAGACCCGGGCGGCCAACACACGCATGTGAGCACGCGCGATCCTGACCTGTTCACGTCGCCTTGTCTGTCTCTCTTCCCTTGCAGCTTCCACTGGCCACTGCACATGACATGATGATGCCCCGCGCGACGCCGCCCGCAGCCCGCAGCGCAGCGAACGCGGGCCAAAACGGGAAACGCCGGCATCGGCGGCAAACGATGGATGGAGCGAATGAACACAGACATCCGGGGGATCCGGCATTCCGGCGGCCCCGCGTCACGTCGCGTAGCGGGACAGTGACGGGTACTGTACGGTGGTAGTAGCATAAATGACGCTGCCAACTGGACACGAAAACGACGACACCACACGCTACGCATCGTACGTACGCAGACCGGCAGACGTTACGTTCCTACATACACTACACGTAGATCGAGCTAGCGGCGCGGTGTACGTTACGTTCCGTCATCGGTTCGGTTGTGTACAGTCAAAAAGGCTAGCTTGGCCGGACGGCCTGCAATGCAATAGTGGGTGCGTGTCCGGATCGGAGGAGATCGCTGTCGTCAACAGTGGAGAGTAGCAGTGTTCGTCTGTTCGACGTACTACACCGTAGACCGTAGGAGTACAATGATAGGGTGGGTGTCCTGGTAACTAGTTGTACACGTACTTACTACTACGGTAAAAAAAATCATAAATGTTTAGCACTCCTGGTAACATCGTCGAGCACATCTGTAGTTGAACTCGCAGATTTACTCTTGGTATGCATGGTACAGGACTTCATCATTTGCGTTCACTACTCCTAATATATACTGTATCTGACACTGACAGGTGGCTAGGCTAGCCGAGAGCACACATGAAAACAAACCGTACTGAAGAGTCACTGCCGCGCGACAGGAAAACGTCCTTGCAGATAACGCTACAGCGACGTCGTCGTACGTGGTCCTCCTGGTCCTGGCCGGAGCCCGCCGGACCCGACACGCCCCCGGCCCGGTCCAGCAGCTCCAGCCCCACCCCCACCCCCACCACGACGTCCCGGTCCGTCCGGTGGACCGCGAACCCGCCGTGGCGAAGGAACAGAACAGCCAAGGCACCGGGCGCCGGCCGCTGCGCCCGCGCCACGTCAGCCCGCAAGTGACAACGCCGCGGGCAGCAACGGGACGGGGGAGGCGTGGCCTGTGGCGCCCGTGAACGAGGGAGGGGTCGCTGTCGGCTGCCGCCGTGGGGCCACGTGCGCTTGGACGGCCCTTGGCGGTCGGTGACGTCAGCGCACGGTGGGGTCCGAAGCACTGTTCACGGGTCAAAGGGCCTTGGCTTTTCTTCTCGCTTCGGTTCTCGCTGATACGGGGGTGGTTGAGATCCGACGGTTGGTGTTGGGGTTGGGGTTTGGGGATGGGGATGAATGAGAGGAACCCGGCGACAAATTGGGAAAGGGCATTCAATTTCTACTAGTAGTTTCAACAGTACAGGTGCAAGTTTACATAGTCTACAACTTATATACTTTGTCCTAAAATATATAAGGTATTAAATGTTTTAACTTTATTTCAACTTATAAGTACTCGCTCCATACGGGTAAAGAAAGTTGTTTATGACATAATTTAGCATACCAAGGAATGATTAATTAAGAGATATTTTTCCCGTTTGACCTTATTAAATAGGGTTGCATGTATCATCTATCCAACAAACTTTCGTAGCTGGACCGGTAAGCGTGCTGCAGCTCGAGATAGGAGGTCCCCGGTTTGATCCCTCTCAGACGTGTTATTTTTTTGAAGAGCTCGTGGATTTGCATGGCGCTGTGGCGAGTTGCATGGCACTGTGCGGCTGTATGGGTGCTTTTTTTTTGCCATTTCGCCGCGTATTTTTGCCGGTTGCTCACGTTTGGATGTGTATTTTTGCCGTTTGGGGGCGTATTTTTGCCGGTTGCTCACGTTTGGGCGCGTATTTTTGCCAGTCTTGCTGGGCGCTGGAGTCCAGCTCGAGTTCCTTCGGCGTCGTCGATTCCTGCTCGAGGTCCTAGGGCGCCATCTCCATGGCAAGAGGGAGCTTCATGACGGAGTCCGGCGCCATCTCCTCCGACTCGACGGAGTCCGACGCCATCTCCTCCGACTCGACGGAGTCCATTGCCACCTCCTCCGACTCAACGGAGTCCAGCGCCGCCTCCTCCGTCTCGACGGAGTCCGGCACCACCTCGGAGTCCGGCACCACCTCCATGGCCCAAGTGGGCTTCATGGCGAGAGAGAGAGCGACGAAGCACGCTGCGCGAGGAAGGGGAGGCGAAGTGGGCGACGAAACGACTGGGGCGCGGAGCGGCGGCAATCGAAGGGGCTGATTTAATTGTACGGATGGTAACCGAGGAGTCCAGGGGCATTAGAGTCCAAAACATAGTTAACTGATCTAAAATGACCTTAATTCTGCAAACCATACGAGGCCGTAAACGACGTTTTTTCCGATACGGAGGGAGTAAATCATTTTAACTTGTCCAATGCTAACTATATGTGCCTACCTCTTAAACCTCATTTATGAATGCCTTTTAAACTTCATTTTACATAAAATGACTCGTGCAATCGGTAGCCGAAATCAAAAACATGCATGTATGCCTTTTTAAACTATGTGTCACTAGACAATTAAGCAAACTTGCGAACCGATCGTAGATCAGTTGGTTGGGTTCGTTGTGGTGGAACCTACCCACCCGGGCTTAAGTCATCGACTTGGCGCGGTGCTCGCATTTTCCTGGATTTATTCCAGGATTTAACGACGCTATACTTTCAGTGGTAAGCGACGTCCCCATCGACAGCGAGGCGTCAGTAGTGACTTTGTGAATTTCAAGATCTGCCGGCTCAGTCTTTCGGAGGTGCTCATATAGGTAGGGTTTACGTACGTGTGTTCATAGAGGTGAGTATGCATGCGTTGTGGGCGTCTACGTTGTACTGTTTAATTCTAAAAAAACAATTAAGCAAACTTACAAGACTCTTTTTTTGTCTAATACCTTATATTTTTTAATGGAGGAAGTAAATAGAGTAGTTAGTGCATATATGGTAGAGCTCCTCTTGTTCATGATTCGCTTCGAGAAGCGATTATGTAGTTGGATGGATTTTATAAGACAAACTATAAGCAAGAGATGTTTATGTGCAAGAAATGAATTGGAAAAGGCTATTTCTTTAGCTTGGAATCCATTAATTCATTTCAGTTATCACTCTATGCAATTAGCATAGAATCACTTATCTGCAAAGTACTATTTGGCAGTGATTCTCCTAGATTTATTCTAGAATTGTTTTGCAAGCTTTGCTAAGCAAACTTTAACTAGTATAATCGTAGTGTACAACCATTTGGAGACAAAAGGTACTTCATCTTGGTTTTGATACATTATTACCGTGAATATATGTTAAGGCACAAGAATGAAGAATCTCACATCGTAAGACAACACACACCAGAAAAAAATGCCGAGAGGCAGTTAAAGCACCGGTTGCTTGCAAGCAAATCCACCGAACCCGCGAGGGGGTGGCACCATGGAAGAAGACGCGATAAAGATGGCTAGAGTTTGATGTAGTTTTCTTTCCCAACTCCCAAATTGTTTTTCGAGCACAAGGTCTTAAATAGTAGACTAACCTATTTAGCGGCACCCTTCTTTAGAAACTATAAAAACAACAACGAGACATTACATCTATCACAAAATGAATGCATATATAGGATTTTAAAGAGTCAACAAATCTCAAATTAACCAAAATTTATTGTTATAATATTAAAGAGCAAATTGTTTTTTTTTTCACCTGTCTTTTTTACTTCTCAAAATTGTCCTCACATCTCTTCCAATTCGTATTTGAGCTGGACACACGACCTATGCTTATATGAGTTACAACCGCACATGTTTATGCGCTCAGCGATAGTACAAAGCTCAATTTCAATACTTATTGGAATAGATGACACAACTGTTACATAAATTTTCAAACCACAAGATATGTGTTCATTACAACGCATGTATATATTTGCTAGTATATACTAAAAATAATAATATCTATTAGAACATATGACACAATGGTTACATAAATTTCTTATTCAAAAGATGTATGTTCATTGCAAAGAACGGACACGTTTGTTAATATATATTAAAAATAATTATTACTTTAATATTAAATAAATATCATTGATTAATCATGCAATATTTTTTCATATTAAACCTACTCTAGTAGCATATAAAATGTCATTATTTTTTTTTATAAATTTAGTTAGATTTGAAATTGATTAGATTCTAGAAAAACAATATGTGCATTAATTTTGGGACAGACGAGTATAGTGGCATACTAGGATGAGAAAAATAGCCTCTGGCTGGGTTTAGTGATTGTTCGTTGAGAGCGCGAAGGAGGAAGCCTTCTGTTGAGAATCGATCAATTCACGGATTGTCAGATTCGTTTTTCCGTTCCCAATCTCAAGAAAGAGACGTGTAGAAGTCGTAGATTGATCCCGTCTCCCATCCCAATCCCCAAGAACAACATACAAGAACACAAAGGAGACATGGGTATATAAGGGGAGCCATATCTTTATTAGTCCTCTCACGTATACATCTAGTCTCTTTATATAGATGCCTTGAGGGCATATATGGTAGCCATCATGGCATATATGGTACGAGCCCATCAGCGCATATATGGTATGAGCCCATCAATTCTCTAATTGAGAAATTCTTAACACTCCCCCTTGGACGAATACCATGACAAATACATGCCTTGTTAAAACTCCAAAAACCCAATGGGAAAAAATATGGAGAAAGAGTACATTATTGTCGCTTAATGCATTTGCATATTGTTGCCTCATTAAAAACCTTACATGAGAAACTTCAGGAAAACTCATCAGGAAAAGAGTACAACATATGTCTTCAGGACAAATTGTGACCTTCTGAAAGTGCATCTAGCTCTTTATTGGGTTTTGGTTGATTGAATGACAACGTGATTAAATATCTAACCCATTTGCTAAGTGTGGACAGGTAATAGGTTATCTCATAGGTACTTAATAAAAGCCAAAATGATATGTTGTTGTATAAACAATCTAGCTCAAGCACAAGACAACAATGCAAATGAAATTCATGCAAAGGCTTATTTATTGTGGGATTTCCATGTAGTATGTGAAAGCAAGCTAGTAAGAATTAATTAATGAGACATGAGGGATTGCATATGGAATGGTCTCATATTTGATGCTTGCTAAATTGAAATGAAAAAGATAACAATATAAATAAATAGATGATTCAACACAAGATGTGACTTGATGGCTTGAGATGGTGAAGATAGCAAGGAAAGGCTTTGACGTACTAAGCAAGGGTGAAGGGCAAGCGACGGCTTGGCGGCCGAAGAACCTAGCTAGGTGGTGAAGAAAGTACTTGCATTTAGTTGAGGTACTAATCAAGCTATGATGGTCATATTGATGTGGAGGATCAAATCTATAATGGGCAAAGTGTTGGAAGTGACTTGATGCATTTGGAGTTATTCATATTTAATGAATGGAATCAAGTCACGTGCTCAAGATGGCTATGCTCAAGTGATAAAGATCAAAGTTGACATATTGGCACCCTCACTTGATGAAGATTGGAATACACGACTTCGGTTGAAAGAGATCAACTCAAAAGGTTTAAATCCGTTATACTCTTTAAATTTTAGTTAATAGGAATGCTGTACTATTAAGAGGGATGCATCATGTTGATAGATAATGTTTCATGAGTGCTCAAGCCAACCCATGTGAATTTTGAGTGTTTGAGAGACAAAAGAGCTAACCTATTTTTGATGGTCTAGCAATACCGAACGATACCGGACGTGTCCGGTATTTGCCCAGCAATGGTAAAGTTGTTGTTCTCGGGTTGGTTCGTCGGGAGTTCCAACGTGAGTCGGGAGTTCCGACGGTCGAGAGTTCTGGTATTGGTCGGGAGTTTCGATGTCTCGCGCTTAACTGACTTAGAGAGTTCATTGTCCTGGTCATACCGGACCGGTATGGACAGCCAGAGGCCAACGGCTAGTTTCCAAATGCCTTGAGGGTCGGGAGTTCGGCATGCGTCGGGAGTTCGACACCTCACATACTTTAACTCAGTTACCATGGTTTTCAAATGTGCTGAGGGTCAGGAGTTCCGATGTGAGTCGGGAGTTTCGACGGTCGAGAGTTCCGGCATTCATCGGGAGTTCTGACACTTCACAACGTTACTGTAACTCAGTTACCGTTGGCGCAGTGTAAGTCATACCGGACATGTCTGGTATGGCAACGGCTATAAAATGGCTAGTTTTTTTAAGGGGGCTATAAATACCCCAAGCCTCCATCTTTGGAGGTTGCTGATTCTGCTGGTTGCTATACACGTTTTTGAGCCTTGCCAACTCTCCCAAACCCTCTCTTATTGAGTGTGTGATCCAAATTGCCAAATCAATTAGTGGGTTGAGAGAAATTCAAAATTGAGAGCAAACCACCACTTGAGCACTTGTGTATATTGTCAATCTTGTGATTTGCATTTGTTATTCTTGGACTCTTTGGTCCTAGACGGTTAGGCGTCGCCGGAGAGCACCCGAGAGATTGTGGTGTGCCTCGAAAAGTTTGTAACGGTCGATTCCGCCGCCTCGGAATCAACTAGTGGAAGGAGGAAAAGGAGTTTGAAAAGACTCCGGCTAGAGTGACCTTCGTGGTACCCTCTAGGGCTGACCTTCGCTGGGTAACCCGCGACCCCCTCAACGGAGAGTAGGACTCGAACAAGTCCAAACTTCGGTAAAACAAATATCGTGTCTCAATTCGCATTTCATTTGATATTTGTGTTGCTCCAGCTCTTGTGCAGGTTCTCTGTGTATATTGTCATCTCTAGTAGGTACCTGTAGTTTGACTTGAAGATAGAAATCAAAAGGAGCAAGTTTGGGGCTGCTCTGCAGAAATCGTGTATACCGGACACGTCCGGTATTCGTACTAGACACGTCCGATATTTCCTACCTGTGCTGAAAATATTTATTCTCTGTTCTAACTTTGTGTTGCAGGGTTGTAGCTTCTAGATATATTCTTTATAACTTGCTTACTTTGTGGCTAACTTGTGAGGAGTGGTATTACTCTTAATTTGGAGTTTCCATTTTGAAAACTCCCTTTTCTAATTATTTCTGCATTTAAATGTGTTAATTTTTAGAAATGCCTATTCACCCCCCTCTAGGCAGCATCCTAGGTCCTTTCACCTTCTGGATCATATCATTTTGAATTCTTTAGAATTCTGATCAAGGGTTAATATTCTAGGAAAGTTCTCCCCCTGAACCTTGTATAACTGTCTCGTTGTGCCAAGAACGCTTTCTACTGGAAGCATATGCACATAGAGACTTAACAAATATATGTACATAGAGACTTAACAAGTATATCACATACATTACAAGGATTATTTCATAGTCTTAACCTCATTTTACTTCTAGAACTCGAGAAGTAAAAATATGAAGTGTACATAAACAATAAACCCACTTTCATAAATGGTGTCATGATAGAGCCTTCAAAGGAGGTTAGAAAGTCACCATTATAATAACACCTTCTAGGTATTATTAAGACTTTTAAAGTCTTGTGAATGATGATCAATATCTTGTAAATACTCCCCCTTATGACAACATATGTTGAAGTCATTCATTCCCATGACTTTAACCATATTTGGAAATAAACATAGACATGTATAGTGCAAGTATAAGTGTATCTAGCTCTTTAGTGGATTTTGGTGAACTGAATGACAACACCATTAAAGGTAGTGTTCGCCTAAACGGCCGATTAAACGGCCAGTAAACGGTAAACGGTGGTAAACTGTTTTGTTTAGGGGGTAAACGGAAATTAAACGGTTGACCGTTTAAACGGGAAAATACAGGAAAAAACGGTCTAAACGGCCTAAACGGAATGGAGATAAACAACATTAAACGGGCTAAATCAGCTGTTTAAACGGCTATTTAGGCGAACACGAGGTAAATCTAGTTCAGTTTTGTATGGATAAATTTGTATACTTAAGTTTATTATATTTATAAATGTGTACACTTGATATGTTACATGCATAAATATCTATATTTGATTCTTTTCACATGCATAAATATATATACATACCAAATAATTGATTTTTACTCGGATAAATATGTATAAATGCTAGAATACTTGATTTTTTATATGCACATATATAATTATATGTATTTTTTTAAAAAGTATAAAACCGTTTAGACCGTTTAACTTCGTTTAAACACCGTGTAAACAGCCTAAGCGCTAAACGAAGGGCGACCGTGTAAAGACCGTTTACCGTTTAGGAAAACATTGATTAAAGATCTAACAACTTTGTTAAGTGTTGAACAGAAAATTGAGTTTATTGCATACACTTGTGGATTGTGGAATGAGAAGTGTATATAGGTTAAAAAACAAGGCAAACTTGATGATATGCCACATAGTGTTGTAATGAAGGACAAATTGTATATTGTTGTATTGAAAGATTACAGAAATAATCTAGTTCAAGCAAAAGACAGCAATGCAAATAGAATCAATGAAATAGCTTTTATGTTGTGGAATATCATAGCATCATATGAAATCAAGCATATTTGATAAATAGCAAATGAGACATGAGTTGATTTTGGATTGGTCTCTATAATGGCTTGCTTTGCATAAACAAGAAGAGCTGGATAGCGGACTAGCTTTGATCAAGGGTTGAAGAATGAATCAAGAGTGTATAAGTGAGGAAATGTTAAGCAAAGGTAAAATGACAAAGGAGACAATGTATAATGGATATAAGATGTTCTCTATATTAGTTTGCTTGTATGGATAAAGATTTGAAAAATCACTTTGCATTGATTTGATCAAGCTAGAAGTATGAAGATAGATATTGAAGTGAGTATTAGGAGTATCAAGCCAAAATAAAGAGGATATAAAGAATCGTGAATTAGCTTGACCATATTGATGTTGATTCATATATGTCTTTTTGTGAATCAAACTAAAGCTTGATTGATCTCAACATTCATATCTAGAAGATATTCAAGCAAGGATCATACTATTAAAGAAATGTTTTTTCAATGGATGCTTAATATGATGTGACTTGAGTATGGCTTGATAAGGTGAAGATAGCAAGGAAAGGGCTTCGAGGGACTAAGCGAAGGTGAAGGGCAAGCGATGGCTTGAGGACTAAGGTACCATGGCTAAGGTGAAGAAGAGAGTACTTGCATTAAGTTGAGGAACTAATGAAGCTATGAGGAGTCATATTGTGTTGATGATCAAATCATGAGTGAAAATGACTTGAAGCCATTGAGGTGAACTCATATGTAAGGAAATGGCTCAAGTCACATGCTCAAGGTGTGTTTGCTCGAATAGATGAGATAAAGATGGTTGCAACCCCTTATGAAGTGATATTGAGAAGAAATGGCATATGAAGACAATGAAGACTCAAGTGGTTGAAATGGTTATATTCTCTTGATCCTGAGTATAGGTGTCGGGTTCATAAACCTATGGTCCCTCAAGGACCAGCTTTCCCCCAAGAAAGGCTTGGCCCGGCAGACAACGTTGCAAACAACGCGCAACTCTTGGGCCAGCCCAAACACCTAAATGACAGGCCAGAAGAACAATCCAATCTCTGACCGGAAGGCCTGGCCAAGGAGGAACGATGCCCGCTTCCAACTTTGGCCCCCCTCTCCGACCGGAAGGCCTCACAAAGGAGGAACAACGCTCCCTTCCATCACCGGCCCACCTCCAAACGGCCTCTTCGACTGGAAGGCTTGGCCAAAACATCACTTCCGACTCCGACCCACTTCTCCGACCGAGAATGCGCCGAACCCCTGCTTACAGCTCCGCTCCGATTGGCGCAAATCAGAGCCGACTGGGACCGACCGACCAGGGACGCCCGCTCGGTAATGACCAGGAAACGGACGAAGAAAGCAAGACAGGGCACTCAAGTCAAACCACAACACTAAGGACCATACTCTGTACACCTGTAGAACAGTACCCTGTGATCTCCCTGGCATGACAGAACCCAAGCAGTGTTGTAGGCACCAACATTTTCCCCTATAGTGTTGTGGGCGCCATCAACTCCTATACCAGACAAATACAGTAAGGCTCCCCCCACGTGTGATGAGGACATCACTACTTTTTTGCATACAAGCCAAGGAGAGGAGGAGGTCCAGCATGGGCGTCCAATTCATCGTTTTCATGGTGGAGGCCCAGTCCAACTAAAGTTGGAGCCCATCTCGGGTTTCAGGACTAGTCTGCCTTAAACTGGTCACCCAGGACGCATCCGGACTCCATTTTCGACGATTCACATATGGATGGAAAGATAATTTGATAAGGAAGCCAATCCAAGTGGTCTCACATCAAAAGCTATTCGGAATCAACCGAAATCGTGGTCACAAGTCAGCGTCCAGAATCTGCCAAGGTGCTGCGACACCGTCTTTTGGTCCGTTGGACCATGTATCGTGTTTGGGCCCATTAGAGGGCACGTCCAGGGGGTGACGCCCAAGACTCTATAATTAGCAGCCGTCACTCTCCTTAGGGTTTGGGTTTTGTTTAGTTGTTGATTTTCTCGTGAAACAGACATCGTTTTGCTGCAACTGTGCCGCCAAGGCTGCTTGCTATGAACCAGGGCCCCAGTTCTTGATCTTGTTTGCCTGTGGCGATTAGTCCTTTCGAATAAAGACTTGAACTCCTTCTCGTTATCATAAGCCTCATATTTATTTGCAATTTTAGATTGCGTTCATCATGTTCTTGCTTGTGTTCTCGATTCGCTTACAGGAAAGCCTTCTCGGCAAGGTCAATCGTGTTCGCGTGGTTGATAACCAACGGAGCAGTGGTGTAATGGTTGCGGGGGTCCGAATCAGTCTTGGTTCAAAGCCTAGATTGTGAATGTCGAGTCTCCACCAATCGACGCTATCATACCTTTCGGAAGATCGGGCCTTGTCTAAATCAACGTGCCTCTGGGGCATCAATAGTATTGTGGGCGCTGGCATTTACCGTACCAGGTGAACATGGTAAAACCCCTTGCATACCTCTGGGTATCAATAGTGTGACAGGCACCGACATCTACCATACCTGAAGAAAACGACGCAACCACCCACGTGCATCTGACATTAAACAGTATTGTGGGCGCCTACCATCATCTTGTACCCGTCGGCGTGGGCAGGAAGACTTAGCAGCATACGTACTCTCTCCCTCTCACTTGTAAGGCCATCCCCTTCATCTATAAAAGGAGATGAGCTCTCTTCCAACGAAGGAGATCGATCAGTTCACTAGTACACAACAACAGAACCACCTGGTTTATTCCACGAGCACACGCTCGAACACTTAGCACATAGCGGAGCTCCCGTCACTCTCGGCCCCTCTGACCAGAGTCCGACCGGACCTCTTGTACCCCCATCTTTCTCCTTCTTATTTGTAACCCCACTGCAAACTTCGAGCACCAAGGCTCAGGAATAAAGTCACCGACCGACTCAAACTGGACGTAGGGCACATTGCCTGAACCAGTATAAACCCTATGTCATTTAGTGCTCGGCCACATCTGATCACAACATACGGCAAAACTACAAATATATACGTGTTAGCCACTTTCTGCACCGACAATAGGTATGCCGTACTATCAAGGGGGATGCAATACGAATCATCGACAAGTCTCAAGTGCTCAAACTAACCAAACCCAAGTGCTAACATGAGAGAAACACATTAGCACAACACCTGCACTTGTTGATTTTAGGGCTTGTTCTTGGCTAGGTTGGATAGCCCTCAAAACAAGCTTTCCAGAAAGTCCATGATCACTGAAAATGGAGTTTGGAGTAAAAAGTTATGGCGTTTTCAGTGTGGTGACATGTGTTGTTTCTGGAAGCTGCGGTAGTGCCGTGAATTTTCGCAGCAGTGCCGTAGGTCGCTGTGGCAATGCCGCACCTGTATAGGTCATAACGCCTAGTTTTTGAACTGCAACATCTAGCTTGTGTGGGGTGGCTATAAATACCCATCCCACGCCTCCTGGTGTTGCTGCTGATGCTCCAACCATTCCAAACCATTCCCAAGACATTTGTGACCTCTCTCTCTAACCGCTCTCTTTGTGAGAGTGAGTGATTAGTGATAGATTAAGTGTTAGAGAGCAATTAAGAGCAAGCCAATCCTTGAGCACTTGTTGGGCTTCGTCAATCTTCATTGCGCATTTGTTACTCTTGGAGGTGAAGCCTCCTAGATGGCTAGGTGTCGCCTGGTGAGCTCCCATGCTTGTTGTGAGCCGCGGGACAGTTTGTTAATCACCCCATTGATCTAGTGGAAACTCCTCATCTCAAGAGTTCACTCTCTTGACTCGAGAACGAGGATAAAGGTTGCAAAGCCTAAGCCTTAGTGGCTTCCTCAACAACGTGAACATAGGCAAGCCTTGGTGGCAAGCGGAACCACGGGATAAATCTTGTGTCTTGTCTCCTTTATGTTTTGAATTGCATTATCCGTGTTCCACTCAATCTAGTTGGTGAAAGTGCAATCAAGCCCAAATTATGGGTTTTTGGTGATAATAACCACGCAATTAGAGAACTAATGAGATTTATTGAGATGACAAGCAGGGAATTCATGTTCGAGGATGCTACACAAAATGGAGGAGCCCCAATTACAAATGTAGATGGCTTTAAACTCAAAGGAGGTTTAAATTTCTAGGGTTTCTAGTCAATCTACTTATGTGTGGTGTTCCTACTACTTCTAGCTCTTGATGTGTGATTGTCATAACTGTAGTAAGCTAGGAAATTTCTCCGACCTATGTTTTCGTTCATGAATTTTGAACTGTGACTCGAAGTTGTCTGTAGGTGCGGCAGTGCCGCTGTTTTGGCCTGGTAGTGCCACAGTCCGGTAGTGTCGCCCTCTAGAGCGGCAGTGCCCAGGGTGAATTTGATAAAAGTTTGAGTGTTTGTTTTGATAAGCCTATTCATCCCCCTCTATGCCAACTAGATATCCTACAAGTGGTATCAGAGCCGGTTACCTCATATATGCTTCACCGCGTGAGGTATGGAGCCCAAAGGAGGAACTAGTGGCGTGAAGCGGGTGGATGTCAACACGGATAGCATCGAGCTGAGCGCGTCGACATCAAGCAACACCACGCTACCACATCTTGAGGCTACCGATGCCGAAGGAGCTCTCAATGAGAATGAGAGAAGAAAAAGGAAGGAAGAAAGAAAGCTAAAAGGAGAAGCAAGAGAGAAGGAGGAGCAGCGGTTAGAGGAGAAGAAGCAAAGGAAAAAAGAAAGAAGGCTTAAGAGAGAAGCAAGAAGAAAAAGAAGAGAAGCTAGGAAGAAGAAGAAAGAAGAAGAGAAGGCAATAAGTGCATCATCAAGCATATCAAGTAGTTCTAAAGATGGAGATAATGATGAGTCATACCAAGTGTCGAAGGGGAACAAGAAGGAGAAGAAAGAAAAGGGCAAGGCCGACAACAACAAATATGCCGTTGTATCCTTTAACTATTCTTCTATTCCTATGACTAACCATGATCGGAGGTCTTTCATCAATGTGCCCGCGGGTAAGTTACCTCATTTCAATGGAACTAACTTTGCCAAGTGGAAGCACTTGATGAGAGCCTATCTTATAGGTCTTTACCCCGGCATCTAGGAGATTGTTTGTAATGGATTTGAGCCACCGGTTGATCCCAAGAACCCAACACTAGAAGAGATGAGAATCATTCACCTAAATGGTCAAGCCACAAGTGTGTTGCTTAGTGCCTTGGATGGTGATGAGTACAATAGAGTGATTGGAGTTGATGTTGCCAAGCAAATATGGGACACTTTGCACCTAGCATATGAAGGGGTTGATAAAGTGAGAAAGGCAAGAATTGACTTGTTGATGTCAAAGGTCAACCGGTTTGTAATCTTGGATGGAGAGGGGCCACAAGAGATGTTTGATAGGTTGATGATGATGGTGGGCAAGATTATAGGCTATGGTTGTGGTGAGCTAGATGATCACAAAGTTGTCAAGATTATGTTGGAAGCTTATTCAGCTAGAAATAAGACCGTAGTCATTCTAATTAGAGATAAGAAGAAGTTTGAGTACTTCACACCAAATGATGTACTTGGGAGGATCTTGACCTTTGACATGCAAAGAGAAGAAGCAAATGGGAGGAAAAAACTTGGAGAATTGCAAGCAAAGTTAGAGGGCATCAAGATCAAAGATGTAGCTCTCAAGGCCAACAAATCAAGCAAGCAAGGCTCTACAAGCAAGTCCAAAATCAACCAACAAGCTTCAACTAGCAAGCCCAAAGCAAGCAAACATGTTCAAGAAAGAGTAGAGACCACATCATCTTCAAGTGAAAGTGAAAATGATGATGATCAATATGAGAAAGTTGATGATGTTGCTCTCTTTATGAAGAGGTATCACAAAGGGTTGAAGAATCAAGGGTACAAGGTAGTGAAGAGGAAGTTTCCAAACAAGAAGAAGAGGACATGCTACAATTGTGGAAGCACCGATCACTTCATTGCCAGTTGCCCACATGAGATCAAGGAGAACAAGTATAAGAAAGAGAAGAAGGAGGACAAGGCTGACAGGAGAAAGAGCAAGAAAAACATGGGAGAAGCTCACATTGGGCATGAATGGGATTCATCTATTGAAAGCTCAAGTGAAGATGAGAAAGTTGCAACCATTGCTATCCATGAGCCATCTTCTTCACCAAGACTCTTCACCAATATGTCCGATGATGACTACTACTCCCCTCACATTTGTCTTATGGCAAAGGGTGAAAAGGTAAAATCTAAATCCAAGGCCAAAGCTCCTCCACCTCCACCTCATAGTGATATCTCTAGTAGTGATATTAGTGATAGCTCTAGTGATGATGAATCTAGTTATGAAGAAATAAACATGATAACTAAAAATTTAGATGGAAAGACCAAATTATTCATCACTAAGCTAATGGAGGATTTAGATAGTGTCTAAGCCGAGCTAGAATCTAGAGAAGAGACTCTTATCAACAAGAGGATCTCTACATTGCTAGCAAAGAAGCTCTTGCATTAGAGAGAAATGAGGTGGAATCCTTGCGCAAGGCCTTGGCCAAAGAACAAGGAGACCATGCTATCAAAAAGGAAGAAAATATTGCTCTCAAGAAAAAGTACTGTGACTTAGATGAAATGCACAAAGAACTTGAGCTGCAATATAACATTCTTTGGGATAGCAACTCACATCCCTCTAAGGCAAAGGATGCCTCTACTATCTCCACTAGTCAAGGTTGTGGAAAATATTATAATATTGATTTGAATGCTTACTCTACTAACCTTGCAAATATGGAGGCAATGAGAAAAGAAATTGCTAGACTCAATGAGATCATTGGCAAGGGCTACTTGAGTGGTAAGGCTCAAGTAAGTGATAAGAAGGCAAATAATTCAAAAGTGCCTCAATTCAAGCAAGGAAGACACCCCTCAATCAAGCATGGGCTTGGGCACACTGCAGGAGCCAAGACAAATGGAAGAAAGATTATAAAAGGCTATGAGTGTGTCAAGTTTGAGAGGAAGGAAAGAGTTGGTACAGATTAGCCTGCACAGACAGCGGTAGTGCCGCACCGTGGCAGTGCCGCAGTGAAGGTTGGCTATGCCGCTCCCCTGAAAAATGGGAAGGCTACCAATTCTACTCCTGATCAAACTAAGCCCAAGAAGAAGGTTTTTCAGCAGAAACAGGTTTAGCAGAAGCCAAAGGAATCAGTGTGGGGCACTATGAACAAGTATGCCTACCAACTAAAGTTTTAACCACCTTGACAAAGCTTGACTTTGTGCTTTGTTTTAAGGAACAACAGCAGTGGAAAAGTAGTTGCCAAATATGTTGGAAAGGAAGCCAACACATATTAAAATACTTCTATTTGGGTTCCTAAATTTCTTGTAACTAACATGCAACTAAATCTGTTTTGCAAGTATACTCCTCCAGTGGGTCAAGTTGGGTGCTTGATAGTGGATGTACAAATCATATGACCGGAGAAAGGAGTATGTTCTCATCATATACCCCAAAGATAGACTCAAATGAAAATATTCTCTTTGGAGACAACTCTAAAGGGGATGTGATTGGTCTTGGTAAAGTTGCTCTAACCCTTAAGCATTCAATTACAAATGTTTTACATGTTGATTTGTTAGGTTACAATTTATTGTCTGTCTCTCAATTATGCGAGATGGGCTTCAATTGTCTCTTTACGGATAAGGGTGTGGAAGTCTCTAGAAGGGAGGATTCCTCTATTGTCTTTACGGCTCATTTAAAGAACAAGCTTTAACTTGTTGATTTCAACAAAAGTAAAGCTAATCTTGAGACTTGTTTAGTAGCAAAATCTAGCATGGGGTGGCTTTGGCATCGCCAACTAGCCCATGTTGAGATGAGGAACTTGTCCAAACTTCAAAAGGATGAATACATCCTTGGACTAACAAATGTTCACTTTGAGAAAGATAGGATATGTAGCGCTTATCAAGCCGGAAAGCAAGTTGGCGTATCTCACCCACCAAAGAGCATCATGACCACGACGCAACCATTGGAGCTCATACACATGGATCTCTTTGGACCGGTCGCCTACCTAAGTATCAGGGATAACAAATATGGTCTTGTTATTATTGATGATTATTCCCATTTTACTTGTGTATTTTTCTTGTTTGATAAGTGTCAAGTTAGTGATAAAGTGAAGACTTTTGTTAGAAGAGCTCAAAAGGAGTTTAGTCTCCCCATCAAGAAAATGAGGAGCGACAATGGGACCGAATTCAAGAACACCCAAGTTGAGGAGTTTCTTGATGAAGAGGGCATCAAACATGAGTTTTCAACTCTATACACCCCTCAACAAAATAGTGTAGTAGAGAGAAAGAACCGTACACTAATTGACATAGCAAGGACAATGCTAGATGAGTACAAGATACCGGACCTCTTTTGGTGCGAAGCCGTCAACACCGCTTGCCATGCCATCAATCGCCTCTACCTACACAAGAAGTTGAAGAAAACTTCATATGAGCTTCTAACCGATAATAAGCCTAAGGTGTCTTACTTTAGAGTGTTTGGGTGCAAGTGTTTCATACTTAATAAGAAATCCAAAACCTCTAAGTTTACACCTAAAGTTGATGAAGGTTTTCTTCTTGGTTATGGATCAAATGAGCATGCCTATCGTGTTTTCAACAAAACCTCCAGGAGAGTTGAAATAGCGGTAAATATGACATTTGATGAATCTAATGGCTCTCAAGTGGAGCAAGTTGATTCAAGTGTTGTAGGAAAGGAGGATCCACCATGTGAAGCAATCAAGCAATTGACTATTGGTGATATTAGACCACAAGAAGATGAAGTCATAGAAGTGGTGGTTCCTCAAGTTGATGTTGCACCAATTTCTGCTGACGTACCTGATGCTGAGTGAGAGCCGACCCATGCTGCAAATCAGCAGAGCGGCAGTGCCGCACTCCCTCTGACAGCAGCAGCAAGTCCAACTTCGATTCAAGGATAGAACCTACAACATATATTCGAGCAAGTAGATAATGAAGATCCAGAAAATAGATAAGAGGCCATTGATCATCCAAGGCTAAGGCAAACAATACAACGGGATCATCCCATTGACAACATCCTTGGGAGTCTTCGAAAGGGGGTAACAACTCGTTCACATTTAGCAAACTTTTACCAATATTACTCGTTTGTTTCCTCTTTGGATCCTCTTAAGGTTGAGCAAGCACTTGGTGATCCAGATTGGGTGATGGCCATGCAAGATGAGCTCAATAATTTTGAAGAAATCAAGTGTGGACCTTGGTGGAGAGACCTAACACCAATATCATTGGCATCAAGTGGGTCTTCCGCAACAAGCAAGATGAGAATGGTGTGGTGACAAGAAACAACGCAAGATTGGTTGCTCAAGGTTTCACTCAAGTAGAGGGCTTGGACTTTGAGGAAATATATGCACCGGTGGTAAGACTTGAAGCAATCTGAATGCTTCTAGCCTATGCCGCTCATCACAATTTCAAGCTATATCAAATAGACGTGAAGAGTGCATTCCTCAATGGCCCCATTCAAGAACTTGTCTATGTTGAGCAACCACCGGGTTTTGAAGATCCCAAGTTCCCCAACCACGTCTACAAACTCCAAAAGGCGCTCTATGGGCTTAAGCAAGCACCAAGAGTATGGTATGAATGTCTTAAGGAATTCTTGCTTAAACAAGGCTTTAAAATAGGCAAAGCCGACCCTACCCTTTTCACTCACAAAGTTGGTCAAGATATATTTGTGTGCCAAATATATATCGATGACATAATATTTGGTAGTACTAATCATACTTTTTGTGAGGAATTTAGTAGGATCATGACAAAGAGATTTGAGATGTCCATGATGGGTGAATCGAAGTTCTTCCTTGGATTTCAAATCAAGCAAGTGAAGGATGAAACTTTCATTAGCCAAATAAAGTACACCCATGATATGCTCAAGAAGTTTGACATGGTGAATGCCAAGCCTATCAAAACTCCCATGCCAATCAATGGACATCTAGATCTCAATGATGAAGGGAAAGCCATGGATACTAAGGTATATTGTTCCATGATCGGCTCTCTACTTTATTTGTGCGCATTTAGGCCCGATATTATGCTTAGTGTGTGCATATGTGCTAGATTTCAAGCTAACCCGAAAGAATGTCACTTACTGGCTGTTAAGAGAATCTTGAGATATTTAGTACACACTCCTAACCTTGGTTTGTGGTATCCTAAGGGCTCTATGTTTGATCTACTTGGGTATTCGGATTCCGATTACTCCGGTTGCAAAGTAGATTGAAAAAGCACTTCAGGGACATGCTAATTCCTTGGACGATGCCTAGTGTCTTAGAGTTCTAAGAACAAAATTGTATAGCCCTTTCCACTGCCGTGGCCGAGTACGTTGCGGCCGGTGCATGTTGTGCCCAACTACTTTGGATGAGGCAAACCCTTCAAGATTTTGGACGTCACTTCACAAAAATCCCACTCTTGTGTGACAACAAAAGTGCCATAAAGCTAGCCAACAATCCCGTTAGCCACTCAAGAACTAAGCACATAGACATCCGATATCATTTCTTGAGAGACCACGAAACCAAAGGAGATATCGAAATTCGCCATGTGAGCACCGAAAAGCAACTAGCCGATATCTTCACAAAGCCCCTTGACGAGTCAAGGTTTTGTGCTTTGCATAGTGAGCTAAATATACATGATTCTCGTAACATGGTTTGAATTTTAGCATGCCTCTGTTTGATAAACTAGTATCTAGGCAAAAGAGTTGAAAATTTTCATATTGTGAATGAAAATGATTTATAAAAGGCAACTCATGTATCATGATCATGGTCTGTATTGATTATTTGTTTTTGGTCATGGTATATAAGTGATATGTGTCCATATCTTACACAAAGAGAGTCATATAGATTATAGCTAACTCTCACTGTTTTAGGGAGTGCGGCAGTGCCATGCCTGCCGTGCGGCAGTGCTGCTCTGCGGTAGTGCCGGGCTAGGTATGCGGCAGTGCCGCACTTTGAATCTCAATTGAGATTCGGCCCAAACGGTTTTACTGCAGGGCCCATTTATTCTTCATCTTATCCTTAGGTCCGCAGTAACTTCTTTCCCTTTCTCTCTTCCCACTGACGCCGACGCCCGCGCCTCTCTCTCCTCTCGCACCCACGCCGTCGCCATCGCTTGGCCACACGTTGCTGATCTCTGGCAGTGCCGTGGCAGTTGCTAGCCCCCTCTCAACATCACCGACAACTGCTACTGTCCCTAGCCCGAGTAGTTTCTTCCCTCTCCTCTCCATTCCACGTTTGAGAAGATGGAGCACGGAGATAATGACCGAAGGGGAAAAAGGAAGATGAATGAGCAAAGAGACAAGGATCCACCTCGCCATGGTCAAGGGAGGTCAACAGCAGCAGGCAGTAGTGCAGCTCCAAGGGGACTTGGTGATAGAGGGAGGCGCGTGCAATACATTAAAGATGAGGAGAGGTTGGAGATGACAGGTCATACCACTGATGCCATTCCTGACACCCCACAACATCTCTCTGAGTTTGATGGCAGATACATGAGAGATTTTGAGGGTGAGATCATCATGAGACCTCCAGATGATTCCCACCAGCATGCAATTGTCAACTATTATAAGAGTTAGAAGCTGGTGGAAGAGGCAAGGGGGATCAATCCCTATGCAGTGCACATGGATTTGGGCATTGATTACAGATTCTGGAATGTGTTTCATTCCAACTTTTATGCCACTGCCATTCTTGCATCCAAGAAAACCAAGATCATCAAGATGTAGTATATTAATTGGGATGAGAAGTAGAAGGAGGAGCCTGAGTTTGACAAGGTAATCAAAATTTGTGACAGGTTTCAGCTTTCAGACATCATGGGTTTCTAGTATAACTGGAATGAGGAGGTCCTTGCATAGTTTCATGCCACATACTTCTATGACCAGACCTCTTATGAGATTCACTGGATGACTGATGGTCGGCACTACCGAGTCGACTTTGTCACTTTTAGCTAGATTCTTGGCTTTGGGGAGGAGCACAGAGGTTACACTTACATTCATGATGAGCCTCGAGCTGAGATCCATGACATCAGTTACATGTGGAGAGATAGAAGGATTACAGATGGTAAGAGGAGTGGTCTACACAGCTTCTATTACATCCTCAACAACCTCATTAGGAACACCATCAACCCAAAGGATGGAGCAGCCTCAGATATTAATGGCTATGTGAGAAATGTGTTGGCTAGATTTGCTCCAGGAGGGGACATGCTCAATGTCCCTAAATTCATGTGGACTGAGTTGAGATTTGTAGTGGAGGATAGGGGGGAGGGGGCTACCCTATGCCCCTTACCTCATGTTCATGATTGAGAGGGTCACTGGATTTTATTTTTCAAAGGATGAGACGCATACCATCTACAAAATTAAGAAGACCCAGCCAACTATAGCTACTCAGGGAGCGGGGAGCTCTCATGCTCATGTAGACATCCCTGAATCTTCCTATTCTAGGTCTCATAGAGGAGGCAAGATGAA
The DNA here is from genome assembly GCA_904845875.1 of Miscanthus lutarioriparius. NCBI lineage: Eukaryota > Viridiplantae > Streptophyta > Magnoliopsida > Poales > Poaceae > Miscanthus > Miscanthus lutarioriparius. The sequence goes on from CAJGYO010000001.1 coordinate 102,372,726, forward strand.
GAATTTTGGCAAGTGGTTGAAGGCAATCTTCGACAAGTGCACCTATACAGCTGACGGAGTGTATGAGACACAGCTTGAGCAGTGTCAACAGCGTGGACAGGACCTTCCACCATTTCCTCCAATTCCACCTCCTCCACAGTATGACCTTTCGAGTCTCTCCGACACAGATTCAGATGATGATGAGAAGGAGGAGGGACGAGTAGTAGATTGGGATGAGACCCTGGAGGGATACCATCAAAGACAGGAGCTAAGGCATTCCACTCGCTACACCACCACTACTCATCGTTAGGGCCATGCATGTATTGACTCCAATGACGATGATGGTGATGGTGGTGCCGGGACTGCTATAGGAGGTGATGATATTGATTGGACGGACATCCAGGGAGATGACGAGTAGGTGTTGATCTTTCTTCTTTTCCTCTTTTTTGGTGCTTTATGCCAAAGGGGAAGAAAATTAGAGGGGTCAACAACTTTTTGCAGCAGCTGTTCCTCATGTCCTATTCGATGAGTGTTAGTCTTTGCTAGGTGGAAAGTTTGAGAGTCGCTCAAAACTCTAAATTGTGAAATAATGCTACTATTTGACTCTTTGTGTATTGGATGTGGACATGTATCGTTGTGTGGATTAGAAGTCATCTTTTTGTGCTAGGTTGCATATCTTTCTTATCTGAGCTAGTTGTGTGGTGTTTGACTCTGTCTTGCTCGTACAGTCAGGTGCGGCACTGTCGTACAGCAGCAAGCACATGTGTGTATAAACTGTCATTTGTATCACGTTTTACATACCTAACATAGTATGCAGCACCCCACAGAAGCATGGATGTAGGGGGAGCCCCATCACTTTCACTAAAATGTGAATCTTGGCTTCTTATGTCAATTTGAGAATTCAATTCTCTATTCACATACTTAGGGGGAGGCTCTACACCCATGGCTCAAAAATCTCAGTATTTATTTCATATCTTTTGTAAGCTCTAATTGGGTTGTCATCAATCACCAAAAAAGGGGAGATTGAAAGTGCAATCAAGCCTTAATTGTGGGTTTTGTGATAATGACCACGTAATTGGAGAACTAATGAGATTTATCTAGATGACAAGCATGGAATTTATATTCGAGGATGCTACACGAAACGGAGGAGCCCCCAATTATAAATGTAGATGGCTTCAAACTCAAAGGAGGTTTAAATTCTTTTATATATTAAATTTGAGTATAGAAAAAGACATACTACAAAGGGGGGCATAATGCTTAAGTTAATATGTGCTACCAAGTGCTCAAACAACCACAAGTATCCTCAGATTCATAGCTAAGGCAGTTTACACTTCACTATTACCTTTGCTGTCTTGCAGGGTGCGAGCTCTGACTCACCCGACCCCTTGGGTGCGAGCTCCGACTCGCCTGACCCCTTGGGTGTGACCTCTGACTCGCCCGACCCCTTGGTCGTGAGCTCCAACTCAGCACGATCCCAAGGTCGAGGGCTCCGTCTTGCCCGACCCCAAGGTCGCGGGCTCCGGTTCGCCCGACCCTTTGGTCGTGGGCTCCGGCTCACCCAACCCTTTGGTCACGGGCTTCGTCTTGCCTGACCCCAAGGTCACGGGCTCTGGCTCGCCCGATCCTTTGGTCGCGACCTCATCTTGCCCGACCTCTTGGGTGCAGTGTCTGTTAGGGGCTGGGAGGTATATATACCTTTTCCTTTCCTCGCCAATGGCTATCTATGATTTAAAGTGACTGTTGGGGGTTGGGGGTATATATACCTTTCCCTTTCCTTCCCAATGGTAATGAACCAACCCTGCTCTCTTCTTCTTCACTTTCGCATGTCCAAAACAGAGTAGGAGCTCTCTCTCTCTCTCACTCCATTATTGACCTCAAGCCCCCAAGCAAATCAATTGATTTCCCCATCAATGCTTGAGGGAAAAGGGTCCAAAACTTGATTAGAGAGCAGCTCCATTGATTCTCTAACTCTAAAGAGCACTTAGTTCACGTTTTGGTCGGCGGTTGTGTTTATTACTCTTGGAGCTTGGCTCCTAACCGCCTAGAGCGTCGCCCATGGAGCTTGCCAACTTGTGTGGCAGCCCCGGAAGGTTTGTAACCATCTCTTGAAGCTAGTAAACTCATCCCTCATCTTAAGAGTTAAGTCTCTTGACTTGAGAATGAGGAAGGGTTGGAAAGCCCTAAGCCTTAGTGGCTAACCTCAACAACGTGGAGGTAGTCAAGCCTTGGTGGCGAGCCGAACCATGGGATAAATCATCGTGTCACTTGTGCTTGATTTACATTACTTGCATGACATATTATGGTTGAGGTGATTTCTAGGGTTTCTAGTGATCTACTTGTGTGTGGTGTTCCTACTACTTCTAGCTCTTGATCTGTGATTGTCATACCTGCAGTAAGCTAGTAAATTTCTCCGATATAAATTTTTGTTCACAGATTTTGAACTGTGACTCGAAGTTGTCTACAGGTGCGGCAGTGCCACGGTCTGGCAGTGCCGCCCTCCAGAGTGGTAGTGCCGCAGGGTGAATTTGATAAAAGTTTAAGTGTTTGGTTTGATAGGCCTATTCAACCCCCCTCTAGGCCAACCAAAGATCCTACAGTTGGTTTGTGCGTGTTTATGAGTGTAAGTACTTAGTGGACTTGCCACTAGACATCTCCATGCACATCTCCAAGTTTGGGTTCTAGGCATAGCTGCTGTTGAAGCTCTCTACGCAGGCGCGGCAGTGCCGCATTCTCAGCGAGGCAGTGCCGCGCGACGAAGCAACAGTGCCGCGCACTCTACTAATCCGCTGCAAGTTTTATTTGTTGTTATTTTTCAGAAGCGCCTATTCACCCCCTCTAGGCGACATCAAGGTCCTTTTAGCAAGTGAGATTATAAGATTTCCACAACATTTAGTCTTCATGATATTTGTCTCGCTATTCTTCAAGAACATTGAGATAGAGAATAATTAGAGGAATATATTATATTCTAGCATGCATACATCAAGATTCATATTTATGCACTTCAAAGTTGCAATAACACGCATCTTCGAGATGTGATTAATAATCATTATTCTTTATATCATTATATATTTTTCTCTATTCATAATAGTGGTGACTCCTTCTGGGATTGATTCCAGATGCTTCGAGAATCTTTATCTTTATCACAAGTCTGTATTTCTAGTGTAATGGGGAAAGTATTGCTAGTAACACCAAAATATATCATACCGATTTCAGAGGATACTTCAATCCAAAACTTCAGGTGGAGAAGGCATTATGTCACAAGTCTATATACACCCATAGTAAAAACTCATGAAATGCGCATCTGCTTATATGGTATACTTTTGTTCCTTTCAGTTTCTCTTTCCATTCTTATCTCTCGAGTCTTATATGTGTCTTTATTCCTTTCGATGAATTCACTTATTTTTGTGCATTCAGACTTATAACCATATATTACTTCAGGGAAAATCCTTCGAGGAGTTGTTGTCTTTATGGGGAGGTCATTTCTCATAAAAGACAATATTGGTATGAGATTTTGATGTTGCTCTTCATGGATTTTCAGAATCCCATAACTGCATATTTTAATTCATGTCATTAGCATTCATTATATAGCGGAACATATTTTTATAAAACTTATGTCAGAACTGGTCTCTATTAGGACCTTTTGAAGCATCGCTTTTCACCACCCATTATTTAACGATGACCCATAATTATCTGAACATCAGGTTCAAGATATTCACATAGCGATTTTTGGTTCAGCCTCAACGGCATGTTTCATTTGACCCGATATGAGAGCTTCAAGCACTCTTGCCATGGACTTTGTTTCGGATCCGGATTCTCACAAAGAGACTCATTTAGCAATTATAGAGACAAATAAGTGTCGACACATATTTTTCTGACTTAATAACAATCTTTCGTTATTACCCAAAACGATAGATTCATTGTTGTTCCGTTTTCCTAGCTTTATAGTATGCGCGCATTGCTAGGATTTTCATCTCCAGGATGAACCTCATCGTGAGATAACTCACTAGCAGGGTGATTTCTCTATAGGAGTAAGACAGGAGTTTTATCACACATAATATGAGTTTGCTTCATGAGCATATGCTTTTGACTTAGGCCTATAGATCTTATTTGCAGGCATCCCCGCATAATTTGATCAAAATGCCAAGGCCAAAAATGGATATGAAATTAATCCCGGATATATCTACATCTACTTCGGGTAGAAGCATTCATTTAGATTTTAACCAATATGGCTGCTCCTCATCAGTACAAATAGCTATCTGACATAACTCCATGCTATAGAATAGAGGAGTGTAACTAAACAACTAGTTTAGTTTAGGTTTGTACGTGTTGATTCATAAACATCATGGCATTTCATAATATGTGCATTCATCTCCCCCTAATGCCGAGATATTTAATAGCATACTAAAATTCCCCATTCACCAACTTCTAGTGGTGTATATGTATGCTTTAGTGGTGGTTTATTTGAGAAATATTACGCACTTTATTTGGGGGTCTATTACTATTTTTATATGCAATTAGCTTGGACTTTTAATGCAGTTGCATGAATACTACGAGTATTTCCTACTACAGGAGGAGTATCCTCAACTTCTTGATGAGCCCATAACTTCTGTTGGATTATAAACTATTGCTCTGCAAGTTCTTAGTTTCAACAAATGCATATGCAGCCTTCTAGACTTAACACCTGTAGTTACCAACGTAACCCATAATTTAGCCATAACAATTCTTCTGGAGCTAATGCTCACCAATTGTTGTTTAATTGATAATCAATCTATCCATTATGGATATCGACCTTCTAGGTCATATGCATGAGTAAATACAATAATGGTGGCATTGCGCTTTCAGGCGCGTTGAGCTTGGTGTGTATAAGTATGATAGCAAGAACATGGCATTTAGTCGTGGTTGCCAAGCATAAATTTTGGATGCAGAGTTATTTCATAGTCCAACTCTTTTGTTTATTGCCCAAAATTGACCCAATTACTCATACCATATAGAAAAAATTTAGTCATTATATTTATTGCAGCATATTTCGTGTTCTATATAAAGCATGGCTTGGATCAATTCATTGTTCAGCATGAAGAGAAGCTTTTAAATAGAATAGATAAGACCAAGAATTTTCATTTATCTAGGAAATATTATTTTAATGCAAAAGTCATTGACTTAAGAAAAAAAATGATTGCTTCGTAAGAGCAACAGTGACCAATATCCTTCTGGGATAAACTCTCAATTGATAGCGTAACTTTTGTAGGTAAAAAGTACATGTAAGAAATATCATTACTAGCATTCTAGTTGTCAAGATTCCTACGGTCTGTCAGAGCCTAGGATAACTACTATAACCGACAGTTGGTTAATATCAAGTTAGCTTCTAGCTTGTTGTGATTTAGGATTCGAACTTGTTTACATGCTTTCCATCTTCTGGTAGTTGGCAGCTAGATCTTATAGTAGGTGAGGTGTGGCACCACTTCAGGACTTCAATAGTCCAAGAAAGGACAACAATGTTCTTCATGGGGAAGAAGTATCATGCTTTCGCACTAATCAGAAAAAGAACCTCAACAAATTAAGAACGTCTCACCCAGTTGGAAGAGTTGCTGATAACGTATTGAGAATCGACCTATTCACGGATTGTTAGATCCGTTTTTCGTTCCCAATCCCAAGAAAGAGACATGTAGAAGTCGTAGATTGATCCCGTCTCCTATCCAAATCTCCAAGAACAACATACAAGAACACAAATGACACACTGGTATATGAGGGGAGCCATCTCTTTATTAGTCATTTCACGTATACATCTAGTCTCTTTATATAAATACCTTTAGAGCATATATGATAGCCATCATCGTATATATATATGGTACGAGCCCATCAGCGTATATATGGTATGAGGCCATCAATTCTCTGGTCGAAAAATTCTTAACACCTTCAACGGCACCGGACCGAGCACACGCACACGCAGGCGTAGCTGCGGCCGCATGACACAGCCGTCATCGACACGACACGAGTGGCCCAAGTGCGCGCACGGCGTTCCCGAGCATCTTCATCACCCGACCCCGTGCCGTCAGCTCCGCTCGCAGCTGAATCCAACGACGACACGCAACAACCAGCATGTTCGCTGGTTGGTTTCAGCCAGAGCTTATCAGCCATGGTACAGTTTTTTTTTTCTCACAACAAACAGCACCAGCCGAATTTATCAGCCCAGACCGACCAGCAAACAGACTGAACGACGGGATGGGATCCCTTGACGATGCGGACGCCTCCACTAGTCCAGTTCGTTCTACTGCACTGCAACACCGCCCGTTTTCTACGACCAAGCTATTCTGGGCCGCGCGTTAACCTAAAAAAACATTCGCTTCCATTTTTCTTTCTGGTAAAGTTAGTTACGCAGTCCAAATTTAACCCTCTCTCTTTCACTGTCAAGTGAACATGGTCGGTCTAGCAGTGCTGGACCTCCGCCTGTGGTGCCATTTGTCAGTTGTCACTGTGCTGGCTGTCTTTCTGCACTGCACCGCGTTGTTCAAAGACACACTCGCACGTACTTACGGTTCCAACCCTCGAATTCAATCGCCGCAATCCGGCATGCAACCGTGTGCCGCGCGTACAAATGTGAGCCAGACCGCCCTGGCCCCATAACCTCTCATGATTCAGTGCCTGCGCTGGAAATGGCGTGCCGTACGCTGAAGATCTGGGCGTCGGTTCACGCATGCTCTGAGGAGTTGGAGAACGGGTGGACATTCCACGTGATGATCCGGTCCATTTCCAGTCATGGTTTGCTTGTTCAGGAGATCACAAATGCGTGAGCTTTCTACACAAGGGCGAGCAGCGTGTGCTCGCTCTTCATCAGTCCAGCTGGAGCCCCGTCGCAGCAACTTCGGCATCATGCACTGGGCGTCCCCATCTGGCCGTAAAATAAAAACGTTATTTCCAGTAGCTCATCTAATCTTTTCATATATACTCCCTCCGTACTTAAAAAAAAAACAAGGTCGTTTTGACAGCGACACGGTCTTTAAAGCATAACTTTGACTACTTATTTTTATAAAGATATTTATCAAAAAGTGATATATGTAAATTTTTGTGAGAGTATTTTTCAAGACAAATTTATACATATGGTTTTTATATTTTTTAAACTCAACAACTTAAAAGTTATTCATGATTTATATTCTCAATATTTGACCAAAGCCTTGTCCAAAACGACTTTATTTTTAGTAGGGATGGAGTAATTAATAAAAAAAGGAAAACAAACGTTACTATTACGATTTACGAATAATCTGGGGGTCGGTTGAGATAAACCAGGAGGCTGTTGGACTGGCAGTGGATGACCGACCATCTCGAGATGAATTCAAACAGGACACGATCTCAGACGATACGACCGGCAAAAACGGAACGGAGTCGTCACCACCACCGCGCGTTGCCCGGCCGCAGCCGCACCCCACCGACAGCAGAAAATCCGCCTCCTCGGCAGGCGGGGGCCCGCGCGTCATGCCCCGCCCGGTGCCGCGCGGCTGTTCGCTGTTCGCCCGGGCGCGGCGGATCCGGTGGGGCCGCGCTTCCACTGGGCTGTGGTGCTGTGTGCTACTGCAGCAGCTGCAGGCAGCGGCAGTAGCGGGGCGAGCGGCACTCATCACCAAAGGAGAGAGAGGCGTCCGAGGCCTCCCTCGCCATAATTCCAACCCACTGTTTGTGTGTGTGCCGCTGTAGCAGCGCGCGCGCCACCACCACCGTCAGCCTCTCTCTCCCCACCTCACCTCGCCGCCGTCGAGATTTCGTCGTCTCCTGGGGCTCGGGCAACCGAAGCAAAGCTTGGGGGAGGTGTCCTCGGACAGAGCCGTTGCCCGGGCCGATGCCGGCCCTGATGTAGATTTCTCATCCGCTTTACCCGGTTGCCAACGTCTCTTCCGAGTTCCGGAGTAGCGGTTCCGGCGCCCCCATGATCTGCCAGTTGGAACCCTTGGGCGTTCGTGGAGGAGGTATCTATCGCTCCTGCTGTCGCCGTTCCGTTCCAATTGCTTTGCTTTTCGTTTCGTGGGTTGCGTGGGGTGGTCTGGTACTTGGGTGGGTTCGTGTGAATAACGGGGGACGTGGCAGGTTGCTCTGCTGGACAGTGATCGCATTTGGTGGCGGTGGAGGAAGACGACGACGAGACGACGAGTAGGAGGAGGAGGCCATGAAGGAGGCGGGCGAGGAGAGGTGCCTTGACCCGCAGCTGTGGCACGCGTGCGCCGGCGGCATGGTGCAGATGCCCCCCGTGCGCTCCCGTGTCTACTACTTCCCGCAGGGCCACGCGGAGCACGCGCACGCCGGCGGGGCCGCCGACCTCGCCGCCGGGGCGCGACCGCTCCCGCCGCTCGTGCTCTGCAGCGTCACCGGGGTGCGCTTCCTGGCCGATCCGGAGACCGACGAGGTCTTCGCCAAGATCCGCCTGGTGCCGCTCGCGCCCGGCGAGGTGGAGTTCCGAGAGCCCGACGAGTTCGGTCTCGGCGGCGACCCCGCGGACGCCCGGGAGAAGCTGTCCTCCTTCGCCAAGACGCTCACGCAGTCCGACGCCAACAACGGCGGCGGCTTCTCGGTGCCGCGCTACTGCGCCGAGACCATCTTCCCCAAGCTCGACTACCGGGCCGACCCGCCCGTGCAGACGGTGCTCGCCAAGGACGTGCACGGGGAGGTCTGGAAGTTCCGCCACATTTACCGGGGCACGCCGCGCCGGCATTTGCTCACCACGGGATGGAGCACCTTCGTCAACCAGAAGAAGCTCGTCGCCGGGGACTCCATCGTCTTCCTGCGCACCGAGCATGGCGAGCTGTGCGTCGGGATACGCCGTGCCAAGCGGGTGTCCTGTGGTGGCATGGAGTGCATGTCTGGGTGGAACGCCCCGGGGTATGGGGCCCTGTCGGCCTTCTTGAAGGATGAGGAGGGTAAGATGATGAAGGGTCCTGGTGGGTACATGAGAGGCAGGGGGAAGGTGAAGATCACGGATGTTGTTGAGGCCGCAAGCCTAGCGGCGATCGGCCAACCATTTGAGGTGGTGTACTACCCGAGAGCTAGCACACCGGAGTTTGTTGTCAAGGCTGCATCGGTGCAGAACGTGATGAGGAACCAGTGGTGCCCTGGGATGAGGTTCAAGATGGCATTTGAGACAGAGGATTCATCAAGGATCAGCTGGTTTATGGGGACGATAGCTTCTGCTCAGGTTGCTGACCCAATCAGATGGCCAAATTCACTGTGGAGGCTTCTTCAGGTTTTGCTTGATCCCATGTTTCCCATACTTATGTGCCATACTGCATTATGAACTGATGCATGCTATTTTTAACTTGCTTCCTGTTTGGGGTTAATAGTGTTGTGTTTTTGGTATCTATGAGACTATGAACGTTTCATGCCCTGTGAATTTAACTGCTGCTATGGAACTATTGGTTCAATGTTGATATGGAATATGCATAAATCGCTTAAACATGATCTTTGCTTGAGGTGCTCTGGTTCACACTAGAAGGTGCACCTAAAAGATGACCAGCACACAGTGCATGGTGCTCAACCGTTTATAGCCCACATGAAGTATCTGGAAGCCTTTATATTACTAGACAAAAATTCAATTATGAAATTGGGCATCTGAGGAATTATTGGGCAAATATACCATCTGTTTGATTTAGTTACTCTCTCTTCTGGAATGTATAGTTTTCAAATTGTTAGTATGTTTCGTCAGTCTCTTCTGGTTAGTGGTCACTGAGAGCAGTGTTGTCATCTTCTACAGCATTGTTTCTCATCTCCATGTATCCTATCATCATAGCTACGTAGCTTTTTGTGTCTGTTTCTGCACAATTTGGAAGCTGGTAAGCATCGTTTTGTTAGCATCAGGAAACATTAGGAAACTTGATCTGCTTTATACGTGTGTCTAGCTGAAATTGAAATGTGGGGAGTGAACTCATTAACATTCACATATTTCCAACAAACATCCATTTATATATAGGTTTCTCAGTCCTGGACTCCTGAATCAATTGGTCCTTTTTTTCCATGTTAATGACAGTACCTTACATTTGCCTATATGATCAATGCCTTTATAAGATTGCTAGCTGATATTTAATTGCAGCATGGCATTGTACATCCGTACGACCGTACCTTGAGAAAGAGATTGAGGCACAAGCATAATATTGATCTAGTGTTAGTTTAACTTTAATGCGCTACCTGTTGGTTGCTCATCTGTCCTTACCCTAGCATGTTTTTGTTTTCTTGGAATTGTCTTGGTGCATAGCTTGACAGGCAATGTAGGAATACAAATGTAGGTGTCTTACAAGCATTGTTAAGTGAGACATTTGAAACTCGCCTGCTTATTTTGTCTGATGTTATTAATTATAGCAGATGTAGAAAGAATTTACTTTGAACACAAAGAATTTACTTGTGCAATTGGTACACAATTTATTGTTAGATTATGCTTCCTTTGTCCTTATTAGCTCTGCCAGCACCAGCACATTCTAATTGTGTGCACTGTCTCTTTTTTCACATAGTTGCAAATTTATTGCAGGTGACATGGGATGAACCAGATTTGCTGCAGAATGTGAAATGTGTCAATCCATGGCTTGTGGAGATTGTATCAAGCATTCCACCAATTCACCTGGGACCATTTTCTCCACCTAGAAAGAAGTTGCGGGTGCCCCAACATCCAGACTTTCCATTTGATGGTCAGCTGTTGAATCCACTTTTCCACGGCAACCCACTTGGTCCAAGCAACAGCCCTCTTCGCTGTTTCTCGGACATTGCTCCTGCAGGCATACAGGGAGCCAGGCATGCTCAATTTGGTTTACCCCTAACAGACCACCAGCTTAGCAAGCTGCACCTCGGTCTGTTCCAAGGCGGCGGTTTTAACCAGCTTGATGCTATCACTCCGCCATCCCATATATCCAAGGGTTTTGTGATCAGCAGTGCACCAGTCAATGAGAGTGTCTCTTGCTTGTTGACAATTGGCACACCACAGGCCACAGAGAAATCTGATGACGGGAAGAAACCCCATATAATGCTGTTTGGAAAGCCGATCCTTACTGAGAAGCAGATGAATTCTAGAGGATCAAGGGAAACATTCTCCCCTGAGGTTACTGGAAACAGTTCTTCTGATGGCAATGTTCAGAAGACAGGAAATGTATCTGATGGTTCTGGTTCATCGATTTGCATCGGTTTCTCATCCCAAGGTCGCGAGGCTTCTGAGCTTGGGTTAGAAGCCGGGCACTGCAAGGTATTTATGGAATCAGAGGATGTTGGTCGCACCATTGACTTATCTGTCTTTGGTTCATACGAAGAGCTGTACGGTCAGTTAGCTGACATGTTTGGAATTGAGAAGGCAGAAATAATGAGCCACCTTTGTTACCGTGATGCTGCTGGTGCTGTCAAGCATACTGGTGAAGAGTCATTCAGGTGAGCGTTTCCTTAATGCCATCAGCTTTTATTGACCTTGTATATAATCAGTGTCTACTATATACTAGTACATTTAAACTATATTGTGTGCGTGTGACAGTGACTTCATGAAAGTAGCACGGAGGCTCACCATAATAGAGAGCACTGAGGGGAGACTGCAGAAACCTCTCATCGAATACATGATGGAGCGGGCTTGATTGCATGACTGGTTCAATAAGGCAATCTGAAGCTTGTGGGAAGACTGAGCTTAGAGCGAAGTAACTGCTGTGTTTGCATTTGTGTTTGTCTGCAGTGAAGCAGAATCGCGATGTTTGTCTGGTCTTGTAGAAAACCTTGGTGTACGGATTTTCATCTGTCGTGACTTGATCGTTAGAACTCTGTCGTGGTCAGCTGTGTTGTGCTTGGTCGAAGTTGATAAATAACCTCTTTGATGAATTAGCTTGGAATAAAGTTCGAGTTGTGTTAAGGAATGCCAGTGCCATGGCAATTCAGTTGTCATTGTCGATTTAGTTAAAATGCTTGTATCTGCTGCTGCAATTTGACAGCACTTGACTCTGTATATGTTAAACTTATGGTTGTTATATGTTCATTTCATCAGCTTGAAAATCACCATACCTGTGGTTGGTTATCTGATAATCACCAAACATGGAAATAGTACATGAGTAAATATTTGTTAAGGAGCTGGCCTGAATTGTGAAGCACGCATGCAGATCGCAGAGGATGCTCCGGTGCATTGTGCCATGCGCTTGTCGTTTAAAGGAATGGATCCTTCACGTGTTTTACACGGGATGGAACATGGAAGTCCAGTAGTGGAGTCCCTTATTGCTACGCGTAGCCTGAATCGATCGTACGGGCTGCGATGCCGATGCAGTCCCGATAGCTGCACGAGGCATCAGACTACACACATCGATGCAAGTGTTTAGGCGTATGGGTTCCTTGCTGCCTTCCTGGCGGCCACAGGCATCTCCTATCTCCTGCGCTGATCCTGGTAGTACTACGTTCAGCCATAGATGTGACGCATGAACCAAGGCTAATTGGCTAGCATAAGACTGGCCACAGTGTGTGCATCGATGCCCAAAACTAAAAGCAGAAACTCAATATTGGTGGAGACAAGCTGTAATGGGCAGACATCGTGTAGGACCCACTAAACAGTAAAAAGCAACAACTATAGACAGCTTTCATCTCTCTTGTGTACATTTTTCTCTTTCATATACATGCATGTTGTCAGAGAGAGGTTTGAAGCATCGATGCTTCTACATGACTTGATGCCCAATTTTTCTGGAAATTCGGCATCGCTCGCAATGGTCGGCACAGGTGCTTGGACCATCTCTCCTCTTCGAGCACCGGTAAAACGATAGCGGTCTAAGCCCTCGTGTTCTAGATGAGGCAGAAGCGTACCGTACGTTGGTCCTAGTTGCCCGTGCCACCAGGAAGTAGCGTTGTGCTTTCTGGCAATGGCGTCTAGATCTTTCTTTATGGTTGTTGATTCGTGGTCGACTAGAAAAATTGGCGCGGCGCTATGGACTGTGCCTTTTTCGGCTGGTCTATAACATATTTGTACTGATTTATATAGCTAATTTATTAAAAGAGAAAAACATTATACCACAGCTTATGAGGAGCCAAACATGGCATGTGCCAATGAGGCAGTGAATGAGTTGTGCTTTATTGTTCTGGTGGTGTGCCTTGATTTTGTCAGCCTGTTCGCTTGCTCGTAAACGATCGTAAATTTTCAGTCGGGAATAATGTTTTTCTCTCACACCAAACCAGCCAACAGTAAATAATCCACGATACGATATGGCCTCCCGAACATGCTGTGTATCTCCGCGGTAATACTTTATGTAAGGTCAAATTTATAGCATTTTATTGATCTGGCAGTTATAAACCAAGATTTTTGCCTATCGTCTCTGGGTAGAAGTGCAGCATTTGGGAATTGTACAGTGCCTACTTACTGGTTTTTTATTGTGGTAGAAAATATAATAGGATGCTAAAAAAAATAAAGGTCCTAAGATACAGCTAGTATGCATGCCGTGAGTCTCCGTCTACGCCCCTCGCGTTACTAGCGCGACTCGAAATACGGAACATGGGGAGAGGCAGCCACATGGCATGCTCGCCGTGGACGGGCGCCATACGGGAATGAGCCGGAGGAGAAGGGTCACTGCCGCTACGAGAGCCGAGGAACGGCAGGTGACGATCGGGGCTGTTGGTTGGTCGGTGCTAGTGTTGGTTTAGACTGGTTAATATTGATTTTTTTGTTAGAGAAAAATATTATTAACTGGCTAGTTTGGGCTGACCGAAACCAACGAGGGAAGCACAAGGCCTTTGAGCCACACGCCTAATTCCAGCCGGACTCTCCCAAGGCCGAACGTGTTTGGGCCATGCCCCATGCCCCGTGGTTAATGTGCCCCCGTTGGCAGCCCTTGGCCACTGGCGATTTTTTTTAATCCTTTTTTATTCAATATTTTAATAATAACCATATCTATTTTTTTTAAATCTAACACATTTTGATCGCGCCAGTCCAGTTGACGTGACAAAATTACGCTCTCACGTCACATGCGTTGCCATGGCAAGATCTACCACGTTGGAAAAATCATAAATCTTCATTCGACGTCAAATGAAGATGATTAAAAGGGCGTACACAGTGCAGAGAGCCCTCGCTCTGTGCGGGGTCTGTGGAAGGGTGTCAGTGGCAAGCCTTACCCTCGCCTGTGTAATGAAGGTACTTTTTATATTAAAATTGTAGCCCACAATAAGATCTACAATTTTATAGTTTTGAGTTTTTACATTTGAGGTCATTAAGATGCTCGAGAAAATAATATAAAGTTTCAGCAGCACATTAATCGTGCTCCAGGGCTTGTCGCCTCACGAAAATTATTTTTTTCTTGAAAGGTGTCAAACGAAGATACTTTTTACACCAAAGTTATAGCTATCGATAAGACCTACAAGTTTTTTGTTCTGAAGTTTTTCATCTGAGATCGTTAACGTACTCAAGAAAATAATACAAATTTAAGGGACATAAGCTTATCTTTATAGAAGGGGTTTTGGGGGAGGCAGGCTAGCCAGGTGGTGGGGACGGGGCCGGGCGGCTTCAGGTCCTAGCGGCGATGGAGGCGGTCGGGCTAGCTCGGGACGGGGGCGTCGCGACCATTCTCGCTAGAGTTTGAGAAGATAGCGGCGGCGGGAGAGGGGAGGCGGAGGAGGAGGCCGCCGCGGGAGCAGTAGGGTCTCGCCGGAGCTCTACGACGGGACAGTGGACAGTGACGGCGGTGGGAGTGGGTCAGCGCAATTAGCCTGAGGAAGAAGAAAATGGACAGCCGTCAGATCTTGATCGGATGGTTCGGATTCGTCGTCTGGAAAATTGAAAAAAATCAAGCACCTGATATATAGCAACACCCTTTTAAAAAAGTAGAGCACTGCTCAATCATGATCCACAACATACTGACTTTTTCTTGCGAGACACAACATATATACTGACTCTAAAACCCCAACATAAACGATTCATTCCCCGACCTCTAGCAAGCCCGCAATAGTCTGGTTCGGTTAATTATGCACTTTATAATTTGTTTATCTGTTTGATGAAATCCTTGGGTCTCTTGGAATAATCTGCTGTTACAAATAGATAAGGTAAACTCAGGGAGAGATGCGTTGTATCTATTATGTTGCAGGGCTGTGATTGGGGAGGGGACATGATAAAATTAGACGTGGGCATTGTAAATCTTGTAACCCAAGAAGTAACAGAGGAAGGAAAGCCATCGATTCTTAGATAGGGGATCAGATTCATACTAACGCACGAAAGTAGCGCAGCACAGAGGATGACATCTGCCTCCTACTCCTCCTCCCTCTCCATCTCCCTCCCTCCTCCTCTCTCACTGGCTCGCACACCACGAGCAAGTGGGAAGCTTTCTTTGGCCAAACCCTCCTCCCGCTCCATGCCGCTGTAGCCCTCCTCCTAGCTCCTACGCCGCCGCCGCTTCCTCCTCTTCGCTCTCTCCGTCCACCATTGCCACTTTGCAAGAGCAGTAGGAGGGGGAGAGAACTTAATATCTCCCCTCACGTTGTTTCGTGGCCCCCTGTATCCTAGTCCCCGCACACCAAAGCTCCCCAATCTTCCGATTCCCAAACCTTTTTCCCCGTCTGCTCCTTCAATTCATCTCCATGGCACCGAAAAAGCAAGGCAAAGGAAAAGAGAAAATGGATGAGAACAACGCGAATGAGGTATAGGAACTAGCTCGACTGATTTCGTGCTACATCCGATACTCAATGTGAAGAAAGCCGCAAAATCAGGACAAAAATCAAACCAATAGTATCTACACAATGTACTGGCCCCGTTCCCTTCGCTGAAAAAAAGCCGAAACACTATTCCGGCTAATTTGTTGTGAGAGAAAAATATTGTTCCAGATGAAAAAACAAGCTGAAAAAACGGATTATAAGATAAGCGAACAGGGCCACTAAAGTTATATAGGATAACTATGAGTTAATGAATGCAAATACCAATACCCACCTGTGCTTATTCTGATCGTGTAGTCTTGCTAGGATTACGAGGAATTACTTTTGTGTTTTCAAAAGGGCACACCGAAGTAACGAACTTGCACTTGTTGCTATCTAAATTAAAATGATGTATTTGTTACATGTTAGGTTCAGCCACATGCTATCTTCTTAATGATGCTAAAGATCAGTTGCCCCCACGCACCCAACTACCATATGAGGGTGTGCACAGGCTTGGGAAAGATACTTCAAATTTAGGAGTATCTCGTGTCTTAGCTGGCATTATCCCCTTCATTGTTTGTTATGAAGAATTGATGCAGACTGAAGAACTTCTAATGGAAGGGATATTCAGGAAATGTATATTTTTGGGTTTGTTGGCGCTGTCTGTTGTAGCCATTTCTAAACTTCTAAGGTTCTTGTTGTTTTAAGCCAGGGTGTTTGAAATGCTGTTTAGAGAAGCTAGTTTTGAGAAATTTGCTCCCTTTGAGGTTTCCAATTAGTTCACAGTTGGGAAAATGATTCATATCAAATGTTTCAGCCTAATCCTCCTACCAATCTAGTTATAAAGCTAGCAATCTAGTTATAAAGCTAGGTATACCGAAGAAAAATGCACGGATAGTATGGCCACCAGCTGATAACATAAGTGGTCTCATTTGATTTTCTGTAATCTTCTTAGTTTTTTATTGTTTCATTTAGATTTTATTTAAAATTTGTGTTCTTATTTCTAGGAAAAAGAGGAGGAAATTAAGAGACTCAACCTTCGAAAGAAAATTGCCCATAATTATAAGACTAAATCATCTCAATGAAGAAAGGCCGTGCCTAGAGAGAGGGAGAGAGCGGCGACAACAAGGTTCTACTGTCGATCAGGCGCACGAAAGATGGCATGTTCTTTAGGGGAATTTGGGAAAGAATTGAGAAGAGAAAAGGAACATTAGAAGGAGGAATTGCTTTAGAACAACGTTGTTCTTTAGCAAGGGGAGGGGTTGGCGGCGGCAAGAGGCTGCGGCCGGCCTGGCGCGTGGTGGGTGGCGGCGTGCGCAGAAGACAGAGAGGAGAGGCGGCGGTGACAAGAGAAGAGAGGGAGAGGGTTTTACCCAAAATTATTCTCGCTTACTTGAAATGATACATCTCCCCTTATATTTATAGGGAGGTTACAAGCAAATCCTTGCTTCCAGACTCTTCATACTTCTAAATCTAGATGGGTTGTGTAGCGGGCTATGGTACCCATGGGCCCAATTAGTCCGTCTCGGGTCCGACACCTCCATAGCCCGTCATGGCTAGATTGGGCCGTGACACTTCTCCCCCTTTTCGCGAGACTGCACATCCACGTGCTAGAATTTGCCATGTGTAGAGCCCTCGTAGTGTCACGGTTGGGGTTGATGTTGTAGCGGCCTTGTGTTATTGTTCTTGAAGTGTTGGAGCCTGCCTAATGTTGTCGTTTGCCTAGTCGTGGTGGTGGCCATGGTTGTCTCCCGAGGTAGCCCCATGGGCTTGCTAGTGTTGGAAACTTGCTCACGTCCACGGTAGTAGGGCTATGATGGCAACATTGTAGTAGATGGCATTGATGCCATGAAGGTTGTTGATGATAATGCCTTTTAATTGTAGCATTGTTGTAACAACGTCGTTGATGGTGGTGGCATGGATGTTGCAAGATGTGTTGGTGTTGAGAGCAATGTGTCGTCGATGTTGTGAAGGCTTGCTAACTCCTTTTGATGACGACGATGTTGTAGCTCGTATGTCCCAAAGCGTATTTAGACACCTTATTTGTTGGCGTTGCTAAGACTGGGGCACCATTTGTAGTGGGCTCGGGTAATGCTACATTAGAGTTAGCCAAATTAGTTTTATTAACATAAGATGTACCTGGCCTTCTTTTGGTATAATGGTAGTAGTGTTGATGATTGATGTTGGATGTAGACGTTGTTGCTTGGCCATTGAGATTATTGTCGTCGTCACTTTCGTTGGTGTCGCACGGCCATAAATTGTAATGGCGGTAATTGGTGTATGATCCATGGTATGTGGCACCTGTAGAGCGGCACCAAACAATCCGATGTGGATGACGCCTATTGCGAGTGACGGTGTTGTCTCATGTCATGGCATCCATTGTTGATGTATATTTAGTGTAGTAGCACGCCGAGGAGGTTGTAACTCTGGTCTCTTCTTGTCGGTGTTTTCGGACTACCGACGAGTAAATTTGTATTTGCACGTCTGGCTCGGATGGTGTGCTCGAAGGACATAAGGGTTTATACTAGTTTGGGAGGAACGTCCCTACGTCTAGTTTGCTGCTGCTCGTGTTACCGGCACTTGGTTTGCAGCAGGGGTTATAAATAGGTGAGATAGGGAAATGATCCTAATTCTCTAGTGAAAGGAGTGAACGGGTGCTAAGAGCTCGATCGCTGCTCAGCCATGTGCTCGTGTCGTGCTCTTGTGTTTTTATCTCGTGGTTCGGTCTCGTGTGGATCTAGATCCCCTTTCATGGGGTGCCCTGCTTCCCCTTTTATAGGTGAAGGGAAAGCTCGGGTCACAATAGAGAAAAGGAGAAGAACGAGAGAGAGAAGAAGGCTTCCAGGATCATTGGGTCCTTCTTCTCCTTCATGTGGGTCCCATCGATCCTGTAGATGTCAAGAGGGATGGCTCCATGTCGTGGCCCTGTTCGTCACTGGTGCCATGCGCAGGCGTCATCTGTCAGTCATGGCATTCCATTCCATCCTAGCAGACATCATAGTGATCTGATATGCCTGTCAGCGTTTGTACAAGGGTTAGACAGAATAGCACCAGCACGCCCGATGCTGTTCTTGATGTGAATCCTTAGGTATGGCCCATCATGGCCACGGGTTACATCGAGGCACGCTAGTCTCTTCCCTGGTGTTAGAGTTTTGACCCAGGTCCATACGCTTGGACCTGGAGTGGTTGGCGGCGGTATGGGTCCTCGTCGAATGAGACGGAACCCGCGTCCTTAGGGTCGAGCGAGACGGAGCCTGCACCCGAGGGTTTGGGCAAGACAGAGCCCATACCCAAGGGATCGGGCGAGATAGAGCACGAACCCAAGGGGTCGGACGAGATGGAGCCCGCGGCATAGGGGTCAGGCGAGATGGAGCCCGCGGCCTCAAGGTCAGGCGAGATAGAGCTCGTGGCCTCGAGGTTGGGGGAGACAGAGCCCGTAGCCTAGGGGTCAGGCGAGACGGAGCCCGTGGCCTCGAGGTCGGGTGAGACGGAGCTTGTGGCCTTGGGCGAGACCCCCCATGTCCTCGAGGTCAGGCAAGACAGAGCCCGTGGCCTTGGAGTCGGGTGAGGCGGAGCCCGTGGCCTTGGGGTCGGGCGAGACTTTTTAATACGTCTTGCCCCATCTGGGGAAGTCAGCGTGGGCGCTAACTTCGTTGCTTTGGGTATCCCTAATATCGATACCCGATAGTAGCCCCTGAGCCTGCGGAGGAGTAGAATACTCCTTTGGAGGCTTTTCTAGATGGGAGGACTCTGAGGGCCTTGGCCTTCTTTTTTTAGCCCGCAGTGTGTCCTGGTAGGGCAGCGGTTCTCTTTTGTCACAATCGGTCTTCTTGGGGCATGTAATCATAGGATTCGGGAGGTTGGAGCGATTTTTCTTGATTCCGGTCCCTAGGATCCGATCGGTCCGTTATCGTACTGCGACCGTGCGTTCGGTCTCCTTGCGAGTCTAACTTTTGTCGAGCCCCTGCGCGTAGCAAGGGTCCGGTCGAGGGTCGGCTCGTCTTTGTGATGGACAAAACATGGTGCTTGGTGAGCTATTTAATGGGCTAGTCTGAGTGGGGCCCTGGCTTCCCATTCATGGGGGTCCGGCATGGGTCAGCCGGTGACCGACTCTAGACTCTTGGTGGTCAGTCCATATAGTTTTTGGGTTCATTTGGCCAGTCCCAACGGCTCGTTGCCCTTCTTTGAGGAAAAACCATGGATTGGGAACCAACCAAGACCCAAACATGGGCCGAGATGCCCGCTGCACTCGTGCACCCGGGTACTAGCCGCTAGTGGGCCCATCCCTTTCCACCCCTCGCTCTAAGAGTGCCCCGAAGTGGCTGTGAACCCGTTGGTGGGCTAGCCTTCGAACTCCCGGTCCTAAATGGGCCGTAGGAGCATTTTTAGCTCTAGATCCCTTCTTACCTGCGATGGTTCTTTGCCCATTGAATGGGCGAACCATCACCCGGCGTATCCTTTGGGGGCGCAGCCACAGATAGCGTGCGCATGATCTTCGGAGGGAGGTGATGTGACGCGGTGCAGGGGGCGCGTGAATCTAGGTGGACGGTTCGCCTTCTCGTCCTGCTCCACCCTATAAATAGCGGCCTCCCCCTTTGCGTTCCTGCACACCAAAACTATAGCCTTATCTTCTCTGTTTCTCCGCCGTTGCCATTCGGATTTGCCGTGCTTTCTAATCTGCCACCGGAGCCCTAGATCCGTAGCTTCTGCTCCTCCGCCGCCACCTTTGCTTCTTCGTAGCCACCTCCATCCTCCACGGATTCGTGGTACTGCTTTGATGTTACCCATGCGCGCATGGAGGGCCTCATCAAATGTGGTCTTCTCTGCGGGAGGACTGATGCAGCGGAGTGTCTTGTTCCCGGACGTGAGGATGCGCCAGCACCGCCTGATGGCTACATCCTCTCCTTCATGCGCTTCCATGAGTGTGGACTCGTGGTTCCTCCTCACCCGTTATTCTGGGGTCTGCTGCACCACTATCAGATCGAGCTGCAGCACCTAAACCCCAATGGGATCCAGCACATCACGGCCTTCATCGCGATGTGTGAGGGGTACCTGGGGATCGAGCTCCACTTTGAGATCTAGAGAAATTTCTTCTCCATCTCCTTGATCAAGAAGAAGGAGAGAGGCCGGGAGACCCCGGTGCCGATGGGATGCGCAGGCATCCACCTCCGGGGGTAGCGGGCGGCCGAGTACATGCCCTGCCACCTCTCTAGATCTAACAAGGGGTGGCACTCGCATTGATTCTACCTGAAGAACGACCCGGTCGCTCCCTTGCCGATCTTCTCTGGGTGTCTGGTTGAAGAGGTGCCGCTATCATGGCCGTGGGGCCCACCCATCAAGGAGAAGAAGAGGATGTGCGACCTCCTCAAGGCCATCGCGTTCCTAAAGACCCATGGCCTTTGCGGGACCGATCGAGGGTTATGACGTGAGGAGGGTGGCGCCTCTGATGGCGTGCGTCTTCTTGCTGTACATGATGGTGCCCGGCGCACAGCTCATCGGGACGACGCTCGCCCAGGGGCTGCTCCACGATAGCGAAGTCACATAGCGCATCAAGGAGGCCATGGGGGAGGCTGACACCATGTTCCCGATCCTGGGGCATCCCGTGATGCGAACAGACGCAGGCTTCATTGAGCTGCCGGTGGGGCTAGTGTTTTGGGACTCCATCGCGTCGCTGCCCGAGCACGCTGTCATGAGGGCAACAAACGGTGCCATGGATGAGAAGCGAAAGAAGAAGAATGACGACAAGGAGAAGAAACGGCGGTCGAAGCAGCGAGCGAAGCTGCAGCGAGGGAAGCGGCATTAAGGCTAGTCGGAAGAAGAGGAGGAAGAAGAAGAGGAGGAGGAAGATGACAACTCCATGTCGCCCATCCCATGGGATGATCTGGCCTCCAGGGACGAGGGCCCACCTTCGCCGTAGGCGGGGCCCTTCATGTGGCATGTGACGAGGCAGGAGGGGGAGGACGCACCCCTGAGCCGGTGGAAAGATCGCCCTGCTTCGTCTGATCCCTCGGTGGTGCCTTCGAAGTCAATGGGAGGTGGCCATTTTGATTCGTCCGAGCCCTCCGACCTGAGGGAGGGCTCGAAGCAGCAACGTGCCGATGAGGAGCAACCGGGGTCAGGCAAGCTGGCCCCAAAACATCCTCGTATGATGGCATCAAGGTGAGTCAAGAGTTTTTGTCATCCTTTTGTCCTAACGAATTTTTACCGTGAACTGACCGCCATGTCTCTTGCAGCGTTGGAGGACGTGGGACTCTTCTGCGGCTTGCTTCAAAAAAGATCCTCCTTCGGCAAACACGCCAGGAGTCGGTTGTCGCCGCACCGGTGGAGGGCGTGTGTGGCGTCGGGGCGGCCACGGAGTTGACCGGGGAGGTGAAGCCAATGGTTGTGTCCATAGGAGAGCAGGCGGAGGAGGGCGCATCTGGGGCACCCGTGGTGGGCGCGGCGTGGCCAGTCATGTCCTCGACGTCGTAGGCAGAGGAGGCACAGCTAGAGCCACCGTCCATGTAGGTGGCCATGTTTGCGGTGGGGCGGACGGAAGGGGGGCACCAAGGCATCCTTCGTGGATGTGGCGACATGGCAGGCCTCTGTGTCCACGTCATGTGATAGAACCGCCCAATTTTTACAAGATCAAGTACGACTGTCCACATTTAACACGTTGACGCGCGCATACTTTTACTTATATAAACCCAGTAGTCCGCTGAGTGTCATGAAGGACCTTGATAAATCAACATCATAACTAAGATCGCATGATTAAGCATATATACATCACATACACAGAGTTGTAGTGGAAATAATATTACAAATGGGTTCACAAATAATAGTACAAGTTTGGGTTTCAAAACCGGTTAAGGGAAAACAACATAGCTTTCAAATGATTATATTAATATAATTTCCAAATACATTGCTAGCATAAGTAACATCCTCTGATAAATACATATAGATGAGAAATAAATATAGAGTCATCGAGCCCACCGGCGGTTGGCCACCATCTTCAGTAGGCTGAGAACTTCACCTGCAACATGGTGGGATAAACCCTGAGTACTCGAATGTACTCAGCTAAACTTACCCGTCATGAACCAGAAATAAAGTGACTCCAAGGAGTATGCAAGGCTTTATAGGTGGAGCTATCTTGACAAAATTTTACATAAAAGCTACTAGTTGAGCTATACATTTTATAATTCGGTAACCAAGATAATTATAGCTATTCATCTCTAGATTAGCAACTAACCTATGCCAAACATGTGGAATATCATTTAGTAACATGCAATAGTAACCATAGCCGGTGTAACATTTCCATATTCATCATAACCATTAAGCTCCATCAATTAATGCTACGTTGTCGCTGCTCAGTCAAGTTCTCACTATCCGGGAGAGACGGTGACTCGAATCGATTCCAACCAGTTGGAGAGTTATTCCTAACACAAACACAGACATACATACGCCAAGATAGTCTTAGGTCACCTTTGGTACAACTCAGGTACAGTCGTGGGTCCAATCAGCGTTGCACCCTTAGAGATTCTACCAGTCTACCAGGAAGTTCAGGCCCGGCCTTCCCTTGGACTCATGCCACTAGCTCCCCGCACATCCTTACTGCCTCCAGTATGCTCACTTTCACTTACCGGGTCCTGACCTGAGTTGAGCTACTCGGCTTTACGGTCGGAACGACTTATCCGACCAACTAAGTGTTATGCATGCGTTCAACATGACATGAGGACGTATAGCAAATCGGTCCTTAACTGACACAAATGGGGATAAATAGGCACCAAGTCCTCCATGCCTTGTTGCTTCTCTATCAAAATCCCGCCTGGTCTCCTTTTATTTATCAACACATGGTTATTTCCATGATAGCAAATATAGCCAACCGTGCTTTGGTATCCACCTATATCTCGCAAATGATAGGAAATCACTCGATTTCTACCAGTCTAAGCATTGCTAAGCATATATTCGATCCTGGACCTACATAGGGTTCAAGGTATATTTTTGGACAAGGTAGTTCTATGCATCAAGTGGTTCCAATCAACTCTTATAACCTAATGCATCAAGTAATATTTGTAAAAACATAGGAGGCTTAGAATGCTCTGAGGCTTGCCTGGGATCTGACACAAGTCAGTTCAGTAAGCTCGCACTGTCTCGGTTACATCTCTGGTCGTAGCACTTACTTAGTCCTTTCATCTTTGGGATAGGTCCACCAACATCGTCTTCTGGTTCGACTCCATCATCACGTCCTTCACATGGTTCATCTAGCGTACCTAGATGAGATACAAGATGCAAGTGCATGAATATAAAGAATGGTAATAAGATATGCATCACATAAGAGTGTTCAAGACAAGCACAAGATTATGCAAGACCAGTGTTCGCCTAAACAGCCTAAACGGTCATTTAAACGGCCAGTAAACGGTAAATGGTGGTAAACTGTTTTGTTTAGGGGGTAAACAAAAATAAAATGGTTGACCGTTTAAATGGTCAAAAAACAGGAAAAACGGTCTAAACGGCCTAAACGGAACGGAGATAAACAGCATTAAACAGGCTAAACTGTTGTTTAAACGGCTGTTTAGGCGAACACGAGGTAAATCTAGTTCAGTTTTGTATGGATAAATTTGTATACTTAAGTTTATTATATTTATAAATGTGTACACTTGATATGTTACATGCATAAATATCTATATTTGGTTCTTTTCACATGCATAAATATATATACATACCAAAATAATTGATTTTTACTCGGATAAATATGTATAAATGCTAGAATACTTGATTTTTTACATGCACATATATAATTATATGTAGTTTTTTAAAGTACAAAACCATTTAAACCGTTTAACTTTGTTTAAACACCGTGTAAACAGCCTAAACGCTAAACGAATGACGACCATGTAAAGACCGTTTACTGTTTAGGAAAATATTGTGCAAGACATAGGCACCTAGAGTTATTTAACTAAACACTATTCTAACATAATAGGTGGATATGGCAAGCATATCGAGCATGACATACCCGTTACATAAGTTTAGCTATTGCAAGTAGTTATCAATCATGAACTAACAAGTTTAGCCAAATAAGAGCACACATGTACAGAAATCTGGATAACAGCACAGCATTCAATTGTTTCAACCATAACTAGAGTTATAAGCATCGAACAAGGGCGATTCTAGACTTTCTGGAAAGCTAATGAAATTATCTAAAACTTTGTTATTAACACTAAAAGCTTATTCAACAAATAACAAGGTCAAAATATATCATGAAGCAGAGCTTATACAACTAAGGACAGAAAACTGATATTAACTTCAGAAATACATAACTAGAGTTATAGACATTCAGCAAACAAAATTCTTAACTTTAGAGAAATCTTATTAAGTTATCTATAACTTTCTCATCATCATTTTCAGATGATTCTACAGCTAACAAGGTCAAACAACACCAGAAAGACATCTCTATCCTGATTTGGATAGAAATCTGTCATTCCACTTTGAACAGCTATAACTGAAGTTCTAGACCACCAAAAGCAGTGATCTTAGACATTTTAGAAATCTTAGTAAAAATACTACAACTCTACTATTATTACCAATACATGATTCCATGTTTAAATAAGTCAACCAAAGCAATCATTCAGATCTGTTCAGAGCACATGTAAAAGTTGACAACAAACTTATAAAATCTATAACTCCTAAACCATTAGGCCTAAAATCATAAAATTTTAGGTCAAGGAATATAAATAAATTATCTACAATTTTGGTATTCACCTCATTTACAGAAAACATCATTTGATACCCAAAGTTATCATCACAACAAAAAATGTATATGCAACCATTTTAGAATGTAACAATTTGATGTTTCACTTGTTTTGCTAACAAAGAGCATGCACACATGATCCATTCAAGAACTTCAATCATCACTAACATACTTAGCAACACTTTATTGAACACCAATCACTCAAAGCATCACCAAATACAATTATAAGCTTTATCTATAATTATGCTTTTATTAATCCTTTCTCCTAATAAACATATATATAATTTTAGTGACATGAGAACAACTAGTTTGAGGCTAAGATTTTTATGAGTGATAGATGTTATTAAAACATGGCTACTACACGAATTTCACATGCTCAGGTTTTATAATTTAATTACTATGAAGAATACAAATTGTTATTGCAAGAAAACATGTAAAAGCAAGATAAATCTAAAGATCATCATTTTCTATAAACACATAGCCATATTATAAGTTATTATGGTAGCACAACATCATACAAAGGTAGTGGAACCACATTTTCCATTTTTACACCTATATAAAAGTTATAACTTATTTAAAACCATTTATCAAGCATTAATCAAGTTAAATCAATAACTCAATCATACTACATACAATGACCATGAAATTTTTACCACAGCACGCGCATAGCATCAGTAGACTAGCATAAAAATTTTACAACAATTGGAGTACCACAACTTTATATATGAGAATAACAAGCAAAATAAGTTAAAATTGCCTATTTAACAAGATTAAATCAAAACATTATAAAAACAGTACACAACTAGCATGTTTAATATTTTTATTAGCTAGATCATATCATCACAAGATTAACACAACTAGAATTACCATTTTTGGACATCTATAACTCAAGATATGCATCTGTCCAACTTAAAAGCATTTTAAAAGCACTTTACAAGAATAAATAAAAACAGAAGAAACTTTCTATTAACACATATCATATTATGACTCTACTGCATAGATCTACTCTCAAGGATTCCAAAAAGTACTTATTTTCTATTTTACTATTTTTTTACAATTTATTATGATTTTTCAAAGTTTTAGCCATAAAAGAAAAAATACATTTGCAAAGAGGACCCTACACTTTCCACTAAATAGATTTCAGCAAACAGATCCTACCAGGCACTAATTATCTGAGTCACGGGATTCACTATTTGGAAAAGAGAAAATCAATTAATGGCATTGGATAAGAAAATTGATGATACTCAATTTGGATCAAGATTGTATACCTTTTTCACTGAGTAATAGCAGAGAAGGAGATTGGAATCGAGAGAATGAAACCACCTCTCATGTCTGGTATGCGCGGGTTAATAAAACCAAACGTACCCCTTCGGCCCTAGACCTCTCTGTCTCTTTTTCTTCTTCCTACATACACCCAACCACCTCTCATCATCTACCATTGGCGATTTCATGATTCCACCAAGAAAAGAAAGAGATGAAGATTGGATTGGAGAAGGCTTACATCAAGATTGAAGGCTTCAGGACTTAGATTTTAGTTTGCATTCTCTTCTCTGTTCTCAAGGTACCCTAATCTCAGAACTCGTCCGATCTATGTGGTTAATGCTTCAAAGTCAAATCCCTTTAGTAGAGATGCTACATTATCTGTATAGAAGCAATGCCTAGAGTTTGGATTGGATTGGTTGAAGATTGAGCCAAGGGCCCTGGTTAGGGTTGCTGTCCGCTTATACCGGAGCATACCAGACGTTTCTGGTATGAGGCAGCAGAGCAGATTTTGCTCTCTTGTTTCAATCTTCTCAGTGGTTGATTCTTAGGACTAAGTTTAATTGGCTATTGTGTTTTGTGAACCTTATGACCTAGTTTGGTTGAGGTGATTACAAAGCATAGGACAATTATGCTTATTTCTATATTTCAACCAAAACAAGCTATCTTTTGGGCATGTATCTAAAATTCCTTGCAAATCTTTGGATATAGGGCAGCAACCATGAGTGGAAGATGGGAAACCAGATCCAAGTTCAGTCATGATCCTGCATTGGACAGGCACAAGAAAGCAAGGTAGGACATGCATCCTAGTTTTAGTGTGCAGTAGACCAACAGGAGGTCTTCTAGAGCAGCTGCCAGTTCTGCTCCATAGTACAGAGAGAGAGGTAGTAGTTCTTCCTCTAACACTGACACTGATGAATACAAAGTGGAGCCTAGAGATAGAAAGAGAAAGAGCACTGATAGAGGCTCAGATGGTGGCAGCTCAGATGATGAGCAAGAGATTGAGGAGGAGCAGACAGTACCTCTAGTGCAGTACCCATGTCAACCTAGGCAGCCCGCTTCTGGTATGCACTTTGGTCTTCATGAGGTACATGCTCCAGTCTTACCCAATTATGTTGCTAGAACTGATTATCGTGGTAAGGGTATGACCAAGAAAGCTAGGGATCATAGGAGGATAGATCCTAGAGGTTTGTAGAGGATTCAGTATGATCATCGCTTTCACACTATGTTTCATATGGACTTCTACTCTAGTGTGATACTCACCAGGAACCCAGTGATAGCCAGATCTCAGTGGATTGACTAGCAGTATATTAGAGAGTTGTAGAAGCCCTCCATAGATCATGCAGTTGCTATTTGTTTGCGTACAGGGGTATATGAGATCATGGAGTTCCAGCATGACTGGAACACAGAGGTGATAGCTCAGTTCTATGCCACCTTGTTTGTTGAGGAGGATGCGAGGTAGATGCACTGGATGCTTGAGGGCCAATGGTACAGTGTTGATTACGACGCCTTCATGGCTCTTCTTGGTTTCTCAAAGGATGATCTCTAGAGTGACAGGATCCACTCAGAGCAGGTGCTACCTCCAGAGCAACTCACCTACATGTATCAACTAGGGGGTGAGAGAGGAGCAGTGGGGAAGGTTCTAGGTCTTCACCCTACCTATAGATACCTAGATAGGATGTTCAAGAAGACTATTGACTGCAAGGGTGGAGACAAGGGCAACATAGCGGACTATTCTAGGAACTTACTGCATAGGATGGCACCAGATGCATGACCCTTCAGTGCATTCGAGTTCATCTGGTGTGAGATTAGGAGTGTTGGAGAGAGGCCCCTCAAGGGCTTTGGTTTTTGCTCCATACTTAATGCATATGATTGAGCAGGTGATAGGGCATACCTTCGACTATGACAAGATTCATAAGGCCCTGAAGATAGTTGTAGATCTACCTAAGATTGGAGTACCTCCAACGGGTCCAAGGGAAGCAGCAACAGCAAAGGCAGATGCACCTACAGGTGGTGCAGTAGGAGGAGGAGCTTCCCCTCCGCCACGTGCTTCTCCATGTTCTTCTTCATGTCATGGCGGTCCTACCTCGCCTATCCACAGGTTTTTTAGCTCCATATTTGGAATGTACAGAGACATATAGGTTAGGCAGCAGAAGGAGTGGGAGGCTAGGAGGAAGGACACTCGAACTCTGAAGCAGATTGCTGGTAGACTTGAGCTTATGCCTCCTAGGTCTCCACTATCAGATGAGGCAACCAGTGAGCCTGAGACTAAGGAGGAGCAGCAGGCCAGGTATGACAGATAGTTTGCTGAGTTCTTTTAGCGCCAGTAGACTCAGCAGTAGTAGA
Organism: Miscanthus lutarioriparius; assembly: GCA_904845875.1. Classification (NCBI taxonomy): domain Eukaryota; kingdom Viridiplantae; phylum Streptophyta; class Magnoliopsida; order Poales; family Poaceae; genus Miscanthus; species Miscanthus lutarioriparius. The sequence continues at coordinate 102,401,623 of CAJGYO010000001.1, forward strand.
TTCAGGAGCAGGCACATCAGCAGCCACGTCCCAGTGCTTGAGTGGAGTTTGGTTCCGCTTTTTGGCAGGATATTTTTGCTAGTGGTCCCGGGTACTCGACCAGTGACTACGGCTTTGGTGGTTAGGGCTTCTACGAAGGTCTTGGTGCTCTAGGTTAGAGTTCTTCTCACTCGCCTGGTGCTCCACGCTCAGATGATGACGGAGAAGGCAGAGAAGGATATGATGATGATGAGTGATCTCAGTGATCAGATGCAGCATGCAGCCCCTTTTTGTGCTTAGTTCTTTTTGTCAAACCTTTTATGGTGATGGATGACAAAGGGGGAGAATTTGTGATTAAAGCTTCAGGGTTGTGCTTTATGAGTTTATCTTTTGTACCTAAAGATATGTATTGTAGCTGTAGTCTTTTCAAGTGGTATCTTCTTTGTTATATCTTGTTGAGACGAGACAGCTTATGAGCGTTATCTATGTATCTCATGAGACATGATTTAAATTAGTGGCTTGTGGACTTAAGAAATCTTTGTGATGAGTGCTATGTGTGTGATATATGATGTATTTACTTTCATAAGGACCATGCATGTTTTAAATTGAAAATGTATGGTGTGATGCTTTCTATTTATTCTTATGTGACATATCATGTCATATGCATCACGATTTTTATTGTCACACACACTTGCACCCCACGGATGCAGTGATTTAGGGGGAGTCTCCTATGTGTTTTAGTATGTGCAAATCAACATTTGAGGTCATTTGTGAATTCAATTCATATTGCACATATTAAGGGGAGCCTTTCATAAATCATTAAACCCAAAATCCTAATTGTTTATATCATTTTGTAAGCTTTAATCGAGTTGTCATCAATCACCAAAAAGGGAGAGATTGAAAGTGCATCTAGCCCTTTAGTGGATTTTTTGGATGATTGAATGACAACACGGTTAAAGATATAACATTTTCTCTAAGTGTGAAATAGGAAATTGGTTATCTCACGGATGCTTAATGAAGCCAAAATGATGTGTTGTTGTATAAGCAGTCTAGTTCAAGCACAAGACAACAATGCAAATGTAATTCATACAAAGGCTTATTTATGGTGGGATATCAATGATTGATGGTGTTCTATGGAATTCATTGTATGATTCAACACAAGGTGTGACTTGATGGCTTGAGATGGTGAAGATAGCAGGGAAAGGCTTTGAGGTACTAAGCAATGGTGAAGGGCAAGCAACAGCTTGGCAGCCGAAGAACCTAGCTAGGGTGAAGAAGGAAGTACTTGCATTCAGTTGAGGTACTAATCAAGCTATGAAGGTCATATTGATGTGGAGGATCAAATCTATACTAGACAAGTTGATGGAAGTGACTTGATGCATTTGGAGTTATTCATATTTGATGAATGGAATCAAGTCATATGCTCAAGATGGCTATGCTCAAGTGAAAAGATCAATATCGACATATTGACACCCTCACTTGATGAAGATTGAAAGAGATGATATCAATTCGAAAGAAATCAACTCAAGCGGTATAATCTCATTTTTCCTTTTAATCTTGAGTTTATAGGAACGCTGTACTATTAAGAGGGATGCATCAAGTTGATAGATGATTATTTATAAGTGCTCAAGCCAACCTATGTGAGGTTTGAGTGAGAGAGATAAGAGATTCTAACTCTCTGCACAGTACCCGTGCATATGCATATCGGACGTGTCCGGTATTTGGAGTGTGCACTTTTCTGTCTCTGTAGTTTTGGAAGAGTTGTGTGTCGAAAGTCCTAACATGTGTCTGGAGTTCTAGGGGTCGGAAGTCCCGGAAAGGGTCGGGAGTCCGAACACCTTACTGACTTGAGAGTTCACTGTCCTGGTCATACCGGACGTGTCTGGTATGGTCGACCAGAGCCCAACGGCTAGTTTTCAAATAAGCTGAGGGTCGGAAGTTTTGACTTGAGTTGGTCAGGAATTTCAGCAGTTGGAAGTCTCGAAAAGCGTCAGGAGTTCTAACACCTCGCATACTTTAACTCAGTGACCGTTGGCGCAGTGCAAGTCATACCGGACATGTCTGGTATGGCAACGCCTAGAAAACGGCTAGTTTTTCCAATGAGGCTATAAATACCCCCAAGCCTCCACCTTTGGATGCTGTTGATTCTACTGATCCTCTAGCACATTTTTTAGCCTTACAAACACTCTCCAAACCTCTCTTAGTGAGTGATTCATCCAAATTGCCAAATCCTTTTGTGGGTTGAGAGAGAATTCAAAAAAGAGAGCAAGCCACCACTTGAGCACTTGTGCATATTGTCAATCTCGTGATTTGCATTTGTTACTCTTGGACTCTTCGGTCCTAGACAGCTAGGCGTCATCGGAGAGCACCCGAGAGATTGTGGTGTGCCTTGGAAAGTTTGTAACGGTCGATTCTACCGCCGCAAGGGAAGGAATGAACTAGTGGAAGGAGGAAAAGGAGTTGGAAAAGACTCCGGCTAGAGTGACCTTCGTGGTACCCTCTAGGGCTGACCTATGCTGGGTCGCCTGCAGCCTCCTCAATGGAAAGTAGGACTCAATCGAGTTCGAACTTCGGTAAAACAAATATCATGTCTCAATTCGCATTTTTTTTGATATTTGTGTTGCTCTAGCTCTTCTGCGTAGGTTCTCTGTATATCATATCATTTCTAGTAGGTACCTGCAGCTTGGATTGAAGATTGAAATCAAAAGGAGCAAGTTTGGGGCCGTTCCACTAAACACGTGTATATACCTACCGGACACGTCCGGTATTGGTGCCTATGCAAAACTTAATTATATTTTGATTTAACTCTTTGGTTGCAGATGTCTAGCTCTCTAGATTTATTTAGTATCTTTTAAATACTCTGTGGCTAACTTGTGAGGGGTGGTATTACTCTTATTTGGAGTTTACTAATTGCTTCCGTATTTAAAGGTGTTAATTTTCAAAAACACCTATTCACCCCCCTTTAGGTGGCATCCTAGGTCCTTTCAGAAGGCCCGGAATGGCCTAGCCGTGGCATCGGTGAGCTCGGCCTACCTCGGCCATGGTGGTCACGGCGGCAGAGCGCTCCGGTGATGTTTGGCTTGGGCGAGCGTACGCGTGAGATGGAGCACGCTGAGGCAAAGGCAGTGGTGCACGTGGTGGGACGCGTGGGAGCTTGGAGGCCAGGAAACGACGGTGTCCATGGAGCTCCACCTCGGCGCACCGAGGGTGAGAGAGAGCATAGAGGGAGTGGAGGAAGCTCGGGCGTCCACTTTGTAGGGCACAGAGGTGCGGCAGGGAGGCAGGCACATACAGCAGTGGTGGTGGGGTGCGGAGTCGTGCATGGCCCCCACGCACAGGGCACGCGTCGGCCTTTGGAGCATTTCCCCGAGCGCGTGGTGGGCAACGGTGTGGCCGGCGTGGGAGGCAATTTTGGGCTAGTTACGGGGTGAATTGGACCTTGGGCCCAAAAGCAAAGTTGAAGCCCATGAACTGCTCTACATCTTTCATTAAGGGCACTGAGTCATTAGAGAAACAGATTAATAGGTAATTAAGCCTGAAGTTGACACTATCGGTGACTAATCAAGGACTAAGCCTTTCTCTGCTTGAGCTTGAATTACTTGGTCAAAACATGGTCAAATTGATTCCAACTTTTTGTATGTCCTTCTCCGAAACATATATTCCAACTTTTACTTTTGGCTCAACTTACTTGGTCAAAACATGGTCAAATTGATTCTATCTTTTTGTATGTCCTTCTCCGAAACATATATTCCAACTTTTACTTTTGGCTCAACTTACTTGGTCAAAACATGGTCAAATTGATTCCAACTTTTTGTATGTCCTTCTTTGAAACATATATTCCAACTTTTACTTTTGGCTCAACTTGAGGTGTTTAACAAATTTTAGAGAACGTGGAACGCCAATGTTAATGACGATGAATTCTGGACTTAGAATTATTTAGAGCCCAGAAACAGCAGCTAATTCCATCTTGAGTCCTCTGTTTGAGCCACTTAGAAGTTGAATCAGGTCTTGGTCCAAAAATAAGGTTTATTGTACTCCACCCAAACTTCAATTTTTATTAAAGGTCAAACTTCATATCTAGTACAGAAGCTATTTTTCATTTTGGTCAAAGCAGCACCTCGTTAAACCCTATGGAATTAGGGTTTTCGACCAATTGAGGCCTTTTCTTGACATTTGCTCAACATGAACCCTTCATGACTTTTGTTGTAGAGTTCAATTAGAGTCATTTGGGCAAGGTAGCAAGAATTGGTTGACATCTCATATTCCCATTTACTTAATAAAGCAATTCAATCAATGTTATAACTTATCATTTCATGTGACTTCTTAGTTCCAAACTTCACGAAACTTTTCCACTGGTCAAGATGGATGCATGTTAATGTAATGTACATGAAACAAGAAAGTTTAACATTACTCTTGCGAAATCTTAACAAGGGTCCACATATAAACAAAGGTGTGTTGTCCAAGTTCAAGTTGGGACTCAATGTCATAGATTAGATCTCAACACCTTTGTCACCACTTACTAGTTTGAACTAGAGATCTTGATTACCACTTAACTTGTTATGTTGGAGCTCAAGCCCACTGCTTAACTGGTGATAAGAACCTGAGGTGTTACACGTCACCCGCCCCCTCTGTCGCTAGAGGAGCCGCTCTGGAGGAGCTACCACCGTCAGAGAGGTCGGTGCCGTTTGAGGTCAGCGCAGGGATGTCCCGGTCTCTAGTCCGGGTGGCTGCCCTTGATGAAGTGGTAGAGGAGAGGGAATGGGGGAGCGTCCACACGGATGTTGGGGACGTGGTTGGTGCCCTAACCACCATGCTAGGCTCAATGCGTGACATTGTCGCCCCGTTTAGCCAGGTATGATATAACCGCCCTTTCGACCCCCATGTTCTCTTTCTGTGCCTCTAAGTCTTGTCTTCTATGTAGGTCCTTATGGCCCGCAGCCAGGAGAAGTCCTAGCTCCTTGCTGAGGAGACGTGGCGTAGTGAGGGGTTAGCCGCACAGCTCGCTGCCACCCGTCAAGAGGTGGCTGAGCTTGCCCCTACCGCTCAGAAGGTGGCCGACCTCTAAGTTAGGGAGAAGTACGCTCGCAAAGACGCCCATGAGGATGAGGAGAAGCTCGTGTCCATGATCGAGAGGGCGCGCAAGGACACCGTGGAGGCCAAACAGCTATGGAAGGAGTAGGACCATTTGCTCTAGGCCGTAGAGGAGCTCCACACGGGGACTAAGCTGGCTCGCCAATAGCATGTCGACGATCAGCAGTGGGTCGGCACCTCAAGAAGGAGCTCTGGAGCAAGAGGGACCTAAAGGTTGTAGTCGAGGGCGTGTCTGCCGGGCTCGCCACGAAGGTCGGGCAACGCCAAGAGGAGGTCCGGCGCCTGGAGGCCGAGGTGACCCGGCAGCGCGATGAGGTGTGTAGGCTTCGGGAGGACGTGAACGGTAAGTCCTTGATTTCCCTTGTTGTGTTTCTCCCTAAAATCTGTGTTAGGCCTTTTGACACGGTCGGTATGTGACTTAGGAACATGTCAACGACAAGCTCGGGTCGGAGGTGGTGAAGAGTCGTGGCCTAGAGAAGGGGCTCAGCGAGGTGAAGGACAACCTCCAGAAGGAGAGCGATGAACATGACAACCTACATGTCACCGTCCAGCTGGTCTACGATGAGCTTGAGCTAGCCCTAGAGCAGGAGACAAGCTCTCTCGTAGTTCACGCCACCCGGATTACGGACCGGGCACATGATATAGTGAGGGGCACGCTTCACTTTGGCGTTCACTGATCGTTCACGTTCGCCCGTTCTCATTACGAGAACATCGATCTAGCGACGAGGAGCCAAGGCTTCGTGCCCATCTATATCGACGTCGAGCTAGACATCATCGAGGAGGAGGGCCCCCAGGTGCATGACCTTTCTGCCAAGATATAGGATGAAATCATCCCTCCGAGGGGTTAGTTTAGTTAGATAGGTCAGGCGGTGCCTTTGTAATAAGCGGACGAGTTCCATCCCTTTTGTTTCGTTTGAACAAGTCTATTATTTTGTTTCGGTTTGAACGAATTTGTTCTTTCTCCCTTTTTATGTGTAAAAAAGGGGTTGATGCGCTCCGACCCTTCCTTTTGTTAAGAATGTAGAGCTCAATGTGTGGGCGAGAAAAATCTGATCACGCAGGTATGCAAGAGTGTCGTAGCCGCAGGGGCATAGGTTTCTTACAGTCCGACCAGTTTTACTCGACGTTCGTTTTCACAAACCCTACCTCTAGGTTTTTAACGTGAGAAAGGATCGGGCACGGCGACTATTTAGAAAGGGTATATATATACCCTTATCAGCCCCTGAGTGAAACCTGACCCTTTGCCGTTGCTAGGGTCGGGTGTCACTAAAGATCGAGGAGACAATAACGAAACTAGTGGGAGAAAGCATTTTTTTGTTTTAGAAACGTTATTCTTAATTTTTCATACGTACCGCCTCCCTAGGATCCGAGCCATCATTCTGTGACTGCGCATTCGGTCTCCTTGCGAGTCCAACTTGCCTTGAGCCCCTGTGCATTGTAGGGGTCTGGTCAAGGGGTCATCTCGTTTTTGTGATCGTCACCCCATCCGTGGTTTCCGCAACCAGAGGGGTTGAGCTAACATCACTTGCCTCGATGGCTCAAATGTCGCGCTCGGTGAGCTCTCTAACGGGCATGTCCGAGTGAAATTTAGGTTCGTCATTCATAATGGGGTCAGCATAACCCTCATGTCGCATTCCACTGCTCCTTAACCCACCTCCCGGTAGATGCCTGAGTCGTTTTGAACACTGACTGAGGTGGCCCGCTGGCCTTCTCTCGATGGACATTCTATGGGCATGGCTCAAGGTTAGGATCGAACGAGAAGGTCGAGATGACCCTGTCTGCTTCTGAGCGGGTTGAGCAAAGGCCGCTGGGGCTCATCTATGTTTTCTCCCCTGGCTCTGTTCGACATGAGGCGTCCTTGAGCCCTTCACAGGCCGGCCTTCGAACCCCGGTCGGTCGCCGCTCATGTTGAATGACATGACTACCGCTTCGTGACGTGACGTGAAGTGTTGTGATGCAATAATTGCATATGCGATGCTTGGATGTATGAGAATGGAAGAATGAATGCTCATGCACTAGAGAAGTAAAGTGGGGTTGGTAAAATTACCTCGATGGCTCGAGTGACGGGTTCAGGGACTCTTACCGGATATGTCCGAGTGGAATTCGGGTCCATCGTTCATGATGGAGTTGGCATAACCTGCATGGGGCATCCTGCTGCTCCTTACCCGTCTCTCGGTAGTGGGCCTTGCCGTCCGATCGACTTGGGTGACCCGCTGGCATAGGACTTACCTACGGAGATAGAGGATGAGATCATCCCGCCCAAGAAATTAGTTAGGCAACTAAGCTAGACGGTGAACTCGTAATAAACGGACAAGGTCTTAGATTTTGTTATGGCCAAACAGATTTTTAGCCCTTCTCCCCTTTTTGTATAAAAAGGTTAATGCGTTCGAACCTTTTTGTCGTTAAGGACGTAAAGCTCGGGGTGCGGGTGAACAAACGTTGATCACGCTGGTGAGTAAAAATGTCGTAGCCGCTGGGGCATATGTTTCTTGCAGTCTGACTAGTTTTACTCGGCGTTCGTTTTCGCAACCCTTGCTTCTAGATATTAACGTGAGAGAGGGTCGGGCACACAGAATGTTTGCTAGGTGGATATACTCTTAAATGCGTTCCGACTCATTCCGTAGTTAAGGCTCAAGAAGCTCGGGGTGCGGGAAAAACTCTGATCACGTTGGTGAGTAAAAACGTCGTAGCTGCTGGGGCATAGGTTTCTTGCAGTCCGACCAGTTTTACTTAGCGTTTGTTTCCGTGACCGTCGCTTCTAGGTCTTAATGTGAGCAAGGGTCGGGCATAGAGAATGTCTACCGGATAGATATGCTCTTACCAGCCCTCGAGTGAGGCTTGACCCCCTGCCATTGTTGGCGTCGGGTGTCACTAAAGATCGAGGAGTTGATAGCGAAACTGATAAGAGAAAGCATGCGTAAATTTAAGGGTAAAAGCGATGTAGCTGTTCGATGTACCAGGCGTTGATGAAGACTACACCGTCGATGGTCCTAAGCTTGTAGGTGCCTAGTCAGAGCACCTCCACGATGACGTATGGTCCCTCCCATGGTGGAGAGAGCTTGTGGCGGTTCTTGTTGCTTTGGACGAGGCGGAGCACCAGGTCCCCGACATTGAAGGACCGACCCCGCACTCGACGGCTGTGGTACCGGCACAACGCTTGCTGGTACTTGGCTGAGTGGAGGAGGGCAACATTACATGCTTTATCTAGCTAGTCCATAGCATCCTTGAGGGACGCCTCAGCTCCCTGTTCATCATATGCCCTGACCCTCGGTGCTCCATAATTGAGGTCGGTCGGGAGGATAGCCTCAGAACCATAGACCGTGAAGAATGGCGTGTAGCTGGTGGCCTAGCTAGGGGTCATCCTCAGGCTCCAAAGCACCGTGGGAAGCTCCGCGACCCATCGTCTGCCAAATTTGTTCAACCGGTTGAAGATCCTAGGCTTGAGGCCGTGTAGGACAATGTCGTTCACGCGCTCGACTTGCTCGTTCATGCGGGGGTGCGCCACAGTGGCCTAATCGACACGGATATGGTATTCATCATAGAATTAGAGGAACTTCTTTCCAGTTAACTATGTGCCATTGTCCATGATAATGGAGTTCGATACTCTAAAGTGATGGACGATGTCAAGGAAGAACAGCACGGCTTGCTCGGACTTGATCGTGGAGATCTGTTGAGCCACTATCCAATTTGTAAACTTGTCTACGGTGACAAGCAAGTGCGTATAGCCCTCAGGTGCCCTCTTGAGAGGTTCGACCAGATCGAGCCCCCAGACCGTGAACGGCCACGTGATGGGGATCGTTTGGAGTGCTTAGGCCGATAGGTGGGTCTGTCTAGCGTAGTATTAACACCCTTCATAGGTGCGCACAATCTATTCAGCATCGGCTACTGTGGTTGGCCAGTAGAAGCCTTGTCAAAACACGTTTTTCACCAGGGTCCTAGGCGTGGCATGGTGCCCGTAGACCCCACCGTGGATATCACTCAGCAACTATGTAACAACCTAAAAATCCACACACCAAAAATCACAACTACAAAATTTTTCTTCAAAACCCCATATGATGATGAGTGACATTTGTAGGAGCTAACCCTAGGTGTTGCATTAGTTGTAACCCAACTAGACAATCTCATGAGCACAGCATGTCATTGTTAATTATGTTTATTAAAAATCCTAACAAATAAAATGTTGCACACATTGTTTAACTCAAATTGTGATTTGGATCTCCATTTGCTTTATGTAATGCTTAACACCTCCTTTAAAGTAATAAACCATAAAGTAAATATTAATCAAACCAAAGAATAAAGGCTTAAAGTGAAAACTATTTATATTTTTGTATAACAAAACTACAACTATTTTTGTCACACAAAATAGCTAAATAAAGTCCCTAAGATATAAAAGAGTGTTGTGGGCCTCACATCTAAAAATCCAATGAATAAGGTACACCAGATTTGAATTCAAACTCCAAATCAAATTTGAATTCAAATAAAGAAGAAGAAAAATAAAACAGAAAAGAAGAAAAGGAAGAAGGAAGCCTCACAGCAGCCAGGCTTGCTCGGCTTCACGGCCCAGCCAGCCCAACCGCGCCCGCCTTTCACCCAGCGCGCGCACGCGGCCCACGACCCGGCCCAGCACACCGCTCACGCCCACGCGCCTTCCTGCTTCGCCTGCTGCTCTCACTGCCCGCCGAACCCCACCTGTCGGCTTTCCTGTTCATCTTCTTCGCACCCACGCATCAACCGCCCGCGCGACCGGGGGCCGACAGCGATGGCAGGAGCGGGCCAGGGGGTCACGCCTGGGGCATGGCCTTGTTCCCCCTTGCACCGCGCTCACGCAACCTCACGCAACCTCACGCCACCATCGGATGCGTCGCGCGCCTTCCCACCGCACGATGCTGATCGCCATTGGAGGCATGGAGCTTGGCTATAAAAGAGACCTCGGAGCCTTAGGCTCTCCCTCTCAACCACGCCGCCGCCGTGCGGTATCCGCCAGACCACCCAGCACGAGGGCCGAGGGGAGGAGAGGAACAAGGAGGGTGGAGCCGCGGTCGGGAGGAGGACCGGGAGCACGCTGGAGTTCAGAGCGCCGCCGCAGATCAAGTCAGAGTGTACCGTGAGCCAGCACCGTTGTGATCGTCACTGCGTCAATCACACGCTGCATAGCCTAGCCTCGCCGAGCACAGCGCGGTGAGCACCCCGCTGAGACCCCTCCTAGCCCCGTGGACATCGTAGCAGAGCACATGCACGCCACGCTCACGACACCGCCGTCATGGCGTGGCCACCACTGGCGCACCCGACCGCCTTGCCGGACTAGGACGTAGTCATAGCACTACCGTGACGCCAGAAGGTTAGCCGCGTAGACCGAGACCCCAATAGCCGGCCACAGCACCCTGTCCACAAGCACCGGACCTCGGTCGGAGCTCCGCCGTGCACCACCACCGCTCGTGGACTCCGCCACACCTTTTGTTCACCGTCGGCACTTCACCCTGTCGCCCGCTAGCTGTCTAAACGGGAACGAGGCACCAGGACCCCTAGAACAGCCATAGCTGCCCCGCCGGTGAGCACCGCCACAACCTAGCCATCGACCACCATGACTAGCGCCCTGGGAAGCCCTGTCCACCATCTAGACCCCACCATCGTGTTCGTCGAGGCCTGGTGAAGCTTTTCCCCACCTCAATTGGACGCCAGCGCCGCCATAAGAGCTCGCCGGAGAGCACATCACCGGTGAGAGCACACCGGGGAAGGAAGTAGAGGATTCCCTCACCGGCCGCACGCGCCTGAACCAGGTGTACATGGACCAGGCCAGAGGGAAGAAGCATAGACTCGGTCCACCGAAGGCCCAGCCTACGGTCCATGGACCGTGAACGCCAGTCCACCATGAACCACGTAGTGTGGGCCGAGCTGTGGACGAAGCCCAGTGGAGGCCCATGGCAACGATGTGGCAGCGCCACAGCATGCCACGTGTCTGGGCCGGTCCGGCCCAGACCGGCCCAATCCGAGCCCGCCAGAGCCCGTTTGAGACCCAGTCCGAGTTGACCATTGACCGGTCAACGTTGACGGTTGATCTGGCCCCACACGTCAGCGACACAGAGGCTCGGGACCCACACGTCAGTAAGTGACGTCATGCTGACGTCATGATAACGTCACGCGGGTCCCACCTGTCAGTAGCAACACAGCCGAGGTGACGTCATGATGACGTCACGGTGATCTCAGCTGCTGACGTCAGCAGCCCTGGCCCCACACGTCAGTGACTGTGACCCATTGACCATTGACTCGCCCGTTGACTTTGACCGAACCCACATGTCAATGACCCAAGAGCCCCTAGTCCCACCAGTCAGAACGGATGACGTTGATGATGTCATGCTGACGTCAAGATGATGTCAGCAAAACCCCAGTTGTCAGCTCAGAGCTGAGCCGATGACGTCATGCTGACGTCATGCCGACATCACAGCATGCCAAGTGGACCAGTCACAGCGTGACACGTGTCAGCCCAGGATTAATTCAGCCTTTTTCCATTTTCAGAGATGATTTAATCTTCAGAAATTCATAACTAATTCATACGACCTCAGAAAAATATGAAACCAGGACCAAAATTCATCTAAAATCAAGCTCTACGTAATGAACCCATGTTTGAGTGCATTTGGCTCTTTTGAATTTTCATTGTTTCTTTGTGCTATTCTATAGACGTCGCTAACGCGACTATAATGCGATTGTTTGCAGACTCGGAGGAGAACCAGACGAACAAGGACTGAGAGTACCGTGAGGAGTACGGAGACGACTACACTGAAGGTGCCACATCCCACCCAATCTCGTAGCACCTATTACGCATGGCTAAAATAGAAATGCTAGTGCTTTACTTTATTATCACACTATGATAGGACTTGCATGGTAGTATGCTTTCTTGATGGCCTTTACCTTGACGCAACCTTACCCCTGCTCACCCTGCTATTAGGCTAGTCACATGCTTGCTACTATATTTCATTGCTTATTACTTCTACTACGCTTGCACTACATTGATGCGTGGTGGAAACTAGTGTTATCTGGACTATGGGGAGAGTGCTGCGTGTGTGACTTGGGTGCGTGGAGAGTGAGGGTTGTGTCAACCAAGTTGGAGTATACGACGATCCTGGGGCAAGTCTTGCCATGTGGTCCTACCTGGGCACCCCTGGAATGGATACCTGTGGTGGGTAAATGGTATATGAGGTGGCCCTGGGTGTGAACCTATGATGGGAGGAGCCTAGGGTGGAGGTGCTGTGGTGGCACGATAAATGGAAACCCTGATGAAGACATTTTGGCTTGGTCATCCCTAAGGACTTACTAGACTTGGGGTGTACCAGGGTTGAATGGTAGAGTGGCATTATCCTAGGCTAGCAAGCGGCCGGAATCAGCCCAGTTGACGACGGTCAGTGAGGAAGGCGGATCTTGTGGTTATGTAAAACCTCTGCGGAGTGTATGGTTGATCGATCGATACATATGCCGACTTGTCGGCTATGGACCTTTCCTGGGATTCGCTTAAACTAGATAGTGAGATGAGTCCTTCTCTTCTCCCCCCGGAAGTGAGTGTTCGGACGTAGCCAGGGGCTACGGGCCTTGACACAATGCCGAGAGGGAGTTGGCCTGTCGACTGAGCGATGGTATGGTTGTGGTATGGTGATGGTGTGGAGATGATGGTATATCAATCCCAGGATCGAGACCTGGCTCTGGAATGGGCATGGGGTGGAATGTGTGTGGGAATGGTGTTAAAACTTGACCAACTATTATTATGTACTTGATATGCTAATACATAGGAAACCCTAGCCTTATAGGTTCCTTTTGATTATATCCAACTTGCATCCAATTTCCACAAAGCAATGCTCATAGGGTGGGAGTGGCCAGTACAAATCATACTGATAAATTTTGGCATATAGGTTCTGCTGAGGAGTATAGCTCCGAGGAGTTTGATGGTTGAGGGGTTCATTCCTACGCCCAAGTTTGGCGATCTTATCTTCAAGCTGTTCTGAATGAATGCTACTTTTGATTTCACCAATGCGGCGATGTAATAATTTATGTAATTCCGCACTATTTGTACTCTCATATTATCATTGTATGGATGTGGTATTCGACTGGAATTTGGGTAATATGATCTACAACGGTCTTATTACACTTCGACTCTGTGGATTTCCCTTCGTGGAAATCAGGTCGTTTCAAACTACTTCCCTCATTCGATGGGAATGCAGGGCTACACGATCCTGGTGTGGCTTTGCCTGTAGTGCTCGCCCTCAATAAGGACAAAGGACTTGGCACGATGCGCGAGCCACCGTGCCTCCGTTTTGTCCATCGGTAGCGCCTCACGGAGGAGGTAGTCAAGGTAAGGCGTCCTCCAGTCGGCTGGAGGGTCGGGCTCTATCGCTGGATTCTCGTCAAGCTCTATGACTTCGGGGTCGGATGGAGCCACCGGCTGGTGAGCCCTCGAGCCTAGGGTAGGTGGCGCATCACCGATCTGTTCCGGCTCCTTGTAGCGGACCGAGGGCTTATACTGATCGCTGGCGATGATGCCCGTCGGCACCAGCTCTCGGCCGGACGCCGTTTTTGCTAGCCCGTCAGCTGCCTCGTTGAGGCGCCTCGAGATATGATTGAGCTCGAGGTCGTTGAACTTGTCCTCCAGCTGGTGGACTTCTTGGCAATATGCAGCCATCTTGGCATTATGGCATCTTGATTCCTTCATGACTTGGTCGATGACCAGCTGGGAGTCACCCCAGACATCGAGCCATCGGATACCCAACTCGATGGCGATGCATAGGACATTGATGAGTGCCTCATACTCGGCCACATTGTTGGAGGAGGGGGAATGGATGCGAACCATGTACCTCATGCGTACCTCGAGGGGCGAAACAAAGACTAGCCTCATGCCGGCGCCTTTCTTCATCAATGACCCACCGAAGTACATCGTCCAGTACTCTTGGTTGATGACTGCTGGTGACATTTGGACCTCGATCCATTCTGCAATGAAATCAGCCAACACTTGGGACTTGATGGCCGTCTGAGGGGCTTATGAAATGCCTTGACCCATCATCTCGAGTGCCCACTTCGCGATTCTTCCTATGGCATCCCGGTTTTGGACGACCTCGCCGAGAGGGAAGGACGTCACGACCGTCATTGGATGCGACTCAAAGTAGTCACGCAATTTCCTCTTGGCGATAAGGACGGCATATAGGAGTTTGTTGATTTGGGGGTAGCGAGTCTTAGAATCGAACAAGACCTAGCTAATAAAGTACACGTGATGTTGTACTTTGAGGGCGTGTCCCTCTTCTTCTCACTCTACCACCAAGGTGATGCTGACCACTTGTGTGGTGGCCGTAATATAGAGCAGAAGTAGTTCCCCATCGGTCGAAGGGACTAGGATCGGAGCCTTCGTCAGGAGCTGCTTGACCTTGTCAAGTGCCTCCTGGGCCTCGGGCGTCCATTCGAAACGATTGGCCTTCTTCAGAAGCCGATAGAGGGGGAGACCTCATTTGCCGAGGCATGAGATAAAGTGGCTGAGCGCGGTGAGGAACCCCATAACTCACCGTACCCCCTTTATGTTCTAAATTGGGCCCATTCTCGTGATGGCTGAGATCTTCTCTGGGTTGGCTTCGATGCCACGTTCGGAGACGGTAAAACCTAGCAGCATACCCCCTGGGACCCCAAAAACGCACATCTCGGGGTTGAATTTGATGCCGTTTGCCTGGAGTTTCGCAAAGGTCTGCTCTAGGTCGGCTATGACATGGTCATCCCATTTGGACTTGACCATGATGTCATCCACATAGGCCTCAACAGTCTGCCCAATGAGATCCCCAAAACACTTGAGCATGCAACGTTGGTACGTAGCCCCGCGTTCTTCAGGCCGAATGGCATTGTGACGTAGTAGAACGATCTGAATGGGGTGATGAAAGATGTCATGAGCTGGTCGGACTCTCTCATCACGATTTGATGGTACCCGGAGTATGCATCAAGGAAGCAAAGGGTTTCGCACCCTGAGGTCAAGTCGACTACTTGGTCTATGTGTGGCAAAGGAAAAAGATCCTTTGGACATGCTTGGTTGAGACCCGTGTAGTCAATGCACATTCTCTATTTTCCACTCTTTTTTCATACAAGAGCGGGATTGGCTAGCCACTTGGGGTGGTATACTTCCTTGATGAACCTGGGCAACAAAAGCTTCACAATCTCCTCGCTGAGGGCCCTACATTTTTCCTCATCGAAGTGACGCAGGCACTGCTTCACCGGCTTGGAGCCTGGCCTGATCTTCAAGGCATGCTCAGCGACTTCTCTCGGAATGCCTAACATGTCTGAGGGTCTCTATGCAAAGATGTCTCTGTTGGCGCAGAGGAAGTCGGCGAGCGCGCTTTCTTATTTAGAGGAAAGCGTGGTGCCAATGCGCACCACTTTGCCCTCGGAGCCACTGGGGTCTATGAGGACCTCCTTGGCGCCCTCTACAGGCTCAAAAGACCCAGCTGACTGCTTAGGGTCGGGTGCTTCTTTGATGACCTCCTCCCTGATGGCCGCAAGCTCTTTGTAGGCGATAATTGCCGCGGCGTGTTCGTAGCACTTGACCTCGCACTCATAGGCCCTGATGAGTACAGGCTCGATCTTCTGAGAGGTAGCTGGTAAGTTTGATTTGTGGAGATCTCGACGTTGGCGATCCAGCTTCAAATCAGACGCGATTCGAACCCTGCAACCGTTACACCACTGCTCCGTTGGTTATCAACCAAGCACAACTTGATTGACCTCGTCAAGAAGGCTTTTCCTGCAAGCGAATCAAAGAGCACAAGCAAGAAGGTAAAACACGCAATCTGATATTGCAAGTATGAATGACGCGAATATCAATAGACGGTTCTAGAACTTGGTTCGAAAGGACTAATCGACACAGTGGAGGAGATCAAGAACGGGGGCCCTGGATCACTGTAAAAGGATTTGTCACTACAGTTACAATGAACGATTCAGTTTCTCGATGGAAAACTAAACTCTAAACAAAACCCAATTATGTAGCGGCGGCGGCGGCTGTGTTTATAGTCTAAGACTCGACCTAGGGTTGGGGACGACCAGGGGTTGGGCGCCCACAACTTGGGCTTAAGGCCCGACACGATACATGGCCATGTTGGCCCAAATAGGTGATGCAACACCTTGCCGTGGTCACACAGAATGATCCACGGACCTTCTGGAGCTGGGACCAGATCCAAAACGACGGCGTCGTCGTCCCCTTTCCAACGCATCCAAGAACGGCCTGTTTCGATGTCGTATGAGAAAGTTATGACCGAAACAGTGACGACGTGTCTGCTGAATCCGAGGACGACGTGGCAGCTGAGTTGGGAACGAATTACAACTTGGGGAAGACCATGGCGTCGGTGTGTCCAGCATGGCGATGTCCTCATCATCCTCCCCTTCTCGAATTGGAGTCGTCCTCGACTCCATCTTGGCGATGTCCTCATCATCCCCTCCTTCTAGAATTGGAGTCGTCCTCGACTCCATCCCATTATCAGCGAACTCCTGCAAAAGGTTAGTGACAGCAGGCAATGCACCAGACATAAAAGGTTGACAAAACATAGTATAACATGGTGCATCAGGATTATCACATAACTCAGCAGTAGCAGAAGTTGTAGCAAGAAAAGCACCTCCTTTTAACTTAATCCCATTATTTTTAGCAATGTCTGTTGGAGGTTTATTTTTAATCTCATTAGCATGTTTAACAATATCCGTAGGAGACAAAGGCAGCAATGTAATTTTCTTGTCCTTATGTATGATAGTGTATGTATTAGTTCTACCATGGTGTAAAGCATCATTATCAAATTCCCATGGTCGACCTAACAAAATGGAACAAGCTTGCATAGGGACAACATCAAAATCAGCAGTATCATGATAAGAGCCTGTGAAAAAACTAATGCGTGCTGATTTAGTTACCTTAGTCTTACCACTATTATTGAACCATTGAAGTTTATATGGATACGAATGTTGTCGTGTGGTCAAGCCAAGCTTGTCAACCAAATCTGAACTCACCAAGTTGTTGCAACTCCCGCCATCAATGATAGTGAGAACACGACAACCCTGCACAATGAGATACATGTGGAACAAATTGTGGCGTTGGATCTTCATCTCTTCTTCATGTCCCACACGTGTACTCAACACACGCTACACAAGAAGGTTAGGGTAGTCCGCGGCAGCAGCCACAGAGTCAATTGTGATGGCCTCCTTGTCTTGATCGCCCTCGGTGGGATCTGCATCAATGTTAGCAGCAAGGGCTAAATCATCTTAGACATCACTAGCACTTACATATCCATCCTCGGTAGCAATGAAAGAGCGTATTTGGGGCACTCCTTCATGACATGTCCCATGCCTTTGCATCGGTGGCAAATGATTTTAGAGTGGACGAGGAGGAGCTAGTAGAAGCACCGGAGTGGCACCTTTCTTGACTCTGAAGCGCACATTAGACAATTTACTTACCTCGGAAGAAAATGGAGGTGTAGATGGTCGTGGTGCAACAGGAAGCTTAGGCGTCTCCGGCTCGGAACGCTGCTGAAAATTCCTCCCATTGTTAGACCTGAAAGGCTGGTGTTGTTTGCCTCCCTATACTTCTCGTTCTGCCTTAATAGCAAGATGATACAATTGGGAAAAATTGCGCCATTCTTTTTAATCAAGTATGTTCTGTATATCATGGTTTAAACCACCAAAAAATCTAGCACTAGCATCATTATCATCTTCATTTATACCACAACGTGCTAAACCAATAAGCAATTCTTGATAGTATGCTTCTACTCCTTTATCACCTTGTTTTAAAGTTTGTAGTTTCAAACGTAAATCACGTTGGTAATAAGGAGGAACAAAACGAGATTTCATACGTTGCTTTAAAACATTCCAAGTTTGAGGCACAAAGAATGCTGACATTATTGGCATTGCAAAGATCACTCCACCAGAACAAAGCAAAATTAGTAAACTCACTAGTAGCAAGTCTAACTCTATGCTCAGCAGGAACATTATGAGAATCAAATTTTTGTTGAACAGCAAGCTCCCAATCTAAATATGCATCTGGATCAACATTATCAGCAAAAGGAGGTAGACTAAATTTAATTTTAGCAAAAGGATCATTATTACCATGATTATTACCTTCCATATACTGACGATTGAAGTTGAGGCGGCGACGGGCACCACCGTCAAGATATCGCATCTTCATCACCAAAAACATCCGCATCTTCATCATCATCAAGATGATAAGGTGGAGGGCGTTGCTCAAAAGTCATTCAATGCGGGTGACCAGATTGTTCACGTTGCGCGTCAGCTCGGTCATAAGATTGCGTTGTTCAGTCATGAACGTTGTAAGCTCGCCCTTGGACACGCACTCATTGAAGTCCGTCGGAGTTCCTGCCATGGTTAGAAGATAGAAAAAGACAACATCAAAGTATTATCCCTATCAACTAAAAGGAAACAAGTGGTGGTGGTGGTGGTGATGGTGGTGAAAGTGGAATGCAAAATCACAAGCGGCTTACCACCGTCTTGCCTGTATTCTTACCAACGCCAAACAGGAGCAAAACCAAAGTGGCGAAGCAATCTGTTGTTGAGCGTGGGTAACAGTTGCAAGATGAACCTGTGTTGACAGAACAATATGTGGAGCTATGGGTAGGCACACAATATGACAGCAAGGATTAGCAATTAATGAATGCAGATTAATGATTGTTCAATCTGGATCCAAAGTACAAATCACAGGTGCTGGCTAAGACGTGTCGAGACGTAGCGCAACAAGGTGAAAACAAAGGACGATCGAAAGAACTCACAGAACAAGCAAATAGCCCAGATTTCTCCTTTTTTCCTAAATTTTTTCTCGGATTTTTCCAAAAGGCACTAGTAAGAAACAAACTTTTTTATTTTTTAGTATTTTTTATATACTTTTCTCTGAACAAGGATCACAAAAGATGCAACCACAAAAATTGGCACCTACAACTGAGGTGGGATGTGGTCTACAGAAATTCAGCACGTTCTCTGAAAAGCGTGCAAAAACTTTGACAATTTTTTTTCTATATTTTCCCGATTTTTTTTGGCAATTCTGATGAAACCAAACAGGGCGAAGCCGAGTTTGGGTCGGCCCCAAATGGTGTCAAGAAGCTGCTGAAAAAATTTCAGATTTTTCGGATAAACGAGCGAAAAGTTATGCCTGTTTTACCGAATGTATCTCAAGGTATGTTTTCCGGGAGGCACAACACGGCGACGGCAGTTAGGGCAAAGCGTCCCGAAACTCCAACACCGATCACAGGATCGTGAATCGTGACTAACAACGCAGAGGTATTCGCCTAATGATGTAAGGAGGGCTGCGATCTTGAGCAAAATAAGAGCGGTGGCAACCTGTCTAGGGTTTGCTTGGCGAAGCGAGAAGTGACACAAGGCGGCTAGCGGGGCAAGTCGAGTAATGTGGTGGCTTCGACTTGTTGTTTGGGAGCAGTGGATGGGATAGCGGCGGAAAACAAAAATCACAAAGAAGCAGGCGATTGAACTACGACCACGAACACAATCCTAAACCAGCAACAAGACTCGACCACGGACACAAACTCAACAACACGAATCTGAAACAAAATTGCAAAGGCACAAAGGCGATAGGACAAATGGAAATTGAAATATTTTGGGCTTTTGTAGACTCTAGGTAATGAACAAATACGAATCTAAGGCAAACGAGATTATATATCGCGGTAAACCTAAAACTCGATACCAATTGATGAGTACAGGCCCGATCTTCCGAGAGGTAGCCGATGAAGTTTGATTTGTGGAGATCTCGGCGTTGGCGATCCGGCTTCAAATCGACTTAATTCGAACCTCGCAACCGTTACACCATCGCTCCGTTGGTTATCAACCAAGCACAACTTGATTGACCTCGCCAAGAAGGCTTTTCACGCAAGCGAATCAAAGAGCACAAGCAAGAAGGTAAAACACATAATCGATATTGCAAGTATGAATGACGCGAATATGAATAGAGGGTTCTAGAAACTCGGCCCAAAGGACTAATCGACACGATGGAGGAGATCAAGAACGGGGCCCCGGATCATTGTAAAAGGATTTGTCACTACGAGTTACAATGAATGATTCAGTTTCTCGATGGAAAACTAAACTCTAAACAAAACCCAATTGTGTAGCAGCGGCGGCGGCTGTGTTTATAGTCTAAGACTCGACCTAGGGTTGGGGACGACCAGGGGTTGGGCGCCCACAACTTGGGCTTAAGGCCCGACATGATACATGGCCAAGTTGGCCCAAATACGTGACGCAGCACCTTGCCGTGGTCACATAGAATGATCCACGGACCTTCTGGAGCTAGGACTAGATCCAAAACGACGACGTCGTCGTCCCCTTTCCAACGCATCCAAGAACGGCCCGTTTCGATGTCGTATGAGAAAGTTATGACCAAAACAGTGACGACGTGTCTGCTGAATCCGAGGACGACGTGGCAGCTGAGTTGGGAACGAATTGCAACTTGGGGAAGACCATGGCGTCGGTGTGTCCAGCATGGCGATGTCCTCATCAGGCGCGCTGGAAGGAGATGCCGATGGTGATGACCCTGCATAGACCCGACATCTTCAACTTCAGATAGGTGTAGTTAGGGACGGCCATGAACTTCGCGTAGCATGGACGTCCTAGGATGGCGTGGTAGGTTCCATGGAACCCGACCACCTCAAAGGTAAGAGTCTCTGTCCTATAATTGGTCAGATCCCCAAAGGTGATGGGCAGATCGATCTGCCCAAGTGGCACGGCCTTCTTTCCTGGCACGATGTTGTGAAAAGGCGCCCCGGTTGGCCGGATGCGTGCTCGGTCAATGCCCATGGCGTCGAGTGTTTCAGCGTACATGATGTTGAGGCCGCTGCCTCCATCCATTAGCACCCTGGTGAGCCACTTCATGCTGATGATCAGGTCGACCACGAGCGGATATCTCCCCGGCTGCGGGACGCTTTCTGGGTGGTTGGTCCGATCAAAGATTATGGCGGACTCTGACCATCGGAGGAAGGTAGGTGTGGCTGGCTTGGCCATATAGACCTCGTGGCGCGCAAGCTTCTGGTGCCGCTTGGAGTCGTAGGCTGCTAACCCTCCAAAAATCATGAGGCAGCTATTCGGCATCGAAAATCCACCGTCCTTCCCCTCAGCGTCGTCTATGGCTGTCTTGGGCTCCTTCCTATGCTCCCCCTTGTTAGAGCCTCCAGACAAGAACCGCTTCAAGAGGACACAGTCCTTGTATAGGTGCTTGACGGGAAAGCATGGTTCGGGCATGGCCCTTCGAGCAACTTCTCGAAGTGGTACAGGGTACCCTCAGCGGGCTTCCGACCCCCCTTGCGGTTGGCGGTGGCCACGAGCGAGCCCTCACGCCACTGCTTGTTCTTCTTCTTATTGGGATGGTTGGAGGAGCCTTCGCCGGTGTCCTCGTCCCGATTTGCCTTGCCATTGAGGCGGTCAAAAATCGCCCCGGCCGCCTCCTCACCCGAGGCGTGGCTGGTGGCGATGTTGAGGAGCTCCTTGGTGGTTCATGGGCCCTTATGTCCTACCTTGTGAACCAGGGACTCGCAGGTGGTCCCAGACAAGAAAGCTCCTATGACGTCAGCGTCGGCGACGTTGGCAGCCCCTTCCACTGCCGGGAGAAGCGCCAGATGTACCCATGAAGAGTTTCTCTGGACTTCTATCGGTAGTTTTTGAGATTCCATGGGTTCCCAGGACACACGTATGTGCCTTGGAAGTTTCCCACGAAGATTGCTTTTAGGTTCGCCTAACTTTGGATTCGGTTGGGCGGAAGGTGTTCCAACCACGTTCGCGCCGAATCGGCCAGGAACAATGGAAGGTTGCGGATAATGAAATCATCACTATCCACTCCACTCGCTTAGCAAGCAAGTCGATAATCCTCGAGCCATAGTCCGGGGTTCGCTTCCCCAGAGTATTTCGACAAGTTGGTCGGTGGTTGGTACCGTGGTGGGAAGATGGCGTTGAGGATGTGTCGGCCAAAGGCCTGAGGTCCCGACAAGTCAGGGCTCGGGCTTCGGTCCTCGCCACTGTCATAGCATCCACCATGATGAGGGAGGTAGCCACGGCTAGCCTCCTCTCTCGCATCACCGTGGGCATGCCAGTGGGCATCCACGGTGTCACGCGTGTCACGGTGGAGGCCGAGACGCTCATGCACCGGGACCTCGACGCGTGGCCTGCTGCCTCACTGTGCCTAGTGGACTCACATGTCCTTGTCATGTTGCTTTGAGGGCATGCGCTGGCTGGCGTCGAGCTTGTGTCGTCGGGATAGCGAGCTCTTGGCCTGGTACACCACCGCACGCTCGAGTAGTGTGCGGATCTCACGATGGACCCAGCGATCCTCAGGCGTCGCGGGCCCCAGAAGCCCCCGGAGCAAGGCCACCGTAGCAGCAATGTTCTGGCTTGCCCGGGTGAAGTGTGGGAGGGCTTCGTCGTCCTCGATGATCCTCTGGTTCATGTCACAGGCCACGGCACGCGCACGCCCACCATCTCCATGGCGCTCGAGCTCCACGCATTCCTGCTCGAGCTGGAGTCATGCTTCTTCAAGCTCTTGGTGTCGCGCCCTCAGCTGCTCTACCCGTAGGCGAGGCGGGGCCCCTGCATCCCCTCAACATCATCGTCAATGTCGTTTGTTGGGGTAGCCCCTCCATCATGGATGCTCTCGATGTATCCCTCGGGGGTACCTGCCATAAAACATTCTCGCGAGGGGTGATAGCTCCCCCTGCTGGTGTCAGAGTCGAAGGGTGACTACGATTCTCCCGCCAGAAGGTCATGGAAAGATTCTACGATGTATTCGGTCATCCCCACAAACTCATTGTCCATAGGGGATGGGGGCGTGCGCTGCACCATAAGGTGGCCAACGGTTTCTGCGGCGTTGCGTAGACCAAACGGGAGCGATGTCGGGACGCTGCGGATGAGGCATTCTGGAGAGAGCTGCTCTCCCCTGGCAAGCTGCGTCATGACATTGGTGAACGAGAAGGTGAGGCGGCCCAGGTCCTCCCAGGATGGTCGGGGTCCCTAGAAGGCACCGAGCTGGTGCTCTAGCCTCCCATAATCGAAGTCGAGGAGCTGGTCGCTCCTAGGGGTGTGGGCCTCCGATGCGTGGAACTGCAGCTCCTCAAGTGCCTTGGCGATCACGTCGAGGCCAGCGAAGTAGAGAGGTTGGATGGCGATGGAAGCCTGCACCAACTCTCCCTCCGTCGTGATGATAAAGTCTAGGTTCCCAAAGCGCATGTGTGCGCCCAGGAGCCAGCTGACGCCGTGACTAGCCATCCGAGGCCTGATGTGGACGTCGAGATGCGCAAAAAGCCCCTACCGGGCACGCCAACTGTCGGTGTTTTCGGACCACCGACGAGTAAATTTGTATTTGCGTGTCTAGCTCGGATGGTGTGCTCAGAGGACACAAGGGTTTATTCTGGTTTGGGCGGAGCGTCCCTACGTCTAGTTTGCTGCTTGTCGTGTTACCGGCACTTGGTTTGCAGTAGGGGTTACTAAGGATGGCAACGGGGATGTACCCGTCGGGTATCGCGGAACGTTCTCTTCCCCGCTACGGAGAATTCATCCGTCCCCGTCCCCGTCCCCATTAACTGTCTTGAGTATAGATTCTTGCCTATCCCCGTACCCGTCGGGCATCGGACGGGTAACAGATACCCGACGGGTACTGCATACCAGATAAACAAGGACACTTGGGGTCGCAGCTTTGCAATCGGAGATGTTTCTTCTTCACCCGGGTATAAGTGTCGACGTCTCGGAGATGCCGAGGAGAAGGAGCGAGGTTGCGAGGAGGACGAGCAAAGGTGGCAGAGAGACCAAACTGAGGAAGTGAGGGGCACGAGCGCTCATGAGGCAGGCGTGCTTGTGCTGCTGGCGGAGATGGTGAGGAAAAATTAAACTAGGGTTCCTAGAACACACAAACTATATATATGATTGTTCAAATTTGGGCCAAAATACCTATGTTGAGCTTCTTTGGGCCTAATACTCGCATGACAGCTCAAATAGTCGGGTTCCCCAACGGGTAACGGGGATGGGTAAACAGAGAATGTTCCCATACCCGCTATACCCGTCGGGGATGGATTCTTGTCCATTTAGATGCCCGCGGGTAAAGATATGATCCCATCCCCATCCCCTAATGGATCAAATACCCGTCAGGTATGGGGTATCAGGGCCCCGTTGCCATCTTTAGGGGTTACAAACAGTCGAGAGAGGGAAAGGATCCAAAGTCTCTGGTGAAATGAGTGAACGGGTGCTGAGATGTCAATAGGGATGGCTCCACGTCATGGCCCTATTCATCACTGGCGCCATGCGTAGGCATCATTTGCCGGTCATGGCGTTCCATTCTGTCCCAGCGGACGTCGTGGTGAATTGACGTGTCTATCAGCGTTCGTACGAGGGTTAGGCAAAACAACATCGGCACGCCCGACACTGTTCTTGATGTGAATCCTCACGTATGGCCCGTCATGGCCATGGGTTACATCGAGACATGTCAGTCTCTTCCCTGGTGTCAGAGTTTTGACCCAAGCCCATATGCTTGGATCTGGAGTGGTTGGCGGTGGTACGGGTCCCCGTCGGACGAGACCAGCGTCCTTGGGGTCGGGCGAGACAGAGGCCGCACCCGAGGGTTTGGGCGAGATAGAGCCCGCACCCAAGGGATCAGGCGAGACAGAGCATGAACCTAAGGGGTCGGGCGAGACAGAGTCTGCGGCCTCGAGCTCGGGCGAGACGGAGCCCGTGGCCTAGGGGTAGGGCGAAATGAAACTCGTGGCCTCGAGGTCGAGCGAGATGGAGCCCGCAGCCTAGGGGTCGGGCGAGATGGAGCCCATGGCCTTAAGGTTGGGCGAGACGGAGCCCGCAGCCTTGGGCGAGACCCCCGCGGCCTCAAGGTCGGGCGAGACGGAGCCCGTGGCCTTGGTGTCAGGCGAGGCAGAGCCCGCGGCCTTGCGGCCGGGTGAGACTTTTTAATATGTCTTGCCCCATCCAGGGAAGTCAGCATGGGCGCTAACTTCCTTGCTTTGGGTATCCCTAATATCGATACCCGACACTTCTCTTGCCATTGAAGTTATCGAGCAGTAGTTGGCAGAGAAGTTTTAAAGCTTTAGTTCATAAGTTAGCAAACCTGAGGATGTTCAGCTGTCGAAGTGGGTCTTTGGCTGGTGTAGGTCGGAGTTTGCTATTGTGGGTGTGTCAGGAAGACATCAAGGATTGACCCCACTAGTTGAGGTGGAGGGGGGTCGATTCGCTCAGTTACCTTTTATTGTCGAGGATGACGTTGAAGCACCTGGTTCTTCTTGTGGAGCACGATCATCGTGGGGGTAGGAAGGATCTGCGATGTAGAGGTAGAACTAGTTTTTGAGCCTCTTATGTTCTCTTATGTAGCTCCTAATTTTGTGTTGTAGCTCTATTTAGTCGTTATAGTAGATGCGGTGATCGGTGATGTAACACTGGCTAGTGGTGAAGTAATCTTATGTTCTTCCAGTTGATCTACGTTGGTTTTCTTTTCTTGTTTAGCGAGGACTTTGGTTGGTGTGGTGGTAGGCGTCTACGACATAAAGATGACTGTCTTATATGGTACTAGTGTTGCTTTGTTGATGAAGGACAAGGCCTATGACGACGACCATGATGTAGTGTTATTGTTGTTGTTTTTGTTCTTATAGTGGGTGCCAATGACCTCTGTGGTTGATGCAGCTGGTGAATATGACGTGAGGGCAGATGTTGTAGGATCGTCCAAGGTCGTTCCTAGATTTTTGCTGACCCTCCGTGTAGTAGATGGCAGCGAAGATGGTTGCGCTTGCATCGGGTTGGTTATCACCATTGATGTTGTTGTCGTTGATGGTGTTGCGGCTGGCGTAGGCGGTGCCGGTATTATGTCGATGAGGCAGGCTGTTGGTGTAGGTGTGGATGTTGTCGGTTTTGTCGCAGTATGTGGCATCCTATATGTAGCAATGTTGGCTAATGAAGAAGTCATGAGGTCAGATGTGGTAGTGTCGGCCTTGGTTTCTCCTAAGTGCTTCGTAGCCCTCCATGTAGTAGTTGGTGAAGGTGATGCCAATTGCGTGGAAGTGGTACTCACCGTTGATGTTGTTGATGAAGGTGTTGTCGTCGGCGTAGGCGGTACCTGCCTGGTGATGTTGCAGGCATGTGACGCAGGTGTAGACGTGCCCAACTCTATTCTAGTGATGGTCGTTGTTGTAGGTTTCGTCGGGGGTAGTGATGGTACTGATGTAGATGTATCCGACGTATAGTATGGCTTGAGTGATGTTGATGCGGTTGCTGCTGGTGTAGATGTAGGCGCTGAGGAGATCGCATCCGAAGACACTTTAGATGCATCTATAGAAAAAAAAATTGGTGGTAATTTGATTATCAGATTTTGTGGATGTCGTCGTCGGTGCTCCTCTTTTGAGTGAGGTTGGCGCCCCTGGTGCATTGCTCTTCGACTGATTTAGATCTGTTGTTGGTGGAGAGCTTTGGTGCCATGCAAAAATTCCATCCAGCTCCTTTTGCATATGCTCAGATGTTGGCGTAGATGGCAACAGTGGTGGAGTTGCTACCGGTTCATATGTTGCCAACACCGGTGATGGTTTGTTGTTCGATGCGCAACCGTTGTTGACGTATTGGCAGGCGTTGTTCCCGTTTCTAGATGCAACCAGAGACAGAGACAAAAGATTTGTGGAAATTTGGGTGTAAAATCCACCGGTTGCTAGAGCTGTCGACAGGGGAATGAAGGTAGACGCATGTGTCCAATGGTAGAAGCCACTGCAGAAGTCTCCCATGGTAATAGATCGAAACGCAGCTCCGGATACGAATTGTCACGCGCCTAATTTGAGGGGGTGACTTCCCCTTGATTAGAGGCAAAGTTAGGGGGGGTGTTTGAGGGAAGGAACGGCAGCCCTAGGGCTGGCCGCACCTAGAGAGAGGGAGAGAGCGGTGACCCGAGATGGATTGGGCTGTGACAATATCTAAACTTGGAAGGAGAGTGGAGAGGATATCTGAATTTGGAGGCAGAGTGGATTGCGAGGCTGAGGCTCCGTGACGAAGAGGAAGCTAGAAAAGGCAAGTGAATTCTAAACTGAATAGCTTTGTCCTTTTTGGGGTGAAGGTTGATTGCATTGACTGAATGTTGATAGCGTTGACTTGTGATAATGAGGCAAAAAATCTAAATAATGATACTGTACGTTTTGTGTAACTGAATCGTGATTGGCTATCATGTGATCCCATCTCTGACGAAAGCAGCAGGGTCCTCCAATGGAAGAGCACCCTCGCCCTGGTGGTCTTCTTCCACTTGGCCAAGATGGCGCTCCTGCACAAGAGCGGCAGGCACCCCCAGCCCCGCAGGACGGCCGCGCGCTCCTCCAGCTAGGCGCTTCATCTTCTTCATCGACCTGCCTGATCTGATGGGGTGCGCACTGGTTGTGATTTTGCCCGCCCTTCAGTGTCGGTGTCGCGGTCGACCTCAGTGCCGTGCACATATCTGCCTGTGATCTAGTCCATCTTGAATTCTCCAGAAAAGCTCGTGTTCCTCGCACTTGCACATCTATTCGGTCTAACTAGTACCCATATCATCAGGAGCGTCGTACTGCGTACGACGGCACAGCTTTTTCCTTGTCTCGCCGTCTGCGAGTTTTTGCATAGCTTTTAGAGATGCTTCAAACTCTTCTCATGCACGAACAACCCAAGGACCACTTAGCCCCCCGTGGGCTAGTACCATCAGACTTGCTTGTCCGTCGTCTCGTCTCGGTCAGCTAGAAAGCATCGTTCGAGGTCGTCCGAAACGCATTACGCATGCCACTGCCGACCGCCTTGCCTCGTCTTGCTGGGCGGCCGCGCTGCCTGGTACCACCGTTCGAAGAGCGGAGGCTTTAGCAGTTGCATGCGTCACGCGGCATTTTTTCCTCGTGACCAATGATCACGATTCACGAGCTCACGGACTGCTGCGGATCCGTCCACACGAGGCGGGCGAGGAGGCTGCCAGGAGCTTCTGCAGCGGGTTAATGTACTGGCAGCAGGCCACCGCTTCACCGGCCGGCCCAATAGAATGATGGCCCCTTTGAAAAACACGCGCGATGTTGCATCATGGCGCCTGGCCCTCTCTGCCTCAGCCAGCGGGAAATTTGGGCAAAGCCGAGGGAATTTGTACACTGCCCAACTGTTGAGCACTGCCATAAAGCCACTCACTGTTGCAGCGACGAATGCCTGCCTGGGCTCTATGCAGATGCAGATAAAAATGCCATCGTCCCGAATCATGCACGTGGATCACCCAAGATTACCATGTCAGATATGTGTAATATAATTGTCCCAAGTTCATATATACCCCCACCGCAAAGTAAAATGGATTAGAATCTTATTATGTGACGTAGGTATTAGAAGTTATCTTTGCCCTCCCTTTCTTTCAAAGACAATACCATATGTAAGCTCAGTGGCGGAGCCAGGATTTGAAAGTGAGTTCTATTTGGTTCTAATAAATTTTTGCTAGTAATTTCCTATACATTTTTTTGTCATCTACTGATCATACATTTCCCTTTACATCACCGTGTGTTTTCAACAGTGTGTTTTCTATTTGTTTTTTGTAACATCACAGGTGAATAATTTAGAAGCAAATCACACCAGATTGCTACTATTGTCAATGAGTTGAGTAGAGTTTACTGATGAGTTGATGTCCGGATGATTTTGTTTTTCTGTGAAAAAATCTATGATTCATTCTTTGTGCAGCACGCCTTATCCCTTAGTAAAAAAAACTCGATTCGGGGTGGCTAGACAGCCCCGGGTATTCCGGCTTAAGAAGAAGATCTTCTCACGTAGATCGAGAAAACCTCTGAACCTCTGCACCACCCATACACAGTGGCACCGCAACTCCGTGAGATAAGCTTTATCCCATAGTAATAGTAATAGTAACATTAAGATAAGTAGAGTTTGAAGCATCTATATATGGTCCTGGAGTCCTCGAACTGCAGCCTCTCACCAGAAGAAGACCGCGGCGTTGCGTGAGGCACACCCAATAAGCTCGTTTGGCATTCAATTCAATGTATAGTGTCGTAACAACTAATGAAAAGGGCTTCCATTGATTTAGGTGTAATTTGGAGCCGTGCTGCAAGCAAAGCTATATATATGTCCTATACTACAGTACATCCCGGTCGTTGCCTCGTCCGCTCTGCCATCGACTTACGGTATTTTCCAGCTGCCATCGAGGCCTGCTTATTAGCATGCACCGCGCGCAATACTGCAGTCACGGGCCACGTACGACGTGGCAGACGACTATAGATCACCTCCAAATTTTAAGTTTTTTCACTCTCTCTCCATCACATCAATTTTTAAGACGTATGTATGGAGCATTAAATGTAGGTAAAAAAATAACTAATTACACAGTTTGGTTGTAAATCACGAGACAAATCTTTTAAGCCTAGTTAGTCCATAATCAGACAAAGTTTGTCAAATACAAACGAAACATGCTACAGATGTCCAGATTATAAAAATTTGTAATCTAAACAAGGCTTAGGTTTGTTTGGTGACCGTCGTCATTTCTCAGTGAAGTCTACAGTTTATTTAGACCGCCATTTGTCAGTGAAGACGAAGTCTCCCTACAGCCAACAAGAGCCAGCTTCAACTATTTAACTAATGTAATATCACTATAAACCATGCACGCTCACGTACGGCTAATCAGCCTGTAAAACCGGTAGCTGTCCCTTCACCAATCACCATCTAAAAGCAAACGTACCGGGACCAAACAAGACAGCAAAGCACGCCGCAGACGCAAGACCATCACGGCTCCGTGCCGCAGCCACAGTGCGTAAGCTACGCGTCGTCGTCGCCGGCATTTCGATCAGCAACTTGTTTCTCATGCATCCGCCACTGCCACCAATACGTGGAGCCCCATGGAAGCTGGTCCGTGCACCTGCTCGGTTACTGTACCGGATTACCTATTATGAACACGCTCGACTTTGAGATAGCTAGCTGATTGGCGCCCTAGACCTAGGTAGCGGAGTAAAATTTTCTACGAGTACGAGTACGGAGTACTTGCTCTATCCTTTTATAAGCGTCGGCGCGTGCCCCTCCTATGGCCCTGTTCGATTTGCTGAAAAAACAAATCAAACATTGTTCCGGTTGATTTGTTGTGAGAGAAAAATATTGTTCCGGTTAAAAAAACAAGCTGAAAAATATGAATTATAAGAGAAACGAACATGACATATATGCATGTGACTATCCAAAGATGGCAGGCAGTTGTCGTCTTCGGTTTCCGTCCAGCTCCATTCTGTTTTCACCAACCTGTTTGTCTCTTTAAAGTTTATCTATGCGTGGCTATATATGTACATAATAATCTGTACTTACTCCCTATATATATATATATATATATGTACGTGCCTCTGTGCACAGAGTCTAGTGCGAGTAGTCCAGCGGAGTAGTACACAAAAGAAGGTGATTAAGTAGCTGTTGTATCCTATATATCCACGTTAATTCTTTTTATTACGCTCCATATTTGGCCACATGTTGTCCCGAGCGGGGATTTTCTTTCTTTTTTTGTGTGTATTTTTTCTGTGAGAATGAACTGACTCCTCTAGAATTCTTGTACGATTTGTGTGAAATTCAGTCATTTCAAAGACGCCTCAATAATGCAACTGTAAATAAATATATAGAGGTGAGTGCAGATGAAGATGCATATAGAGGTGAGTGCAGATGAAGATGCATGAGCATGATGAGTGTAATCCCCCTACTACCTTGTACTTTGATTATTACTATTGCCCCCACCCACACACACACACACCAATTCTTGGCTTCCAAGGCTCATCCAACGTCGAGCACCAGGCAACGCCCTGCACGCCTGCCTGCATGCGTACACACCTGCTTGTCCCTGGATGGATGGGCCTCGCGATTCTTTTTTTCGCCGGGCGGGCGTTAATGCTGATTGCTGCTGCTACTCACCGTGCAGGCGTGTGGAGCAAACAAAGACGAGTGCCGGGGTGCCGAACAAGCTAGCAGAGGTCGGCGCGGCGGAGATCAATTCAAAGACGACGTCGTGGGTCCCTAGCTGCCTAGCTCAGTCATTTGCTGAGGTTCGTTCCATCTCGCAATGCAATGCACGCAAGAGGAAGCTATAATAAATCGGCGAAAAGTCAGGGCATGGCAAACCGGCGCCGGAGGAGGAGGAGGAGGTCCCTAGCTATAGCGAGTAGCGACGTCTTGGACGCAAGCAAGGAGAATGCGTCACACTTGGACACTCTTGCAAGAGGAGAGGACCGCCTGCCTGCGTCTAGCAGTAGCTCTAGCTATAGCTCATTGGGTCTGGTGGGGTCCCACAACACACCCCATTTGTTACGCGTAGTGTACCGTGTGGGTGAGGATCGGGTGTCCATCCAAGACGACGATGGACGTTCGCCACGTATATATCTCGCCTGGGCCTGGCGACATGGATCGGTCGATCTGGTTTGTCCGATAATTTCGTCGCCTTGTGATACTACACCTGTCTGTATGCGCCCCCACCCATAACCCATTTGTTCCTGTTCCGTGCGCATTTAGGGCATGTTTAGTTCCACCCAAAAGCCAAAAATTTTTACGCAGTATCCATCACATCGAATCTTGCGGCACATGCATTGAGTACTAAATATAGACGAAAAAAAAACTAATTACACAGTTGGGTGAGAAATCGCGAGACGAAACTTTCAAACCTAATTAGTCCATAATTAGACACTAATTATCAAATACAAACGAAAATGCTACAGTACCCAAAACCAAAAATTTTTGCCAACTAAACAGGCCCTTAATCAACGCATGGCGTTTTGCATGGAAAAGACACGCATCTCCCGGCTGCCGTAGCCCCCTGTATGGTATGGGTCACTCCTGTTTGCATGCATGCAGACTTTCGTTCTTTTCTAGCCGCACTAGCTGAATCTGAACTCAGCGTGCCATGCATGCAGTAGACTATCTCCTCCTCGTGTTGTAGTAGTTGTAGCTTCATTCATGACAAGGCACAGAGTCTATAGTTACAGGGAGAGCATTGTGGCACACGCAAGCGCTGAAACGTACGCATGCGAGAGGCGCACCGGCCCACAAGCGGTACGGCACGGCGAGATTGGCACAGCCCAACAATCAAAAGAGAAAAAGGACAAGAAATTGGTCGACCGAGCCGATCTCGATCGAGTGATGGGTGAAAAGGACCAACGCCGTGCAACCTTTATTTTGCCTACCTATGATCGATGTATTGCGAGCTGAGGCGGCCAGGCCAGGATCGAGCTAGCCAAGAGAGGACCACCGTCCACGGGTACGACGGCTGCTAGGCGAGGTGAGACCCATCGATCCATCGACCAGATCGGTGTATTGTGACCTTGTCCTTGTCGTCGATGATTTAATTTGGTTCCGCCCCGGACTATAAAGGAAGCAAATGTTGATTCGTACGTGCGGCTGGTGCTGTTTCAACAGTCGCGGTAGATGCATCTGTTTATATATGTACAAATCACGATGATGCAACAAGCTCGTCAGTATTCATGTTCCAATTCAAAATTTTGTAGCAACAAGAAGCTAGCGGTCGTCTCTGACTACGAGAACAAATCCAACGTACGCAAAAAGAAGATGCGGATGTTCATCTCGGAACGAAGCCGGCCTTAAATAAAGCTGAAAAATGATAAGGACCACTTGCTTATAATCCGTGGCTATAGCTAGTTCACGTCGATCGTTCCACCATGGGCCTACCTGATGAACAAAGAAAGGGTTTTCATTTCGACGGAAAGGACCCCAAAGAAGCTGCCTTTGAAAATATGCCGAGATTTGAGCGGCACGGGGGGTCCCTGGGGACGATTGTTAAACTCTGCCCTCAAAGATGGCCCAGCACGAAAACCCTTGAAAACTTCCAAAAGCTCGCATGAAGGGCCCTACGTGTGTTGTATTGTTTACAATTAGTGGCACATATACATGGCTTGCGTTGCAGCTTCTTTAATTTGACAGTACTAGTCCCAGCAATCTGCATCTTTCGATTGCACCGGTGGTCTTTAATTTCCCTTTTACTTTTGTGTATGTAAAGAACTTTGAGAGGCTAAACATACTGCTTTGCTGAAGGCACAGCAGGTCGGTCAGTCAGTTAGTTGGTTTGCAGAAGTATACGTAGTTCGGTGCTTTGAGAGGCTACATGCATGCTTTACCGGGCCGATGCAGTTTGAGTTCGGTGCACATTTCTTGCTCGATGAAAAGCAAAATCATGCCGCCATCCTGTAGCAATCCTACTACATTCCAATTGCATGCTACAGTCTAGGAGTATCTAGAAAAGCTAAGGCCTTGATTAGTTCCACTTCATTTTGCCAAATTTTTTAAGATTTCCCGTCACATCGAATCTTTGGACGCATGCATGATGCATTAAATATAAATAAAAAATAAAACTAATTACACAGTTTAGACGAAATTCATGAGACGAATCTTTTAAGCCTAATTAGACTATGATTGGACACTAATTACGAGCCTTGGTCGTCGCAGCAGCATACGAGCATGAGCCCCTATGATTGGCCGGGATCTACGTACTACTCGTACGAGGAACGGCGCGAAAGGGATCACGATCACGATCAACGCTCGAGTCGAGTCGAGTCGAGTACTCGACGGAGGGGAGGCAGCCCAGCAGCCGCAGAGAATGTTTTGCCCCGGCCCCAGCCCCCAGGGCCCAGTGCGGCCAGGCCTGCGTGCACGGTGCACCGCAAAGCCGAACAAAGCCGGCCACTCGAGCAGGGCAGGGGAGGTGGTGAGCCTGGGTCCCTCCATTTCCCATCGGTTGATCGCCGTCGCCGGACACCCTCTTGAATTCCTGATTCCTGAACACTTCCTGCCCCGGGCACATGGAATTGCTTATGCCCCGGGCCCCGCGACAAAACCAGGCAAGAGATACGTTGCCGAGTGCCATGGGAAAATATAATATTTTGATATCGTCGTCGTCCCCTGCCAACTCGATGGACTGAGAGTAGATGCGTAATCATTGGTTGAGTTCTGCCTTCCCGTCGTACTTGGTATGGTTGGACGGCTTAAACTTGTAGGGAAGCTGGACAAAGAGTAATCTATCAGAGAAACATGGGAACCTGTCCGGCGGGATACTGGCCTCTCTGTACTTGGACTCGCCTTTGTCTTCCCTGTTCGCCGTATTGGTGCCCATGATAGGCCGACTGCGCGGCACCTTGATTCCTGTTCCGGTTACCCTACGACCCTAGACAGGAGTGGGCTAGTACTCACTGTTCTTCACCTTAGTTACCCTGCGGTCCAAGATGAGAGTGGGCTGGTGCCCGTGCCTCTGGTCCTCGGAAAGGGTTAACTTGAGATGTCGCTTTTGCAGTCTGCATCTGAAGGTCCATTGATTCCAAAATGACTTTGAGTCGTTGCTGATCTTGTATAGGGTTTTCTATGGCCGCCATCTCTTCTACCAGGGCGTACACGTTGATGTAGAGCGTAGTAAAGACCATGTGGCCAGCTACTTCCATGAATCACCCTGGGCATTCGGTCAGACCGAACCGATCGGTTCGGTTCCTCGGTCATTCGGTCAGTTCGGTCATCAGAAACCTGGGACCGATCGGTCTTTGCAAAAAACGAAGACCGAGGAAGTTCGGTCTCGGTTAGTTCGGTTCGGTCTCGGTCACGACCGAACTAACCGGACCTGAGTAGCAGCCACAAACAATAGCAGAATCTATAGCAATTTTCAACAGCATGCTTGCTATTTGAAGGCAAAAAAATAACAACACAATATATAAAACAAACCACACATTATTATGACAAGTTCTAGCACACAACTTTCTCAGTTCTCACAAATCACAATCACACATAATGACATTACTAACGAAGTCTACAGAACTACGGTCAGTTCGGTCACTTCGGTTAACCGACACATATGACCGAACTTCTATCGGTTAGTTGGGAGCCAGGACCGAACTCATGACCGAACTTTTCGGTCTCGGTCTTTTCGGTCTCGGTCTCGGTCTTTTCGGTTCAGTCTTCGGTCTTCGGTTAATTATGCCCAGAGTTATCCATGAACTCAGTCTCAATGTTCCGTGATGCAGATGCTCTGACGACATCACGGTCTTGGCGCTGTCGTTCCGCTTCTTTTTAGCTGTTCGGATGGTGCACAGAACAGTAGATTTCGGCTGGTTATGGATGGTTGAATAGTATTCTGTGAGAGAGAATAAGCTGAAACAAGCCAGGACCATACCAGCCGAACGCGTTGTTTATCTCAGAGACGATGTTCATATGCTGCCTCTGCAGCCAAGCGTCGTAACAGCGTCGTCGTTCAACGTCTCGACAAGCCAATTGATACCGCTGCCACTCTTCCTTGCAGTGTTGGGCGCGGTTGCGCCGAGCCTGTCGAGCTTTGTTCTTCTTTTCCCTAGCCGTCCTCTGCTCATCGGTTTCTCCGTTAGGTGGCGTAGTGTCGGGGAGATGTTGGACAAGGCTTCCTCTCCATCTTGGATATCTGGTGGGTTAGGCATAGGGATCTGGGGTGGTTGCCCAGCCATGAAGACTTCTCCGGAGTGCCTCGTGGCCGAGTGAGTTCCAGATTCTGTAGCCGTTGCAACGTCTAAGATCTCTATAGAATCATGATCGTTGTTATCGGCAAGAAGAGTTCTGTCGTCCTGATAAGGCAAGAGTTCCACCATGCCGACTAGACAAGATGGATCTGTAAAAGAAGTGTCGGGTCGAGCACCCGTCCAATGGACGATGCCCCTTCGGGTGTGATGGATAGAACCAATCCTCTCTGGGCACCCGTGAGAGGGATCTCTTGCTCAGACTGCACAAGGTAGCTGATCGTATCTTGATAGATTGAAGCTGAATTATTGAGTCCGAGTGGAAAACAAATTGGGTCTTCGAGTTGGACTTCAGATGGGATCTCCAACCCGAACAAAGGTGACGTGTCTGAGTGGGAGTCATGGTTGATGGTGACCTCCTGAGTTCGAGTTGAATCGGAAATTGAGAGGTGCGAAAACTTCTCGACGAGTTGATCTAGCGTGGTCGTCGAGACATCTGGTGAAGCTTGAGGTGCCGAGATCTCCGTGAGACAACTTTGGTGCTTGCCGTTGTTGCCTGCCATGCAGATCCAGGAGCCGAAGATGAAGGTGGTTCCCGCCGAGAAAATCATGTCGTCGAGGTCCATCGAGCTCTCGATCGTGAAGTCGCCGAAAGCCCCTACCTAGCGCGCCAGCTGTTAGTGTTTGATGACCGACAACTCGTCACGAGGTTACCCGGGACGATGTTCGAAGGGCTTCGGCGTATAAAGAACTTGATAATAAACGCAAAGAGACGAATGATTTATACTAGTTCAGGTCCTCTTGTCGAGTAATAGCTTTTACGTCCAGTCGGTGTGTAGGCTTTTGCGTTGGATTGATTGTATGATTGTTAGGGTTACAAGGGTTGCGTTGTACCTCTCTTTATATATGGGAGAGGGTAAAGGCACGTATCTAGTCCTATTCGGATACAAGAGAAGAGTTCTAGTCCTATTATAGAAGCTAACTTTTGTAGTAAACCGACTAAGTTGATCTGGAATAGCTTGAAGTCAACGCCACCTTGTCTCGTGTCCTTCAACAGATCGTGAGCCACCCCAAGGTCCATTCGAGTAGTACCCCATGGAGAACCCTAAGAACCTGATCCATCAGCTGCCTTCATATGCAATTCTTCCTGAATCCGGAGCGCAAGTGAGTGAGGTAAGGTAACGCAACGAAAAGAGGCCAAGAAATGGATGGATAAATCGCTGACACCAAAACTGGCGCTGCTCGTATAGAGCGAGAGCGAGGAGGATAAAGGCGGGGCCCACGATCGTGTGGGAGCCATTAGATAACTCGCTTGTGTGCTACTCTACTTCACCGCGTCGTCATGTACTTAAAGACTAGCACTAATCTCTACCAGTGATTCTCGAGGGTCATTTTAAGGGGTGTTTGTTACTCTTCACCTTCTAAATCTAGTCTCACTTAATTCCATTTAGTCCCTTTTTATTTAAACACTTGTCGATGCGGGACCCATAAGGTTCCCCACGGTGAAGAGAGAAGAAGACTTAGTCCAAATAGGATTCTCCTCATGTAATCCTACTAGGACTAGTACACGTAATCCTACTAGGATCTCTACTTTGTAACCGACTAGGACTCCCGCCTCTCCTGGACTATATAAAGGAGGGCAGGGGTCCCTAGATCGGCAGACCTATCTAGACCTAGACATAACCGACAGACCTCGCAACACCACAACAAATAGCGCAGGGCGCAATATACTATCCACCCCACACTGGACGTAGGGCGCCGTGATTTTCCGGCGTACCGAACCAGTATAAATCGTTGTCTCCCTGCGTTTACCATCGAGTTCCTGCAAACGCCGATACCCCTCCGAACAAATCACCGTCCCGGGTACCCCGTGACGGGTTGCCGGTGGTAAAACATCGACAGCTGGCGCGCCAGGTAGGGGTTCTCAGTGCTTTGCGTTCGAGAGCTCGGTGGACCTCAGATCAAAATTCGCCGCGGTTCTCGTCGGCCCTTGTCAACAAGACGCTGCAATTCCCGTCAACCACGATCAACAACTCGCTCACGGATCTCTGCGCACGGCCAAGGTGTCCCGATTCAACAAGCAAGCAAGTGAAGCCGCACGTTCAAATTTGCGAGAAGACTCAAGGCACAAGTCGAGTCGATCAACTACTCGCCCACGACGAAGAGTCCGACATCACCACATGTTGGATCAGCTAGCATCAACTTCGCAAGGAGTACGTCCCGGCGTTATCAACTCGGATACGGAGTTGGATCGGAGGACAAGCGGGATTTATCCGAGAACATCCGAGTTCAACTCCAAGAACGCGACATCGAAATCAACTCAGTATATCCGGAGACATCGACTACATCAAGACATCCCACGGCGCCACAACAACAAACAAATACAAGGAAGGCGTATGTGTATATATACGTACAAGCAAGACCGAAGCCATCCAAATTGATTCTTTGGACACATACAAGACTACAAGATGGATATGTGAACTAGTACACATACAGAACAAAGATCAACTTTCATCCAAGCACCGCGACAACTCCATCACACACGTCAAAAGTGGATGGATGCACCGACGCCTGCTTGTCGGCAGCGACACGACAAAGGCTTCAGAGAAGAACACGACGACGGAGTTCCGAGTTGTTCCGAGTACTCGACATACCGCCACTCAACTGTTTACCCCATCAACAAACGACTCGGCCATAAACCAAGCTAAGTCACATCTCATTTTTATATATTCCGGATATTATTCATATACCTCTGTGGTTATATTATCTTCCCTTAACGGTCATTAATTTTCTCGGATAGTAAGCCTTAATTCGTGAAGCTTGTTTTCTCGAATGGATGGTCACGTCAATGAACCTCGAACCATACGGATGGTCACGTCAAAGAACCTCGAACCATACGGTGGTCACATCAATGGACCTCTCGAACCATACGCCAGATTCAAGTGCTTAAACGTAATGAGGCTACTACCCGGAAAATTAACCAACCTAGCAAGGGAAGACACAAAAATCATCATGCGAGCAAACATAGTGCTCTAGGTCTTCTCTTAACGGTCGCCGAATTCCTCGGGTAGAACACGCCTTAATCTGTGAAGCTTGTCTACTCACATGGGACGGTCACGAACCGAAGTGCCGAGCTCACATGGTCACGTCATGAACCTACGAACCATACGCCGAGAGATTCAAGTGCTTAAACATAACAGACACTACACGAGGAATTTGCATGGCCTAGCAAGAGCAAGACGCAAAAAGTTTATATGGATTTCATAATGCAGGGGCCTACCCCTAATTGATTATTCAAATATGGGACATGCTCCCCACTTCATATCCGGAATATCATTTACAACATATTTTTATGTTTAACATGCAGGGGAGCTACATCGGTACCATGAGATCAGGAAAACACGCTCCTGAGAGCTAGTCCAGAAACAACCCGGATTGATCAGAAAACAACCCGGATGAGGTACATACAAATTCAGAAAGAACCTGGACGAAGCGCAAACAACCCCGAAGAGGTGCTGCAAGTACCAAGACAAATTCAGAAAGAACCCAGATTGATCAGAAAACAACCCGGATGAGGTACATACAAGTTCAGAAAGAACCTGGACGAAGCGCAAACAACCCCGAAGAGGTGCTGCAGGTACCAAGACAAATTCAGAAAGAACCCGGATTGATCAGAAAACAACCCGGATGAGGAACATACAAGTTCACAAAGAACCCGGAATAATCAGAAAACAACCCTAAAGAGGTGCTGCAAGTAACAAGACAAATTCAGAAAGAACCCGGATTAATCAGAAAACAACCCGGATGAGGAACATACAAGTTCAGAAAGAACCCGGAACAATCAGAAAACAACCCTAAAGAGGTGCTGCAAGTAACAAGACAATTTTAGAAAGAACCCGGATTGATAAAAAAAGAACCCCGACAAGATGCGGCAAGAACCAAGACAAGATCAGAAAGAACCCGGATTGATAAAAAAAGAACCCTGGTAAGGTGCGGCAAAGACCAAGACAAGATCAGAAAGAACCCGGATTGATCAAAAAAGAACCCCTCAAGGTGCGGCAAGAACCAAGACAAGATCGAGAGAGAACCGGATTGAAGAAAAACAACCCAGATAAGTTGGGAATAGAAATCAAGACAAAAAGAACTTGGATTGATCGAGGAAAACAACTGGATGAGGTACATACAAGTTCAGAAAGAACACGGATGAAGTGCAAACAAACACGGAAGAGGTACGTCAAGAACCAGAGAAGTCTAGAAAGCGACACGGAGGAATAAAAACAACTCGGAAGAGCATCACGGCTTAGTCAAACACTAAGCTCGGGGCTCAAAGATTCGCTTCAACTACGCCCGGGGGCTCGAATTCAAGGATGAAAGACCAAGAATACAAGTACTCAAGACTACAACAACGACAACACATCAAGACCCTTCATCCAGATTTCTATTCTAAAGAAAAGTACTCGGAGAAGGCTCGGGGCTCATGGATACATAACCCCAAAAATTTTTAAGACAAGAATCTAGACCCTCCAACTTTTGCAAGCAAAAGCAAGAGGCTCGGGGTTACATTTCGAAGTGAGTGCAATTTTACCGAAAAATTGCACCCACCGAAAAAGAACTCGGAGCAACCAAGAAGACTAAAGGGACCCTCTGGCTTCTTGTCCCAACAAGCAAGAGGCTCGGGGGCTACACTCACTGAGTGCACTTTTGTGCAAAAGTGCACATCAGCCGAAGAAAAGACAAAGAAGACCATCTCAAGATCTCGCTTCAAGAAAAAACCCAGAACAAGTCTACAACAACCCGGCCCTTGAAGCTCAATCATGAAATGCTCGGGGGCTTGTCGATGCGGGACCCATAAGGTTCCCCACGGTGAAGAGAGAAGAAGACTTAGTCTAAATAGGATTCTCCTCATGTAATCCTACTAGGACTAGTACACGTAATCCTATTAGGATTTCTACTTTGTAACCGATTAGGACTCCCGCCTCTCCTGAACTATATAAAAGAGAGCAGTGGTCCCTAGATCGACAGACCTATCTAGACCTAGACATAACCGACAGACCTCGCAACACCACAATAAATAGTGCAGGGCGCAATATACTATCTACCCCACACTGGACGTAGGGCGCCGTGATTTTCCGGCGTACCGAACCAGTATAAATCGTTGTCTCCCTGCGTTTACCATCGAGTTCCTGCAAACGCCGATACCCCTCCGAACAAATCACCGTCCCGGGTACCCCGTGACGGGTTGCCGGTGATAAAACATCGACCACACTTTGACTAAATAAAATTAAATAAGTTTTAGCCGATTAGTCACTTAAATATTACTAAATGAGAACCTCACATTTTAGTCAGGTTGCCTCACCGTCATTTTAGAGCCAAACACTCTGACTAAAATGGACTAAAAAGCTTCTTTTACTCTCTTTTAGTCCATTCAACTAAACATTAGTGACTAAAGTTTATTAATTAGTGGGTGTTTGGTTCCTCCTCCTAAATTTTAGTCGTTGTCCCATCGAATGTTTGGACACATGCATAGAGTATTAAATATAGACTAATTATAAAACTAATTACACAGTTTACGACTAATTTGCGAGACGAATCTTTTAAGCCTAATTAGTCCATGATTTGACATGTGGTGCTACAGTAACATGTGCTAATGACAGATTAATTAGGCTTACAAAATTCATCTCATAAAATACTGATGGATTATGTAATTTATTTTTTTATTAGTATTCGAACACTCCATAAAACACTCTCATTTGATACCTCCTAAATTTTAAATTTTAGTGCATGATCAAACAACCTTAGTCTCGGTGCCAACCCAGCAGGCCTATAGCCTGAATGCCCTGACTCGGCGGACGAAGAGTGCGTGGAGCCCGGCACGTGACGGGGCATCCGCCTTCTTTTGTCGCGTGCCTACTCCTAGGAGTACGTATTACTGTACACACGAGAAACGTGAGATACCCGTAGTATTTGCATTGCTCCTTTTTTTTTTTGATAAAAGCCCTTGGGCAAGCTTTATTGATCAAATATAGTTACATCGTTTAATAGGAGGTGAACAATAAAATCAGGGGAAACATCGTCCCAAATACAATTTACTTTAGAAATCATAGCTTGTCTAGCTAGCTCATGCGCCACTTGATTTGCTTCCCTACTCAAGTGCTCAATGGAGATCTCTTGGAATCCACTCCAAACTATATTACATTCATCGTAAACTGCAACAGCTGAATTCGCAGTGAATCCCGCATTCTCCATAATCTCAACGACCTTCGTACAATCAGTTAGAACAATCAGCTTATTACCCCCAATATGTTGAGCTAACATTAGTCCCTCCTTTAGAGCAAAAGCTTTAGCCATTGGTGCATCAACTAGATATGGGATAAACGTATTTGAAGCTGCAATCATCCCTCCAGAGCTATCTCTGATAATTGCACC
The DNA here is from genome assembly GCA_904845875.1 of Miscanthus lutarioriparius. Taxonomy (NCBI): domain Eukaryota; kingdom Viridiplantae; phylum Streptophyta; class Magnoliopsida; order Poales; family Poaceae; genus Miscanthus; species Miscanthus lutarioriparius. Next base: position 102,443,565 of record CAJGYO010000001.1, read on the forward strand.
CGTACTACCACATCCCCTGTCCTCGTCAAAAGAAGCATCAATATTCAGCATAATATACCCTTCACTAGGCTTCTTCCATCCTTCTCGTAGCTTAATGCCTTTCTTCATAGCTAGCTTATAATTCTTTGTTAATGAAACAACAACTAGGCCTGATCTTGCTAGAGGCTGAACCGCCTCACCATGCGTTAGCTGCCGTCTTTCCCACCACAGATACCGTCCTCCAGTCAGAATAAGCTCAGCGAGTCCCACTTCCACGCTATGAATCTGCTCACCTCTGTTAATAATATTTTCAATCAAAATAGACCATGATCGGTCAGATTGTATAAACGTTCTGATTTTCTCCTAGATGCCAATCGACCTCCAAACTGTTCTGGCTCGATCACACGTGAACATCAGATGTTTTATATCTTCTGCACCATTGCGACACACCGGGCACCCACCGTCAGGTATGACGTGCCTGTTTGCCAAGATAGCCTTGCACGGCATGAAACCTCGGAGAGCTCTCCAGCCAAAAATTTTAACTTTCCTCGGCACTTGGAGTTTCCAAAGCTTTTTCCAGACCTGGCGATTACTAGTGCCACTACCTTGCATAGCTACACAACGAGCTCCAAATTTCTTCTTCCATTGACAATGATATGCTGATCTCACAGAGAACAAGCCATTTCTGTTATAATGCCAGGCAACACAGTCATCTCTTCCTGTCGTAATGGGGATCTGTAATATACGATTTGCATCATTCTCAAGTATAGCACGTACCAGATCCTCATCCCAAGATGCAGTCATTGGGTTGATAAGCTCATCTACTGAGGTTACTAAGTTATTCCCTCTTCGTGTCTGAACTTTCATGTCATGGCTGCCCGGTATCCAATTATCTTTCCAGATGTTGATCTGTGTACCATCGCCAACCCTCTAGATGTATCCAAGTTTAAAACAGTCAAGGCCCGCTAAGATACTTTGCCAAGTATAAGAGCTACCACTTTTCATCTTTGCATTTAGTAACTTTCCATCCGGATAGTAACGAGATCTTAGTACCTAGCACACAATGAATCAGGCTCTCTCAACAGTCTCCACACTTGTTTAGCCAACATTGCTAAGTTGAAAGATTGAATATCTCTGAACCCCATTCCTCCCGAGCCTTTAGGCATGCACATTTTCCAACATTCTTGCCAATGCATCCTGTTTTTATCATTGTCATCACCCCACCAGTATCGCGAAATGGCATTGCTTATTCCTTTGCAAATTTTATTAGGAATTTTAAACACCATCATCGCATACACGGGAATAGCTTGAGCAATAGATTTTATCAGGATCTCCTTGCCTCCCATACCAAGAAGCTTCTCCTTGGGGAAAGGGTGGACCGCCGCTTGGAGTTTGGACGACGGCAGGCGAAAGTGCCGTGGACCGGTGGTCTCGTATATTCATACTTAGTCTGTGTTCGGACGAAATTTGATAACTTGATACTGTAGCACTTTCGTTTTTATTTGATAATTAGTGTTCAATCATAGACTAATTAGGTTTAAAACGTTCGTCTCGTGATTTTCAACCAAACTGTGCAATTAGTTTTTTTTCGTCTATATTTAATGCTCCATGCACGTATCGTAAGATTCGATGTGATAGCTACTGTAGCACTTTTTGAAAAAAAAATTGAACTAAACGTGGCCTTAAGCGCAGAGTAGTTCGGCTTAAGAGAGAAGCTGTATGACCGTCGTTGTTAGCGACCAAATTACTTGCATGCCATGCCGGCCAGTTCGGGTTCTGGAACACACACATTTCGTCGGTCCACAAGGAGTTGCGAGAGATCGGTACTACGTAGTTGAAAAAAAAGTTTTAAAAAAAGTGCTACAGTATTCATCACATCGAATCTTGTGATACATGTATGGAGTATTAAATATAGATGAAAAAAAAAACTAATTACACGGTTTGGTGGAAAATTACGAGACGAACGTTTTGAGCCTAATTAGTCCATGATTGAACACTAATTATTAAATAAAAACGAAAGTGTTACAGTAGCCATATTACAACTTTCCCCTCAACTAAATAAGGGCTTTGTCATCGTTAACTCGTTATGCAGACTTTCAACCTTTCATGAGTCTATTCACTGATTAATTTCTAGACTGATAAACCTAACTTATAATGATTTATTGTAACATGAAAATATTATTGTCTCGCTGATAAAGCCCTGAAACCACCGACGTGCACAATCGTACAGTAGTCACTTTTCCTGCTCTCACAGACTTTTCAAACTTTTTCCCGTCACTTGTGTCTTGTCACGCCTCACGAGAAGTTTTCCATCTTTGCTTCTGCTTTACTCCTGGCAGGTGGGCCTGCACCCTTCTGGCCCCACTACCCTCCTGATGCTAGCAGGACGCACTGTGTGTCCTTATGGAGCCTCCGATGTTGCAATGCATATTCATGAGTCGTGACCGAGCCAGATACTGTAAATCAGTGCGTGTTTAGTTCGTGAATTTTAGAAATTTGGCTATGGTAATATTTTTATTTTTATTTAATAATTAGTGTTCAATCATGGACTAATTAGGCTCAAAACGTTCGTTTCGTAATTTCTAATTAAACTATATGATTAGTTTTTTTTTTATACATTTAATGCTCCATATACGTATCGCAAGATTCGATGTAATGACTCCTGTAGCACTTTTTGAGAAACTTTTGAGAACTAAACGAGCACTCAAATCCCCTATGGTTCACTGGCGACGAATGCGACGGCGTGCCACGCTTTACTACTACAGTACAGCGCTAGCTACGTGCCGTGCATGCACCGCCGATTTCTGCGCTGCGCAGTTACAACTTGTCAAGAATTGGGCCACTGCACCGCGGCACCGACGCGACATGGCAGCTGCGGCGACGTACGACTGACCCGGAGGGCGCCTCCGCGCCTGAAGCCGGGCCGACAGGAGCAAATCATTTCGAGACACTGCATGTGGCTACGACGACACAGCATGCATGCACCCTGACAATCGATGGAATGGAACAATGCATGATCTATACTACCGGCTACGGCGACACACGACCAGTAGTGTTCAATCACTCGTGTTCATCTGTGTCTCCAACAAACGACCACAACGCCAAGTGTACTCCTACCACAATACCACGCATATGCCGTGCATATACAAGCCTTATTTGACAGCAGGGCTGAGCAACTCCCACTCCTCGTGACACAATATTATTATCGGCCCCATAAACAATGCATTTAGTTAACTTTTTAAAATTACTTGTCTTCGCTTAAAATTGTCCTGTGGTACTTTTTAACACGGAGGAAGTACAGGTGGGCAGGCGCGGGTCGATGGGGCGCACCGTGCACGCCTACGGATGGCGTTACCGAGCACGTGGAGCAGCCGTTTTTACCACGCCTCCAAAGTAGGAGTATGTTAGCTTCCAAGAGCCAAGATCAACACAATTGAAGGTCGAAGATCTTCCATTACTATTACTAGTGGTGAAGCCAGGATTTAGATTTAGAGAGATAAATAAATGCCAATAGGAAAGTTATTTACTACTTAATTGCATAGTAGTTTAGCTAGATTATTTAGAGTTGTAATAGAAAAATACCAAAGTTAGGGTGGGCGCCCTTCCAACTCCCTAACTATTACGATACATGTGCACTGCTAGGAGAGCTGTTTGGCTCTATGCAGGATTGAGAATTGAGATTTCTAACTAAGGATTGAGTTGTCTAGTACTTCATCCGTCCCAAAATCTCTCTCTCCCTAGCTCCGGCTCCGGAGATATAGCGTGGAGCTGGGGAAGGCAACGAAACGCGGCTCCGCCTGCTCGTCTCTTGTGCTGAGAAGGAGCTAAAGCCCTTTTTATCGTAGCTACAGTTTGGCATAGTGCAGCGGGAGCCGCAGCTGCTAGGCAAGCCCTGCCAAAGACTGTCTCGGTCGGAGTTAAACTTTTCAACTTTGATTATAAACTTATTTAGAAATACAAATGTTACTAATATTTACTATAAATCTAGTCATACCTAGAAAATTTGACCAACACGATTATCACAGCGACACTTATTTTAGGACGAAGAGAATACATCCTAAATACAACATATGACCATTTCTACCACCTAGCGCCGTCGAGCCAAAAAACACACACAGCGTAACACCGTTTCTGCCACCTGCCGACGTCAAACACTGTCACGCTGGTGCTAAAAAATTGACACGGTAGTATACCGTAGACTGGGCAGGGAGCCAAGCGTATTCACCCTGTCCTAAAATAAATGTATATTAAGTTTTCCCAAGAAGATTAACTAAATGTATACAAATATGCTAATATTTAATGGATAATTCTAATGTAAATACACTTTATAATAAATATACCATGATATTGATAATTAAAAAACTCGACCTGCAGGGGTATGATAGCCATCGGGCATTGTATTAAGAAAACTACCTTCACACATAGGTCCAGAAAACCACTTAACCCTTGCCCCACCCTTACAACGGCACCGTAGCCCATGTGTATTAAGAAAACTACCTTCTCACGTATAGATCGAGAAAATCCCTAAACCTTGTCCGATCTATACACAGCAGCATCGTAACCCATGGGAGAACGACCACGACTGAGGCCGTGCTTTAGACCTATGCCTTGCCATGGTACAAACGAACGGATTTTTTTAACCCCAGCATAAAATCCGCTTCCACGAAAAGCGAACTCAGGACCGATGAGTGCTATTCAAGCCATCTAACCAACTTAGCTAGAGACCATTTCGTATATATTATATTGATAATTTTAAAAGTTCGATTCCTTAAAAAAATGGATATATATTGTTACTTTAGCAGGTGAGGATAGAGCTATGGAGATGAATTAGAACCTCATTGGTTGAGTTGCCAAAACTTAGACAAGCTAAGATTTCTGTTGCCTTTTGGTTTGCTATAAAATTTATCAATGTACCACATTTGGTGCACTAAATCTATAACAATTTTTTTGCCCGTAAGTTTAGAATTTAATGACGTTCTTTTATTGGTATGTTATATGCTCGTCAAAAACGAGATGTTTGTGATGGTTTTGTCAATCTCAATATCTATTAGCTCAGTTTCAATCTTTTAGATATGCTTATGAGGGTAGGGTGTATGTATGTGCACGCAGACATTCATATGGGTGACGTGTGATGAGTGTCTACATTTGTATTTATTTTTTATGAAATATATTTTTATAGGAAGTATATTTAGAGACAAAAATTTGGATATTATTTTCTATAAGTTTGCTCAAATTTTAAGAAAGTTTGATTCATTTAGAATTGCAACTTTAAAAAAAAACTGCAACCTTTTTTTTTGGTTGGAACGAGTACTCGTATCTTTTGCTGTAATTGTCAAATCTCTGGTAACCAACCAAGACGCCTGGACCTGCCGACGCTACGCAAGGCACCAGCGGTCAGCGCAGGCGGGCAGCAGCGCCAGCCTGTTCGGAAGTATTGGCTAGAGAAAAATACTGTTTTATTTAGAAGACACTGTTTATATAAACAGTGACCGCGTGAGGGGCTGGGCAGCCCAGCCGAGCGGGCTGGAAGAGCTGTAGGCTGTGCATGCCACTTGCCAGGCCTCCCACTGTCCCACTGGTCCGTTCCGCGGCACGGCGGGCTCGGCTCTCACTCGCACAGTTCACGCGCGTGCCCGCCCTGTCAGGCCGCGCTTACGTGCTCGCCCACCACGCGCCATAACTCCGTTGGACTGGCCGATGGAGCGTTCCAGAGTCCAGAACTCCAGACCCCAGCTCCTGTCCACCTCAAATCTGGCGATACACTGACATGCGGGGCCCGGAAACCGCTAATCTCCAGGCCCCAGAGGTCAGCGAAGGCGTTGACGGGCTGGTCGCAGCAGGCGCCGCAGGAATTTAGTTACCGCGCCCCACACCAAAGTGTGCCCATCCTCTCTCCCGCCTGTCGCGGCTGTGGGTCGGCGCACGAGCACGAGCAACCACCCGAACGCGGAGCCGTGCGGCCGGTGGTGGGCGCTCCGCCGCTCCCTCCTCATCGCCCGGTTGCCCCACCCGCGCGCCCGCCGCCTCGGCAGTCGCGTCCTCTTCCGGAGCGGTGGGGCCCTCCCCGCAATTCGCGTGGCACCGACCCAGACCCACAGCCACCAGCAAACCCGCAGACTCTTGTCAAATCAAAAGGGGGAAAAAAAAAGCACACCACAGACACGCTTCTACAGATCGGCCCGTGAGGCGAACTGTGTTTCGGGGCTTCAAACTAGGCCCTGTTTTAGTTCCACTTCGTTTTACTAAATTTTTCAAGATTTTTCGTCACATCAAATCTTTAGACGCATGCATGAAGTATTAAATATAAATAAAAAATAAAATTAATTACACAGTTTAGACGAAATCCACGAGACGAATCTTTTAAGCCTAATTAAACTATGACTGAACACTAATTATCAAATAACAACGAAAATGATACGGTGCTCATTTTCCAAAAAAAATTACATCTAAACTGGGCCTAGCAGCCGCTGCAGCCGAGCAGGGAGTGTCTTCACACTGTACTCGCTGAAAGTTTCAGCTCAGCGGCAGCGCTGTTAAGTGCATCCGAGCAGGCTGCTTTAATTCGGCTGCAAGCGGAGCTAACCTGGACTCTTTCCACAATTATGCGCGGCCGTGTACTGCTCGTGGTGTATTATACCTGGGCAGAGTTTTGTCCGTCGCCGTGCATCCAACTTCGTTTCCGTTGCTCAGGCCGTGTGTGACTTCGTTTCTATTACCTGGGCAGAGTTTTCTCCGTTTCAAAATAGGAGCACACGTCTCGCTTCCCTCCAAACAATCAAACTTTTAAAGTTTAACTAAGTAAATACAAAAATAAACTAATATTAATAAAATACAATAAATATTATTTATTTGAGTATAGAATATATTTTTTGTAATAAACTTATTTAGAAATATAGATATTAATAGTACATTTACATTTGTATTTATAAACTTAAAATTTTTGACTTTTTAGGCCAGTCTCAGTGGAAGTTTCATGTCATATTACCAACACACCCATATTTTGAAAATGGTGCAGAAGAGTTTCATCCCTATGAAACTCTCTCTACTCCCGTAAAACTTTTCTCATCTCTATCTTCATTAAAAGAGTGCCATGTCAGCATATTTAATGCCCGTAAAACTCTCATAGAACCTCATTAAGATTGGCCTTAATAAGTGAGATGTGCGTTTATTTAAAACAGAGGGAATACAAATTATATATTGTATATGAAAACTACAGAGTTAGTTCATTTTGATGAGCAAAATAATAGTACTCCCCCGGTCCCCAAATAAATCAATTCCTAAAATTCGTGCAAGTCAAATTATCTTAAGTTTGCCTGAAAGAGCAGCATCTATGACATAAAATGAACACGTTATGAAAATATATTCTATGGTATAGTTAATGATACTAATTTGATTTCATAAATCTTGATGGTTTTCTCTAGAAATTCGGTCAAAGTTTAAAATGTTTGACTTAAGACAACTCTAGAAATCTATTTATTTAGGGACACGAGGAGTAACTTGTCTTCATATCAAGCAATCGTTGAACGAGTACCTAGCAAGACTGGTTAGGTGGTTCTAGTAACACTCATGTCCTGGGTTCTAGTTTCTATAGAGGTGAAGGATAGGACCAAGGTTAAAAAATCTTCTCATCTGCCCATGCCAAAGTTTAGCTCTAAGAATATGTTTGGCAGCAAGAAACGTTTCATATTCTTATTAGAATCATTGCCAAACGCCACAAAAGAGAGGAAACTTTGAGGGAGAATCATTTGGAACCGATTCTCGTTTTTGCACCGGTCCAAAGAAACATCCAAAACCTAGTTTCTCCTGATTATAGTTCTAGTTTCAAGAATCCAGTGAGCTAGCCAAACGGTTAGAGGAAAAAAAGGTTTAGTAAAGAGAAACTAGATCTAAAACGTTTTTGGGAAAATTTGGATCCCTATAAACGCACCTTAAGGATCGGGCTAGTTCACATGGGTAACGGTGGCACTGTGTATGAATGGAATAGGGTTTGAGAGGTTTTTCGACCTACGTGAGAAGGTTACCTTCTATCTCAAGCAGAATACAGGTGTCTATGGACCCCTGCCGAGTCGATTTTTTTTACGTTGACAACTCTTTTAAGCGTTTCTTAATCCAAACCGTCTAAATTATTTCATTTCTTTTTTTAATACGAGAGATCTCTGTTATGTTTTTTTTTCTAGCCTGGCATTACCATTAGCTCTTCAACGCTAAAGATGGCAAAGAGAAATTCTTTGTTAGAGAATAGCTCCCCATCCCATCTTAGCAGGGAGGAAAATCCTCGTTTTCTACATAGATCCTTGTCCTCACATCAATACAACGTACGTGTAATATAATAGATGACAATCTGAATATAACATAGGGCTTGTTCGGCTGATCTCAAACCCGGTTTGATCCGTTTTTTTTTTATCCGGAACAGCATTTTCTCTCACAAATTTAGTCGGGAACAGTAAAATTCAGTTGCTACAGTGTTTTTTTATTGTCAGCCGAACAAGCCCATAGAAGATAAGTGATAACTTCTAGCAGAAGCGCGCAATTGTCTTGGGTTTGGCGTGGGGGAGACACCGCTTTGGTTGATACGTTGGGACAAATGGGACGAGTAGCTGAGACTATCTCCAACAACAATATCTAAAATACAAGATTTATTTGTCCTTTGGATAACGTTATAGGTAAAATGTTCAATATCTATTCGGCATCTTTTCCAACAACAAAACACAAAAGAGAATCCTTTCTACAAATATGTTTCTAGGAGAGAGGATATTCATATTTAGGTTGTATCTATTAGACAACCTAAAATAGATCTTCCGTAAAAGTACTTTGTTGAAGACTGATTTTGGATATTTTACTGTCATTTTGAGTTTGGGTATTCTTATGGGTTCTTTGGAGACAGTCTGAGCAACTCAATTTTGCGTGCTTCATGTTCATGTGGACCGTTTACTGTGCTTGCCGAACTGCCTGTCTGAGCATGATTCTGACTGTTGGCAAGATGTCAGACTTTCTGCACAACAGTGCCAAATAATTTGATAGCATTTAGCATAGAAAGAAGGAATCCAAAACACAGGAGTAGAAAAAAAATATAGGAATGAGGTATGACAAAAAATAAAAAATTACGAGATTTTAAAATACAGAAACAGAAAATTTAGGCTGTTTGGAATATAGGAATTTATAATATAGGAATTGTAACATGTTAGGTAAATATGAGTACTAATTACTATATCTATTAGGCACGGATATGACCCCACCATGGTCTTCTCGCCTTAGCTGCTCTTTTTTCCCTCCACTTCATCGCTGTGGTCCATGCTCATGATGCTATGCTCCGAGATGACACCTGCCGCCATCTCGTAATCACTCATTTGCTCGAGCAATCACGAAGGAAAAGAAAACCAAGGATTGGAGTGGATTCTTTTCTTCCCGTGAAATCGGCATCTAGCTATAAGAATCCAAAGGAAAGGAAATCTCAATTCCTCCATTCCAAACACGCTCAAAGGTTTTCTTTCCTCCGTTTCTTGGTTCATATGATTTTCCTTTGAAAATCCTACAATCAAAACATGCCCATATTTTTGCAATTATTCCTTTTAAGATGCTTACGATCATGACAACGATGATTATCAAGAATGTAACTTTGGGCCGTTACACTCTCAATCGGCTATGGTCCTTTAATGTATGGGGTGGGGAGGTCTTGCCCCGACAAAGTTAAAACTCTTACAGATGATGTGTCAAAATACAATTTCTAACTGATAAAGAGAAAACTCTAACCAGTTCCATTGGGGTGGATGTGTATCTTTCTGAAACCCGTAATTCTCTCATTCACACACACATATTGATCGTATTAATGAGAGATACATAATGCTGAAGTCCAATTGCTGATTTGACAAAGTTGTAAAACTAGCCTCATCGATTTTAGGAAACTAGTCAAATCAGTTTTCTTAGAACACACTTGACTGACCAGTTTTGGTGCGAACATTCTATTCTATTTATTTATGTATTTGGTGAAGTTTCTTCTTTAGCTATTGGATATATCCACATCACTTGTTCACATTTAGTTGCCTTTTAACCATGTTTATCACCTCCCTCTTATATATCTCAATCACTATCAGTCTGTTCGTTTCGGCTGAAACGATCATGGATTATAAACTAGAAATACTGCTGGCTGATTTAGTGTGAGAGAAAAATACCGTTGCAGCTTATAATCCACGATCGTATAAGCCGAAACGAACATGCTGCATGTCTCTGGTTGCTCCTCAAACCATTTGAGCACTTGGCGCCGTCATCCCTTCTGCATGTGCTCCTTCCCGTTGCTCAACAACAACGACACAAAAAATGAGACCGGGACAGATGACGGAAGCAGCTGTGGCCCCACCCGTGTATTACTAACAAGAAGCCACAACTACTTTCCGCCACGAAAAAAACCTCGAACCCTGGCTTTGCCAGTGATGGGTTTTTTATTTACCCCTAGCTTGAAATTCAAGCATACTGGGATTCTAACTTAGGACCTGAAGGTGCCGCTGGAAAGCTCTAACCGATTGAGCTAGAGTTCTTCGGCAACGACAGGGCCCAACGATTGATCCTCATTTCTTGTCTTGCTTCATGTGTCCTTCCTAGCATGCTCCTTTATTCTTTTTCTTCGACTCTTCTAATTTTGGAATAAAAAACTCTTGCTGATTTTCTTACTCCCATCAACACCTTCAGCCTGTTCGGTTGGATGGTTCATTTCGTTGCTGGTTCATGAAGAAGTACTGCTGGTTGGTTTGTATGAGAGAAAAACACTGTTTCGACTCGTTACTGGTTCGTGAAGAAGTACTGCTGTCTGGTTTGTGTGAGAGAAAAATACTATTCCGACTAAAAATTTACGATCGTTTACGATAAGTCACAGCCAAACGAACAGGCTGCTTGATTTGTTTTTGTTACATCGTAATGCCGAGTCTAGAGGGTTTTTCATAGAAATAACAATAATAGGCTCTTAAAACCTACGTTATCCCTCGGACGATGGACAGTACAGGTTGTTCTCATATTCCTAAGGCTATCCGCACTCGTCGACCTCTATTTCTATCTCTAAAAAGGAATATCCTATCCTAGTCATCGAGATTCTCTACTCTATACCTATTTTTTCCGGACCCGTGTTATCTCTATCCCATACTCTATATCCACTATTCCATATTTTATTCCACTCCCTCCCCCTTTCTCTCTCTCCCTAACTCGCTCTCTTTTTGCTACAGTGTTGCTACAGTGTTTAGCGCGGCTCTTTCGCGTGCGCGGTCTGTGGCGGGTTCTTGTGCAGCCGGTACGCTCCCGGGCCTTTGCAGGCGCGCGGTGCGGATGCGCGGTACGCTACCGCTGGCGTACCGGCCGCTTTAGCGCTCTGCGGTGCGGTCAGCCTAATGAGATAGCCCGCTCTTAAATTATGAATCGTCTCTTAAAAAAATTCTTTTGGAATTAGATAATAATTTATACATTCCCAAAGTAGAAACCACATGGGCCTTGTTTAGTTTCTCCCAAACTTCCAACTTTAGCACTATATAAAAAGAAGATTTCCCGTCACATCAAACTTGCGGTACATGCATGGAATACTAAAAGTAGACGAAATTAAAAACTAATTGCACAGTTTAGTTGTACTTTGCGAGACGAACATTTTGAGCATAATTAGTCAACGGTTGGACAATTATTACCAAATACAAACGAAATGCTACAGTGACGCTACAGTATATTTTGCCAACTTTGCACCTCCAAAATTTGGCAACTAAACAAGACCATGATATGTGGAGAATGCCTATTTCCCATTAATCTTGCTTTACATTTACATTTGTCCACACAAATAGAACCGTTTGCCCCTATTTGGAATGTAACTGTTCCTACATTTTTTTATTTCTATAAAATTTCTGTTCTAAATAGATCATAATAACTTGTAACTCTCTCTCCATTACAAATTATAATATTTTAACTTTTTAATATATAATTTTTGTTATACACTTAAATATGCTATATGTTCAAATTTATAATAAAATAATAAATGTAGAAAAAACAAAATCACTTACAGTATAATTTAAAATAAAATGGGGTCATATTTAGATTGTAAAAAATTTCAACTCGATAAATAGTAGCACTTTCGTTTTATTTGGTAAATATTGTCTAATCATGGATCAACTAAGCTTAAAAGATTCATCTCGTGATTTTTAACTAAACTGTACAATTAATTATTGTTTTTACCTACATTTAATATTCCATTCAAACAGCTAAAAATTTATATGACGAAAAGAAAATGAAAAAGAATTTGGAGGTGATAAACAAGGCCTCGAGTAATCGGGGAACGGGCCAGGGTCACCGGTCACGCGACATTGCAATGTCACGGACAAAATAATGACGTCTTTTCAGCGAAACAGTTGCCCGGGATGCGGCCGCTATACTTCTGTCCGCGGGCCCCACCTCCAGCCCAGCTTCGGGGGCTACGTGCACCGAGTCCAGCTGCTCTCGTGGGCGTGTGGCCTTCCGCCCTCCCCCCGTCGGGACCCCCCCCCTCCTCAGCTTTCTCCACCGCTTCTGTAGTTCTTCTCGTGCGCCTTCACAGTAGACGTGCTAGCAGCTAGTAGCGAGGAGTAGCTCGCTGCTGTGCTGCCACACTGTCTCTCTCCTCTTGCTGCTTCTCGCTAGCTCGTCTTTTGGCGCTCTCGGCGACTCGGCTCCTGTCTCCTCCTCCTGAACCCGCTGGGTTCCTCGTCTGTCGTCTCCTTCTGTTTCGACGGGATCCGGCAACCCGGCGGGCGAGCGAGCGAGCACTGCTGGTTCTGGGAGGCGTCGCTGGGCGGGTGCGCGCGTGTTTTGCAGTCGATGGCCGAGGTTCTGGGCACCACCGCGGGGGGCCGTTTGCGCGGGGGTACGCTGTGACGCCGGTCAGTAGCTGGCGACGGTGCTCGTGCGTCTCTCGGTCGCTAGTGCGCGCGCGCGTGGAAAGCTGAACAGGTGACGGCGTCATTCCTCAGAGCCCCGTTTCGCGTACCTCTGCGGTGAGCCATTGCGTGTTCTTGCGATTCTTTTTTGTTTTGGATTTCTTGCGACTCTGTCAAACGATCTTTTTGTTGAGCTTTTATCTGCTTTTGCGTGGGAAACATGGGCGGGATAAAAAAATGCGGATTTGAACTGCCGCTCATCTTGCGCGTTAAAGATTTTTGTGGCCTGCAATCTCGTCTTGCGTTGCGGGAATCGTGTTGTTCCAGCGTCGTTTCCTCGGTCCGCTGTTTCCCGCCGCGGCTAATCGGCCACATTTGCGTGTTCTGTTTCTGCAGTGGCCGCCCTTTTCCCTCCTCGGTTTCAAGCCAAAAGCTGTCTACTTTGCTTCTTTTCTACGTTTCTTTGCCTGATGGATGGAGGGAGGGTTGTTAATTTCCGGCATTTAATTTTTTTCAGGTTAAATCATTTCCAACACCGATTTCGTTGCAATCTCGCAGGTTTTGATCGCTGTGAGAAGGTGGAATTGAAGGTGAGCGAAGGGAAGTGGTGGTCGGAGGCGGAGAGGACGGCCGCGTGTTGGAGCTTTTTCTTTCGGTGGTGCGCGGTGGCCGGGCAACGATGGCAGCAGCCGTAGCGATGCGGAGCGGGAGCAGCGATGGCGGCGGCGGGTACGAGAAGGGCGGGATGGACACGGGCAAGTATGTGCGGTACACGCCGGAGCAGGTGGAGGCGCTGGAGCGGGTGTACGCTGAGTGCCCCAAGCCCAGCTCCGCGCGCAGGCAGCAGCTGCTACGCGATTGCCCCATCCTCTCAAACATCGAGCCCAAGCAGATTAAAGTCTGGTTCCAGAACCGGAGGTGAGCGCCCACCGTCTTCTGTCAATCAGTCAGCAAATCTGTTGGAACTTATCTTCGACGAAGTGAATCTTGATGAATCCTTTTGTTTCTATATATCGTAATGATGCGATAGGTAGAAGTAGAACGGAAGAGTTATGATAGCCGTAGAAATTTAGCATGAACCCCCAGATGGGGGGTGTTGTGCAAGCCTGAAAGTGTCTTCCATGCTATTCTGAGCAAATGACCAAAACGGGCCTCTTTGGCACGGCTTATGCCGGCTTCGGCTTCATCTATTTTGCGCAAATCAAGGCACTGTAGCGTGAAGCCGTTTTGTAAGCCGGGGTTAAAATGAACTAGAAGCCGGGAAAAGTCAGTTTTTCTGGCTTCACCGGCTTTGGCTACACTGGTGAAGCTGTTTTGGATGAGCCGTGCCAAAGGGGGCTTAGTTTGTCTTCTTGATTTGGCGGTCCTGTACTATAGCCATGCTGATTCTTTTTGTCCGCTTTAGCTGAATTCTGCGTCCATTCTTTCATGGTATTAGGTGCCGTGATAAGCAGCGGAAGGAGTCTTCGAGGCTCCAAGCCGTGAACAGAAAATTGACCGCAATGAACAAGCTTCTCATGGAGGAGAATGAGCGATTGCAGAAGCAGGTTTCCCAGCTGGTTCACGAGAATGCGCACATGAAGCAGCAGCTGCAGAATGTAAGCCCTGGTTTTGTTAACCAGAAGCCATATCGTGACATTTGTTTTGCATATCTGATTGTCCATTGCTGCCTTTTGTTTTTCTCCTCTGATACCATCTCTTCACTGGTTACAGCCGTCATTGGCAAATGATGCCAAATGTGATTCAAATGTGACCGCTCCTGCAAACCTAAGGGATGCGAGTAACCCATCAGGGTAAATAAACCAAAGCTTGCCGTGAAACTTTCTCACTTTAATAGGATTTAATAACATACTGTTTATACTAATCCTTTTTCACCTTGTTCCAGGCTCCTTTCAATTGCAGAGGAGACCTTGACAGAGTTCCTCTCAAAGGCTACAGGGACTGCTATTGATTGGGTCCAGATGCCTGGGATGAAGGTGGATTGATTATAGTAACTTTAGAGGTTCCAATGTTCCATGCTCTGGCATGAAAATTAAGTTGATTGAAACATGCTTACGTTGATCTCTTTTTCTGTGATTAGCCTGGTCCGGATTCTTTTGGTATTGTGACCATTTCACATGGTGGCCGTGGTGTTGCTGCCCGTGCCTGTGGTCTGGTGAACCTAGAACCAACAAAGGTAGCTTATGCTTCAGCACTTTGTTCAGAACTTGATATTACCTCAAGAATTTCTACTGTTGGTTTACACGAATACACATTGAAACTCTTGTACCTGTATTATGCTATAGGGATTTTTCATCCATACCACTGTTTGAGGTGCACTCTTCATCAACACCACCAAGCTATCCGATGACACGTGGGTCTGGTTCTACATGTCATTGAGAAAGGCTGGTGTTATAGATGAAAGGTGTAGTTCAGGCGGTGATACAGACGATAATATTCCAAAGCTACAACTAAGCTTTATCTAGAATTATATAAGACGAGACTTAGAGAGGTTTTAAGTACCTCAACGCAAATTAAGCATTATGTGTGGATTAAGATTGTGTCTGTGCTTGTTTGGTCAATTAACATCTTTAAAACTGGTGGCTTAGGTGCCACATCAAAGTATTCTTTATCAAATATTTTGTTTATAAGTAACTTGCCATGTTGACATTGATCAACATTTTCTGAAACTTTTTGGACATACAGTCTGTAAATTATCTGGAGGTTTCTTATGATTGTTTGCTTGATAGATTGTGGAAATCTTGAAAGACCGCCCATCTTGGTTCCGTGATTGTCGGAGTCTTGAAGTCTTTACAATGTTACCAGCTGGAAATGGCGGGACCATTGAACTTGTTTACATGCAGGTTAGCTATACTTCTCTGATCATTCCATTTGTTAAAGAATAATAGCGCTCTTATATGTAGTTTTTGGGTTATCCTTCAGATGTATGCTCCTACTACTTTAGTTCCTGCACGGGACTTTTGGACACTGAGGTACACAACCACTATGGAGGATGGCAGTCTTGTGGTGCGTATAGATTTGAACACTTTGTCTTTGCTTGACTTGTTAACAAGGTAAATTGCTGAAATGAATTATTGTTTACTTTGTGTGTGTTCCTGTATGTTCAGGTTTGTGAGAGATCTTTAAGTGGTTCTGGAGATGGTCAAAGCGCTGCCACAGCACAACAATTTGTAAGAGCCGAGATGCTTCCTAGTGGCTATTTAGTTCGCCAATGTGAGGGTGGGGGCTCGATTGTGCGAATAGTGGACCATCTGGACCTTGACGTATGATTCCCAAATTCTACATGCTTGTTACACTGATGTTAAATTTCCTTCATCTAGTTACCAATTCAGTGTGACTGTATTTTACAGGCTTGGAGTGTTCCTGAAGTTCTTCGCCCCCTCTATGAGTCGTCTAGGGTAGTTGCTCAGAAGATGACAACCGCAGTGAGTTATTGCAACCTTTCCATATCTACAGTTATATCTGACATTCCATAATATAATTTGTAGCATGTGTAAAAAATGTCCACCTTTCTAATAACTCTTAAACCAATTTATATTGTATAATAAATTTATGTAGTAGTTCGAGGCTTAGTGTGTACAGAATCATATTGAGCATTTTCACATTATACACATAAGTGTTGAAATCTGGCTAATAGTGCTATCGTGTTCCAGGTTCTTGTTGTTTTTTGCTTTCTAGAATATAAATGAGATGATTCATGGACCTCAAGTATGTGGAGTTTGATTCATCATTCATTTATCACTGTGGGAGCTACTCTCCTTGAGAAAAGACGAACATCTATGGTTTATGTTTTCTGTTGTCTAATGTCTATACAAGTAGCTCTTATTTGCATTTTTGGAGTGATGGATTTAGGCCTTGCTATGGTAATCTGGTTACCTCCTGAGGAGGTAAGACCTCAAAAAAACAAAACAAAAAACAGCCCTTAATTGTTGAAAATATGGAACAACTAAATAATCAGGTAAAAAAAATTTTCCTAGGATCACAGCATGATGAGCGCACATAGGTCTGCACGCAAATACATATTTTTTTGGTCCCCTCCCTGTTTGCTCTAAATGGGGCGCGTTTGGGACCGATTATAATCGGATTCCTAGACAGCTGACTGCGAGAATCATAAACAATCATGCCAAACGCTCTGCGGTACAGATGATTATTTGATTATTTCAACTGCGGTAGACACAGCGACTGCGAGAATACACTATCGGTCGTGTTTTTTTGTGCTGCGAGTTATTAGCCGCATTTTGGATACCGAAAAGCGCACTGCCGCACCGTGGCCCCAAACATGGCCATGATCAGGTAACGAAAAAAAGAAACCCCCCTCCTTCGTTTGGTCCGCATGATGAGCGCATAGATCCTCAAACAGATAAATATATGTTTTGCACTGACTTGAATCATGTTTGAGTACTAAAGCTGGAATCTGACAAAAGTACTAAGCCAATTTCATTTCTACTCCTGAACTCTGATCAGAACTGTACCAGTTTCTTCCCTTTGTTGTGGATCACTGCTGAAAAAATCGCTGCGGATCATGTTAGTTTTTCCTGTTTAAAAATTGTTACGACTAAGTCACTACTGGTTTTTTTCATGTTACAAAAATAAACATGTTATAAACTGCTTTAGATCTCATCCACATGTCACATTATATCAATAATAGGTAAGTTAGATCATGCATGTATATTAGATCTAATAGGAAGCTATTTTCCTTATTTCTCCTATTACCGCCTAGGAGGTAATAAATGATAGTTTGCCTATGTAATTTACACTGTCTGTTGCTATCAAGGCGCTACGGCACCTCAGACAAATTGCTCAAGAAACAAGTGGAGAGGTTGTATATGCGATGGGGAGGCAACCAGCTGTTCTACGAACGTTTAGTCAGAGGCTGAGTAGGTGAGTCTTAGATAACGATATTACTCTTGCATCCTCAGCACCTTTCTTTGGGAGGAGCATGCTGTTTATTATAACATCAATCTTATTCGCTTCTAGAGGCTTTAATGATGCTATAAGTGGTTTCAATGATGATGGTTGGTCCATTATGGCTGGAGATGGCATAGAAGATGTTATCATTGCTTGCAACTCGAAGAAGATTAGGAGCGGTAATAATCCTGCAACTGCTTTTGGAGCCCCTGGAGGTATCATCTGTGCTAAAGCATCCATGTTGCTGCAGGTGAGAGTGCACTAATTTCACATAAATTAGTTACCCGTTGCTATATACTACTGCCTATAATAGTTAGCTTTTGGAGCCCCTAGAGGTATCATTGGGGCCTAAAAGTATCGAGGCAATAGTTCACTTTTAAATCTTGATATGAATATATTAAATAGCTAATTTGATGCCATACGAGAAGATCTAGTATCATGAATTATGAATTTCATTTGGCTGTGACTTATTTTGCATCTGCGCTGGGTTCTATATAGTGGTATTGTTACACTAGTAGTTCATCTAAGTTTTGCTTTGCTGGCCTTTAACGGAAACCATAAATACTGGAAGTTATAGTCAAGTAGATGAAAGCGTCTACCCTTGTGAACAATCTGTTGGTTCATTCAAATATATAGTTTGAACAACCTGTTGGTTGATTAAAATATATAGTTGTGTCCTTATATATTGTTGTTTCATTGTTTGTTATTTCAGAGTGTTCCACCAGCAGTCCTTGTTAGGTTCCTGAGGGAACATCGGTCTGAGTGGGCAGATTATAACTTCGATGCATATTCAGCTTTAGCGCTGAAAACAAGCCCTTGTTCCCTTCCTGGGTTGCGGCCTATGAGATTTTCTGGGAGCCAGATCATCATGCCCCTTGCTCACACGGTGGAGAATGAGGAGGTAATGTTCAGTTCCTTCCGTGGAAATTTTAAGACTTGCTGCAAGTGCTGTTATCTTTCACGGTCTACTCAGTATTGGAAATATTTTAGATTTTCTGTTGCTTACCATTAGAGATTGTATAGCCTAACTACCTGTACAGACTAGAGATTGTATACTTGTAACACAAGTTGTATGAAGCTATATATATTAACCCCCTCCCTCTCAAAGAGTGGTGTTGCCCATCTGTCTCTCTAGATGGTACCATGAATCTGGGCTCCCATCCACTTCGACTCCTTCCGCTGCCTACTTCCAATCCTAATCTAGCGCTGCTGTTTTTCTTTCTGGTCATGCTTGCCGCCCTATCCATGCCATTGCATCCCACAGACCCACACCTGCGTTCACCTTCCCTTCACGCCGCGTCTCTTGTGAGTGTGGCCACCGTCCTGGTCACCACGTAAGCACAGCCGCCACTAGCCACAAGCCTCTGACATCATCAATGTATGAGATCGCCACCGCCCCATGTCCTCGTAACATCTGCATCGACCTGTCCTGCCTCATCTATGTGTGTCACCGTACGTGTGTTGCTGCTGCACCTACGTTCACACACCTCTCGGCACGTCCAGCACTGTGGCCTTGTGCCTGATCTGTGATCGCATGGCATGCTCACCTCCTGCATTATATTTTTTTATGTGTGTAATAAGATTTATATCCAGATCATAGTATTTGGACAAAATAATACATAATTTACAGGTGTGAAAGAGAAATTTATGTGTTCTGCTGCATTATATTTTTTTGATGCGTGTAATCAGATTGTTCCCTGTCATAAATATGCAGATCTTAGAAGTTGTTCGGCTTGAAGGACAGACTCTTACACATGACGAGGGCCTTTTATCAAGAGATATCCATCTGCTTCAGGTAATAATAATAATCTGCTTTGTAGGGTTTTCACGTGCAGTCTTGTTGCCGGCTTGCTACAGATTGGTGCTAACATAGTTACAGTTAACCCCTAAAAAACATAGTTACAGTTAAAACAAATCATTACTAGGACTAATCACTTGATACATATGGAATTTTACCGTGTCAATTTTAGGGTATTGATATGCCTGTTGGATTTCTCATTTCTTTTGAGCCATGCATAATTATAGTATTGTAGGACTCCCTTATAAAAAAAACTATCAGAATCTCTGAGTTGAATATTTTTCAGCTTTGCACTGGAATAGACGAGAAATCAATGGGATCCTGCTTCCAGCTTGTCTTTGCACCAATCGATGAGCTTTTCCCTGATGATGCTCCATTGATTTCTTCAGGCTTCCGTGTTATCCCGTTGGGCATAAAAACAGTTGAGTGTTCCTTACTTGTTTATCTGTTGGAGATAAAGTTTGTGCTCATTTACTTGCATCGCTACTGTAGTCATGCCTTGTCTTTTCTTGCCACCACAGTAATACATTTTTACATGTCTGTTATCTGCATTTAAACCACACTATTTTTCCCCACCTTGTTATGTTAGTATGTTTTCTATTTTCGCACGTTTAGCTTTTAAACATCTTTATCTTCCATTCCACAGGATGGACTATCCTCTGGAAGAACGTTAGATTTGGCCTCTAGCCTTGAAGTTGGTGCAACCACACAACAAGCATCAGCGGATGGATCTCAGGATGTTTGCAACCTGCGATCTGTGCTGACAATTGCCTTTCAGTTTCCCTATGAAATACATCTCCAAGATACTGTTGCAGCTATGGCCCGTCAATATGTTCGAAGCATCGTCTCTGCTGTTCAAAGAGTATCAATGGCTATTTCTCCCTCCCAGTCTGGCTTGAATACTGGGCAGAAGATAATTTCTGGCTTCCCTGAAGCTGGAACACTTGTTCGCTGGATTTGCCAAAGCTACCGGTAAGTGTATTTGTCCATTTTAGGAACTGAGCCTAGCTCAGATGGTTAAGGCCTAAGGGTGTGGATGTATGCTCACCACCCAAGCTTGAGCCCTCTTCAAGGCAAATTTGGGTACCCTATTTTCTTCTTATAAAGCCACTTAGTTGTTCCTAGGTCTGGTTGTGCATTGGTCCACTTTTTTTTTTCTTGAACACTGCAGGAGACCTGAGTATTATTTATATTAAGAAGAAACATTGGTCCACTTTTGTTCGGGTCCTATCCAAAGAATTGTTTGTTGTAAGGGGATAATGCATACACGGTAAGTGTAACATGGACTTGTATGAATGAACTTCTTGTTTGCAGATATCACTTGGGGGTGGATTTGGTCAGCCACTCGGATCAAGCTGGGGAATCACTACTGAGAATGTTCTGGGATCATCAGGACGCTGTCTTGTGCTGCTCTTTCAAGGTAATTGTTTCTCTGTCACGTGTTTATCAAAACTGGTTGGTCTTTTGTAGGGATGTATTCTGATTCCCATCTGTTTCTGTAGAAGAAACTATAGCTAACTTGACATGGCAAGACAGACTTTTCTTGGCTCATCTGTTTCTGTAGAAGAAACTATAGCTAACTTGACATGGCAAGACAGACTTTTCTTGGCTCACATGTTTCTGTCCTATATTCTGTTAGGAAAAGCCTGTGTTTACTTTTGGCAACCAGATGGGAATTGACATGTTAGAAACAACTCTAATTGCTCTACAAGATCTCATCCTGGACAAGATCTTTGACGAGCCTGGTAGAAAGGCATTACACGCGGAGGTTCCGAAACTGATGGAACAGGTACATCTGCTGCTCTCACTGTCCAAAATGATGGCTGTGTCATGTTTAGGTGTTGGAAACAAATAATCGAGCTTTTCTTCTCTGTTAGGGCTATGCGTACCTACCGGCCGGGATGTGCTTGTCTGGGATGGGCCGCCATGTCTCCTATGAGCAAGCTGTTGCGTGGAAAGTTCTTGGTGAGGACGGCAACGTACACTGCCTCGCCTTCTGTTTCGTCAACTGGTCCTTCGTTTGATGCAGTCTAGGCGCCCTGTGCAAACTCTACGATCAGCATCCATTTTTTGCATTCTCTGTAGATGAGAATGGTACGGTGTTGCTGCTACTGTTAGCTAGGCAACGGCTTGTTCAGGTAGTCTTGGGGAAAGCCAGTATTGTAAAGATGTTTCTGCCTTGTAAATTTGCGCTCGTTTCTGGTAATTTAACCCGCTGAACTTGCTGCTGTTTGTTAAGGCAAGGCACTCGTACTTAGCTTGGGGTCTGGATGGTGTACGTGAAATTATTTGTGAGATTAAAGGCAAGGAGCAGTGACAAGATGACTTCAAGTCATTTGATGTGCCTCAATTAAGAGTTTGACCTGACTTTTTTGACGAAATCCTGATCTCTTTCATATTTTCATCCATACAATTGTCGTAGTATATAAATAACATGAACATCCAGTATACATCCGACATTCGTATTTATTCGTTACACCTTTTTGAATAGAAGTCGTATGGCTTGAATTAAGCAACACCGTAGATCTAAAAATATAGCAACGAAGCTTGGTGATCTCCACGGAGGGCCGAAGCCAGGAGGCAGGAGCGAGGCCGCCGTCGCAGACGCGAACGCGAGCGGCGCCACCGCCCCCTGCTATCTATCGCCTCTCGAGTCGAGTCGGAGTGGGGAGCGGCTACCATGTGCCTGCGACTATTGCCCTAAGGCCTCTCCTCTCGATGGGCCAGTGCAGACGGCCCAGTCCCAAGGCCCACGATTCCACCAAGGCACCAGCAGCCCGCACCGCTCGACCATCGACTTCAACCTCGAAATCAGAAGTTCAGAGCGGCCTTGCAGTCTCCGCGTCTGCGCTCTGCCAGTTGCGCTAGCCACCTTTGGCCTAGGGGTTGGAATCCCGCCCGAGGGGAGGTAGGGCGACCGCCCCACTTCGCCCTATGGCAACGGCGGATCCAGGATTTTAAACATGGGTACGGGTAATTTGCTAATGATATAATATGATGAGAGAATGAGGATAAAATAGTTAGGTGTACGAATTTAAGGATACAATTCGTCAACATTCATACAAAGATAGTCATTCCCAAGGTCATGATAAGCATATTAGTTCCTCGGCGTCGGCTCACACTTCGAGGCCGGAATCAACCGGCCCTGGTCTCTCCCTCCCCTATATTACAAATGTATGTTTCAAGTGTTTCAGATGTTATTAGAGGTGTGTTGCAAGTGTTTCATATGAATGTTGCAAAAGTAGATCGGAACGTTGCATATATTGCAAGTGCTTTAGAGGCATGTTATAAGCATTTGTTCAAAATGTTTCATCGATTTTAGACGTATGTTACAAGCGTTTTTTTATCTGGATATTGCACATATTTCAGATGTATGTTGCAAGAGCATGTTCGAAATGTTTCGGTTGTTTTTGTCTTATGTTGCAAGTGGTTTTATCTGGATGTTGCACATGTTTCACACATATGTTGCAACTGCATGTTCCAAATGTTTCATCTGCTTAAGACTTATGTTGCATTCAAGTGTTTCATGTTGCAAGTGTTTCGTGTTTCAGAGGTATGTTCAGAGAGTCATGGGGGCATGGTCTGGGCGCTGGGGGAAGGGGTGTGGTGAGCCGAGGTCCAGCAGATGGGGCGCACGACGCATTTGGCGTCCTGCGGACGGGGCGTGCTCGTCCTCATTCGGGCTCCTGGGTCTCGCCCGCGTGGAGAGAGGAGGGGGTCAGGGGAAGGAGTGGTGGGCGTTGCCGGGGTGCGTGTGCGGTGCGGGACGAGTCGGACGGGAGTGGGGTACGCGTGTGGGGGTAGGGCGAGATAGACGAGGAATGAACGTTCGTGTTCAGCAGCGATACGGTGCAGCGATAGGCACAGGCGGGCGGGCTAGGGCAGCAGCATGCGCGGGGCGTCCGGACGCTAGTAATTCCCTATTTTTATTTGATATAAAGTGTTCTAGATATTATCTACTTAATATTTTTACAAAAATTTTGGGGTACTGTTGTACCTCCATGCACCTACACTACATCCGCCCCTAGGCCTATGGTAGGTCCGCCTCTGTCGTCATTAACCTGATCTCCATTCCCCTGTTAATTGTAGCTCATTGGATGGTTCAATCCACTTGCTCAGAGTTTCCAACAATCCAAGTCCACCACTCGAGTCCTCGATCGCCACCATGCTCCACGTTGCTCCATGTCCTTCCTGGACCACTCGTGCAAGCCTTGAGCGTCGTGGAACATATCGATCGCACCTCCACGCGATTTTCTTTTACGAACATGACTCTAATACCGCTTGTTAGAGTGCACAGTAAGATCCAGACTCAAATGGATCTACTAACCAAAGAACGCGAAAGTATAATCACCATATAAGAAAATACGTAGACGAAAATAACACCGAGGCACGATGTTTTTTTAACGAGGTTCGGCAATGTGCCTACATCCTCAGAGCATGACTACGGGCCCTCCTCCCTATAAAACAACAACTATAACGACATATGGGCGCTCCCGAGGCTTCGCCACCGTCCAAACTAGCTATCAAGTCATCTCATGGTTACAACAGGGTTGCCTCATATTTGTGGCACCCTAGCGTACAGGGTTCGACTCCGACTCTATCCAGCCCCTAATACAAATTAAGTCATAGCATAACCAAACTGTAGACATGTTCGAGACATATCTAACACTAATTAAGTTTCTCAATGAAATAATCTATCCACAATGGAAACTGCATGCATAACTCTATAGAAATGAAATCAGTATTGTCTTCCAAACCATCATATTTTTGTGATCTATAATATCGGATGATTTGGATTCGAATTTGCTTCACTAACAATAGATTTGGCTACATGGGCGGATCTGCCACCGGGACCATGGGGGGGGCGCTCAAGCCCCTCCTACCTCGGTCACGCCACTGGAGTCATCGCTTAGTCCCATAGAATTTGTAACCATTAACGCTAGGGAAGCGGAAGCAGGGGCATGGGGGAACATAGTAGAACTCCTTCATAAACATTGGAATCCTCCACAACGGACAATAATCCTTTCTTTAAGGTCAGATATGAACCACATATGTAGAGATAACAAAGCAGACAACTCACCCAGTATGCAGAGCTCGTGTTATGTTGTTTCAGAAAGATTAATAATGTTTAAATATTTCATATTTCTTAGCGCTGGTGAGATCCACTTTAGCACTTTTAGAAAATAAAAATTCGAGGTCATCCAAAATCTTTGAGAGAGAATGGCAGAGGGGACCAAGAATCTAAGAATTCCAGAGTGCTAGGATCTGAATTACAAATCTAGAAGACCAGAACGATTTAGTCTAAAACTACCAAGCGTGCGCAGTTAGGACATTAACACCTCTTGATACCTCCTATTCTGATCACATCTTTAAGCAACAAATTGAATACAAACCTCATTCAGTTTTATGAGTTTCCACATATCATCCACTGCAGTTGTCGAACTCGTGGTAATATCAAATTCTGAAAGATCTTGTAAATTCTCCATATTCCCAATTCCATCAAGTAACTTTGTTACCCCATGACTGAAACTTCCAAAGAGTAGCTATTGAAGCTTCGTGAGATGAACGATACCCAATGGTAGCTCAGTAGCCCCTGTTCCTCATAGGTCTAGTATCTCCAAGTCATTTAGCTTGACGATTTTGAATAGAATCTCTAATATCAAGGCATCACACAGGCTCATGTATTTAAGGTGGGCAAGTCTGTCTACTTTATCAAAGTTGTAGTCATCCATACCAGCAACCCTCGAAATAAATAAAACTAAGATTATCAAATTTAACAAGACGAGGGATACTTTTAATAGGACCAAAGGCAGTCAAACATGGGCTAAATCCTGTACCTGCAGAACAGACGTCTCTTTCTTAGCGCATGCAGCCCGTGGGCCAAAGGCCCGGCCCAAAGCACGGTTATGGGGCCCGACCCGAGAACGGCACGACCGAACCCTAACCGGGCCCGTCTTGCCCAAAGCCCGTGTGCAGCCGGGCTTGAGCTGAGGCCTCGGCCACGGGGCGGCACGCGCGACGACCTGCTTTTACAATGGCCGGCCCGGTAGAGGCCCGACAGCTGGAGGGGCTATATAAGCCCCTGCATGCCCAAAGTGGACCCCCACCTTCGGCTATTCCCCTCACTCGCCTCATGCCCAGAGCTGCCGCCGCCCGCGCCACCTCGCCCTCGAGCTCAAACCCTAACCCTATTCCCCACCTCGCCTCGCCTCTGGCATGGTCGATTGCCGCCTTGCCGCCCACCGTCGACCACCTCCCAGGCTACCGCTACCGACGCCGGATGTTGAGATCTCCTCTTCTCTGATCTCTCCCCCCTCCTCGTCTCACTTCTTCCTCCCTACCTCTCTGACCGGATCTTGAGATCTCCTTTTGTCTCCCCCTCTTCTCCGTCTTGTCTTCGTCTTCTTTTCCATTTCTCCGGCGCCGGGCTCCGTCTCCATGCAGGCAAGTACCTTTAACCCTAACCCTAACCCTAGATCTAGTAGGCAATCACACGAACCCTAATCCATTTCTCGGTGTTTTTGGTTCGTAGGTCGCCGGTGTGTAGGTGTAGCTGGTGCCGCAGGAGACGTTGAGGGACAGTGCTTGGTTCAGGTGGGTGCCATCCGCCATGGCCGGCTCTGAGAGTCCGCTGATGGTGACGATGGTCCAACCATCAACAATGAGCTCAGGGCCACAGGGCAGATCCCCGATGACGAAGACGACATGGGAGATGCTGCTCATCTCTTGTTCGGTGGAGTCTTTGCTCCGACCAACCGAGACGATGCGATGCAATGGCTTATCTTCTTGACCACCAATGATCAAACATCTCCGGCAGCCGTCCACCACTAGTAAGCGCCGATCCTCGTGCAGGCTAACTTTGATGAAATCATAGAGGCAAAGTGGACGGTGAGGTACATGTTGTTGCTATTTGTAAGCTCTGTAAGTCTCGTTTGTCCGGTAAATCTGCTAATGGCCTTTGGTCATTTGAAAAGACATATGCTCTCATGCAAGAAGAAAAGCAGAACATGCTAATTTGGTTCAAACTAGGCTTGCTTTGAATCTCGATGGGTCTTATAGGAACCGGGAATATAGGCACGATGTTGCTAGAATTTGAGCTTTGCCGTTTGATTGCTAGATTAGATCCGCCTTTATCTATTGTCGACAATGATGCTTTGGATGATTACATTGTGCGTGCTCACAATCCTAGATACAAGAGAGTGTCTAAATTCACCACATCTAGAGATCTTTCTAAGCTTTTCAATGAAAAACCGCATCACTAAAAAATAAAGTAATGCCCGTGTGTCTTCCGTTTGTTTGACATCCGATATCCGGTGCAGCAATGCTAAGGAAGATTATATCACTTTGTTGTTGCTCACTACATTACTTACGAGTGGGAACTTAAGAAAGTCTGTTATTGGCTTTAAACTGATTGAAGTGACTCATAGTGGTATTAACATTGCTGAAATTATTCTTTGGTGTGCTTGGAGATTGGGGCCTACTTGACAAAGTTTTCTCTGTTAGCCTTGATAATGCATCTGCTAATACATCTGCTATGCTTACTTTGAGTCCTCTGCTTGCTGGTTACTTGGGTTATGATATTGATCCATTGAATTCTAGTAAAAAGATCTATCATGTTGTGCATCAGAGATGTGCTTGCCATATAATTAATTTGATTGTTAAATCTGGTTTGAAAAGGCTTAAACCACACATAGAGGTTTTTAGGACTGCAATTAACTTTCTGAATTCATCTAATCATCGCATTGCACAATTCAAAAACTACTGCATTTCTAAGGGTATGAGGCCTCGTAAATTTGCTTTGGATATGGATGTTAGATGGAACTCAACCTACCTTATGCTAAAACATCTCATGCCATATAGATATGTGTTTTCTGTGTTCATCAATTCTCAGTCTGGCTATCCTCTATTGAATGAACAGCATTGGTACATTGCTGACAAGGTATTGCAGTTCCTTGAGTTGTTCTATGATTCAACTGTTGTACTTTCTGGTGTTTATTACCCCACTAGTCCTTTGGTACTGCATCACATACTTGAGATTGCATCCCATCTGCATGAATTTGAACATGATAATACTCTTGCTGCTGTAGTTGTGCCAATGAAGAATAAATTTCTTAAGTATTGGAAGAATATACCACTGTTATACTCTTTTGCATTTATTCTGGACCCAAGGGCTAAGTTGAAAGGTCTAGGAAATGTGCTTGACTTGTTTGCTCTAAGTAACAATATGAGTTACATTGATTACTTTGCTGAGGTTAAATATGAGTTGCATAAACTCTATGACAAGTATGAATCTAAGTTTGGTGCTGCTAGGCCAGCTAGAACCACCCATCCATCTGGACTGACAGGTAAGAGAAAGCAGGCATGGGGTAAAATTTTTGGAGGATCAGTTTCTTCTGGTCCTTCAAGTGCATCTGCAGGATCTATTGTGCCTTCTGGTCTCTCTGAGCTCACTGTTTACCTTGACAGTGACAATGTTGTGGCATATGATGATGACTTTGATATCCTCAATTGGTGGCATGAGCATAAACTAACCTATCAAGTTATCTGTACCTTGGCTAAAGATATTATGACTGTTCCTGTATCAACTACTTCTTCGGAGTCTACCTTTAGTCTTACTGGCAGGATCATTGAGGAGCGGCGACGACGATTGGGCGCGGACAGTGTGGAGATGCTAATCTGTGTCAAAGACTAGGAGCTAGGTGAATCCGATGGACAGCACACTGTGGAGGACAAAGAGCTAGAAGAGTACTTCAAAGAGCAGTACCTTGATGATGGAGCTGGTGGATCATCTACTGCTGGTGATGGTTGACTGCTGAGAGCTGAGAGCCTGAGAGGCTGTGAGTGCGACTTTAGTTGTGAGAGTTGAGACATTTGAGCTAGCTGGTTTGTAATAACTTTGAACAATTTGAACATTTTAATTTATTGAGCTGGCCGTACTCTTTTCCTTTCTAGGGTTTTATCTCACGAGGTGTGAGTTTTACCTAGAAAGGTTTTTAATGAGGCGGCATTGCACAAACAGCTCAAATCTTTTGTCATCTGGTGTTTCTGTGATTGTTGAATATGAATATGTGAACCTGTGATTGTTTGAAGTTTGAACCTGTGATTGTGTTGTTTGAAATATGGTGTTTACTGTGTAACGGGCTATGGGCTGGCCCAATGGACCAGTGGGCCACGGGCTCAACGGGCTGGCACGGCCCGATATTCGGCCCACGGACCGTGCCTGGGCCGTCCACCAGGCACGGTGGACTGTTCAGGCACGACCCGGTGGCCCGGCGGGCCAAAAGGGCCCGATCGGGCCGTGCTTGGCCCGGGCTCAGGCCGTGCCGGGCCGTGCTGGCCTGTTGCTCATCTTTACTCGTTGGATAGACAATCTTCTTATATTGCCTTGTGGATGCCGTACAAACCCTTGGCAACCTAACATAGTTATGAAGTCAGGCATCTAAGATATAGGAAATGTCATTAATTTTTTTTTACTGTTCTGGGGTTGGGGGGGGGGGCACCGGCCCCTGCCCCCTGGTTCTGCCACTGGCCTTGCCATCATAGCTAATACCTATGAGATCTCAATACCTATTGGTTGAACCATGCTTCTTTTGATGAGCTCATAGAAATGGCTCTCAACGACATCTTCATGCACCAAAGCCTGTTCATGGGCAACGAAGCCTTGTGCCAGCCATCTGTTCACTAATCGATCTCTTTCTATAATGTAATCTTCTGGAAATACACTTAGATATAGAAAAGTCTTCAAATTGCGTGGAAGATCATTGTTGCTCATTATTAGTATGTCGTTGAGTCCTAAATTTCTATGCTTTTGTAATGAAGAACCAATTGAATTTCTCACCTTCTCCCACTCTTCCTTCATGGTAGGTTTATTCGCCGACAAGCCAGATTAGTAGATTACTTATGATGGCCAATGGAAGGCCTCCACATTCTTTAAGGATTTCATCTGAAACCTCTTGAAGTTGATCAGGGCACTCATCAGAACTAAACATTCTTTTAAGAAATAACCTTTTTGAAAGATGGAAAGTTTGTGGTTTCATTTCATACAGCCTGTTCGCTTCTTGGTTTCAGTCAGGGCTTATCAGCCAGCCAACAGTGTTTTTCTCTCACAACAAACTAGCGCCAACCGGACTTATCAATCCAGAAACCAATTAGCGAACATGCTCATAGACACAACCATCTATATATGAACAACATTTTTGAGCTAATAATACGTGTTGTAGTTATGATTCTAATTTCTACTGCTGCATTTATTCTCTAGAAATGCACATCTAATATTCTAATATCATCCGAGGCAGACGTAGACTATCATAAATTACAACTAGGTACCTAATAGAAAGGTGGTACATGTTAAAATTTTATATATGCAATATAATCAACAGAGATAAAATACATTTGAATGCAAAAATAGAATGAGGAAAACAATTCAGATTCTATCACCTGCCATGGCTTTAAAACTACTTATAACAATTAGCATAGATGCTATGCTACTTCTTTCTGCATTTAACCTACTACCTATGTGATTACCGAGATAACTAATATGATAAAGCATAGTTGTTGTGATGTAGTATTTGTCTACTTGAAGACGAGTTCACTCCTCTGCCGAACCCTAATAGTCCAATTGAGGAATTAAGTGAATGGAAAAATGCAGAGTATGAAATGAACAAGGAGCAGGCTGTTGTGCAGTAGCCTGCTAATATGAACGGGCACTGGCACAGTGGCACCTTTGTTTAGGGGGAATATGAACCTAGACGCTGCTGTAGTGACCAAATTGGTTAGAAAACGAAGAAGCTTAATGTTGAAGCAGAAGTACATTTGCTGTCACTCGTTTTACATGGACTAGTGCCAAAGAGGTGGAAGCAAAGCATGAATTCAGGAAGCTAGTAGACTCTAAAGACCAAAGTCGGTAGTTCTCAGGCTCGAAAATTTCTGCTGACTTATCCTAGTTTTCATGACGCTGTCTCTCAAATATGGGAAAATTTCTTTACCTCCTGAAGTTAATGAAAATGCTTCTGAATCTATTGGTTGTAGGTTTACAGTTATAGGGAAAATTGAAAGAACATGGAGTCAAACAACTAAAAAGGATTTGAGTATTACAATGAAATGCATGATTACAAGGAGGGATTATCATATCCCTTGCATGGAATGGCACCACAATAGCTACATGATCAAAGGAAAAGTATACATATTGCTCATTTATTGACGGGTAACGATCGTTAGACTACTGATGGATCTTGCTTCATATATATATTTACTATTTTAAATTGCGTTCATCTCGTTCCTGTGTTCTTGATTTGTTTGCAGGAAAGCATTCTCGGTCAGATCAATGCATTCTGCGTGGTTGATAACCAACGGAGCAGTTGTGTAATGATTGGTTAGTCTGAACCAAACTTGGCTGAAAGCCTACATGGTGAACGTCGAGTTGTCCACCGATCAAAGTTACCATAACTGTCGGAAGATCGGACGATAAGTTCTATAGACATACAACAGTGTTGTTAGAAAAGGATACTTCAAATACAGGAGAAGTGTTGTTAAAATAGGGCCTTGTTTAGATTAGCACGTTTCGTTTGTATTTGACAAATTTTATCCGATCAAAGACTAACTAGGCTCAAAAGATTTGTCTCGTGATTTACAACCAAACTATGTAATTAGTTACTTTTTTTACCTATATTTAACGCTTCATGTATGTATCCAAAAATTAATGTGAATAGAGAGAGAGTGAAAAAACTTTGAAACTTTGATGTCATCTAAACTAAGTCCTAGATGATACTTCGCACAAGCGCGCAGTACTGCGAAAAGCAGCTACTCGTCTTTTGCCTCTGGATGAGGGTCATGATCATGACTCATTGCGTATTTGCGCCTCCCGTATTCCGCAGCGGACTGTCTGCTACGTCGTCCTACCCTAGAGCCTAGCAGGCGAGCACACGCTAATCTCGAGGCGAGACGGGGACGCGAACGCGATGGCGAGGCCGCAATAAACTCCCCGTTTGGACGCCATCAGTGCGCCATAAATCGGCGCCACCTGTTAGCTGGGCCGTCCATGGCATGCTGCTGCGCATCTATGGTGCGCTAGCTGCCTCTGCCTGCCGCCCCCTCCAATAATTGTCGTCTCTGTTGGGCACAGCAGGCAAGAAAACGATGGCGTCTGTCTTCCTCCTCGATGGCTCGCCCTATCCGCCTTCCAGGGCTACACATGCTCCTCGCCCCCGTCCATCAAAATTCATTGCGAGAATTGCTTGCCGGTCAGACGAACCACTGAAGCAGGCAGGGCAGCCGCAGGGGCAACCCCTACACTACACGCCTCTGCCTCGCCCAGAGTGTCATTCATGCCCGCTGTACTGGCACGTCGTACTAATTGCTATTGTGGCCCGTGGCCCATGGCCCGGCCCGGTCTCTACCCCCTCTGTTTTTCTATCCATCTTTTCTCTGTTTCGGCCAGACCGCCAGAGTGTGCAGTGCAGTGCAGCAGAACGGCAAGCGGACAGCGACTCGCGGCTTTGTTTGGACGCGGCCAGCGGCCAAGACGCAGTTGCCACTTGAAGGCAACGGGTGTTTCCTACAGGCAACAGCCTCGCTTGGCTTGTTGCCGTGCGGCCGGGTCGGGTCAGCACGCTGTAGGCAGGTCGAATGGGCAGGAACCGCGGCGGCAGGCGCGCACAGGTGAGCATTTGTCCATCATTGTGGAGATCAGGCCGCACACATGCTCGGCATGCAGCCTGGCCCTGCCCGGTGCCCGCCGCCTGCCTCGCAGTGCAGTTCAGTGCAGCGCGGCAGCTGCGATTCTGGCTTCTGATCGAGTGCTTGTTTAGAGTAAATTTTCAGTGCAGCAAACTTTAGCAGCTGCGATAATTAATTATTTTTTTGATCTAAAAAAAACTTGGAATTTTCCTTGATGGGATCTGAACAAGGCCCTAGGGAGAAAAAAAGGAGCGGAGGAGATGCGGTTCAGATCGGCTCATCATCAATTCATCAGCCGTGGCTGGCTTTTGGCCGGAGCCTTTGGTGGTTCCAGGTGACTAAATGCATTGCCATTATATACGTATTTTCTTTTACAGAAGCCCAAGTGTGTGGTATGCGGTCACGACCCAACAACCAATTTCTAGTTTCTACTGTGACCGAACTCAATTTTCTCTTTTAAGCCCTTTCGGACGATGACGAGATGTGTGAAGCACATGACGAGCGAGAGCAATAGGCGTGGTCCCAACTCCCAAGTTCGTTGCACACAAGGGCTGGACCGACCAACGTCAGGGTCAATCCCTGCCTGTGCCTGGCCTCTTGTGCAGCACGCCTGCATCATTCAGACGGTGCCTCCAAAATCCAAACGAAAGTGGTTCAGATTACCCACAAGGATGACGCGCAACAGAAAATCTACCGCTTTGATACAACGATTTCTCTTTCGTCATAGACGCCAAGACGAAAAGCGGCAGAAAAAAAAACCTTTCATCCGTCTCAACTTTTCATCATACACCAACCACCAATGCATCATCATTTGCATGGTACTACTGGAAAAAAGAAGCTGAATAAGATTGCGGCGGATCGACAATAACAAGGAATTTAGATGTAACTGCCGCCTCAGAATCCTTCCCTAGAGGCACCACCTCATCATTGGGGTAAAAGCAGACCAACTGCATATCCAGGGAAGTATAACCGTCTCCAACTAAACACTGGGCAAACCGCCTACCACCACTTCATGTTTTTTTTTCGCTCTCGGTTTTTTTCTCAACAGAAAAACTAGGTGTTCCTACCACAATGCAGCTTGCCCAGACAGCCCTAATCTGAACCCAAGGCATACAAGAACTAAACAGAACAGAATGTGCACGGGAGGGCGGCTAATTACAAAATCTGGGAGAAGATGCCGACGCGCATTTTCTAAAGTCAATTGATCTCCAGCTGCCTGATGGCTGCCTCTGCCACTGCTTGAGCCTCGGCCTCGTGCTTAGCTTCCGCCTTATCATCGTCCCCATCCGCAGCCCTTGATTGCCTTGCCAAGAGAATGTCTGATGATGTACTGCGTTCCACAGCAGCATTATTCCCAGTAGCAGAAGATGGCACTTCGCTGGTAGCACCAGCTGAAGCTTCCTTGCCTTGAGCAGGCAAATCAATCTTAACGGAAGGCCTGATTGCTGGAACTGGAGCTGCCAGTGATTCCTTTGGGGCTTGGGTTTGCACATCCTTCATCTGAACTGGGATTGCAGTTGATAGTGATTCCTTTGGGGCTTGGGTTTGCATATCCTTCATCTGAACTGGGATTGCAGTTGATAGTGATCCCACAAGAGGCTGGCGTTGTGCATCCTTTACTGAGACAGGAATCACAGGAGACATTGAACTCTTCCTTGCTTGGTATTGCACATCCTTTACCTGAACAGGGATCACAGATGGAGCTGTTTCCTTCCTTGATTGATCTTGCACATTCTTTAACTGAACAGGCATCACAAGTTTCGGCCCTTGAACTGCAGCTGAGGCAAACATTGGAGAGGCTGGCCTCATGCGAACTGGAGATGCCATCCGAATCGGTGGTGGGTGGCTCATGAGTGGAGGAAGCTGCTGTGGGCGTGCAGAAGGAGGTGGGAGAGGTGGAGCAGAGAACACAGGAACAGCAGTCCTAATTGTGACTGAAGGAGCCATGCTGTGGCAAGGCATACGGTAGTGCCCAACTGGCACATAGGGGGCTGCCTCTGCAGCTGGAAATCTTGACCTTGGACTGGGAGTGAGGCTATCCATGGCCCGACCAGGAATTTGTGATACACCATCAGTAGATGCTGGGGACTCTGGTCTGGATCTTGAATTAGATTTAGGGCGGAATAGAGGGAGAATCTTCGAGTAGCTGGACTGAGAAGATTGACCAAAAGAAGGCTTCCTCTCTGGCTGCATGGGAAATTTCTTAGGGAATGGTGAAACATGAGGATAATTGGCCATCGCCATCTTCTCCTTCAAGCGATAATTGAGGAGGGCTCGGGCAATCCTGATCTGCTCCTGCTCATCATTGTTTTCTGGCTCATTGGATGAATTCACTTCCTCGCGTACCACTGTTGCAGAGAGATGAAACAGTGTGAGGTGTCAATGTATAAATAAAGAATGTCATCCCAAGATATTTCACTTCTTTCAATGAGACCAAACAGAAACAGGCATAATGCACAAGATAATCTTGGTCCAATTCCACTAACATAGTAAGTGAAACCAGGTAACCTACTTGCTTAGCTTTTCACACTAGCATGACTTTTTAAGTATTAAAGGAAGAAAAACTAATTCATGTTTAGCTTGATGAAGGGGTTCCAAATGAATTCAGAACATACAGTCCAAATGAATGAGAAGTAGCAATGCTAGAGATAAGATATCACCTGACTTACATATAATGGTATAAAACACAAAAGTACAAATGTTGGATGACTTGACTTGATAAAAATATAATTAGTTGAAAATTAGCTCAAATTTCTCATGATAAATTACTAAGTCAAGATTGAGTCAATATCCATCAGCCTGTTCGCTTGCTCGTATACGATCGTGGATTATAAGCTGGAACAGTATTTTTCTCTCACACAAAACCAGCCAGCAGTAAATAATCCACGATCGTTTACGGCCTGCCGAACAGGCTGCATATCCTAACCTAAAAAATATCTTTTCAAGCCATGGTGATACCAATTTTAACCAAGTTGCAATAC